>CM040463.1:20917369-20996930 GCA_022758105.1 Pangasianodon gigas | reverse complement strand
TGTGATGTGTAATAGCTTTACACTGGAGTGGCAGGTATGTTATAGAGATAAGAGTATTTTCTTTCAGAGTACACTCAGAAAGGTTTAAATCACATCCTTCCAGTTCCTCTGTGAGAAATAGAGGTCTGTACTGGAATGATGACTGGTTCTTTTCCTCCAGCACCATTAAAGTGTCCTTATTTTTTTTAGTGTTTTTGTAACACTAGTGTTTTGGGGTTTTTTTTAAACTAAAGGGATGAATGAAAATAACTCAGAGTTAATGAAGCTTTAATAGAAAGCACATTTTAACAGTGCCAGTTTGAGATTGTTATTTATTCTTATTAACTAATACTTTAAATGCTTCAGTTCAGGATATACATTATTCTCAATGTTTTCTTCTAAGTGTAGACTTGTAGAACAAAGTGCGGCTATTTTGAAACATCTGGATCAGTTTCCTATCCTTTCTTCCTGTTAATAAATAAATGCCTATTTTGGGACCTGAAACAAACACACACATGTCCGGGCCTGGGACTTGGTTTACATGGCACAATAAGTATTCTCAAAGTATGTGTTCTTTCAGTTGAGGTAAAAATGTAGGACATATTTCGGGTCAAAATTAAAATAGGTGTCATTATTTGCAAAAACAAACAAAAACCACTGTGAATTAATTAGAGTTTCTGAGTGATAACACAGAGTTGAATAGAGTAAGAATTAAGTGTTCTTGTAAGTAACACAGATTATGCCAGAAAAAACATCCACCTCTAATCCTCTTAAAATATTAAAAATTAATTTAAAATAATAATAAAATGTGTTTTTTTCTCTTTAGAGAGTGAGCGTGATGTTAGCACTACCACTTCTCCTCCAGTGCGCAGCCACTGTCTGACTGCGAATGGCCAGCAGTTTGAAGAGGGCGAGAGCTGGCATGACGGCTGCAGGGACTGTTACTGCCATGCTGGACGGGAGATGTGTGTCCTCATCTCCTGCCCTGCACCCAGCTGCACAAATCCTGTGCTCAGGCCACACCAGTGCTGTCCCAGCTGCGAGGGTAGGTACAAACCAGTGCAAAAGGTTGGCACTTACATTAGAGTCAGAATGATTTATTAGTGTAATGATGGATTTAGTAGAGTTCTGAGGTGAGCACACAGCACTTTCGTGTCAGTTCTTGATATTCGGTGGTTTGCCTGAAAGGAAAAGGAAAAGCTGGTTATTGGTATGACAAGTTGCAAGTCATTGCAAGCACATTTTCCTTTCTGCCTTCCTGTCCTTAACGTAACATGTTTTATTTGGCTGTAGCTTTGGCTGTTATAGCAGCAAAACTGAGCGTGTGTCCTTCAGACTTTGGCTACAAAATCACCACTAAGAGTTCTCTGAAAAGCTAGTATTAAATGTTTCTAGCTTTTCTTAAAACTTTCTCAAAAAGCTGCTAGGAGGAACTTTTACTAAGACATCAGGAAAATTCGGAGACCGCATTGCTATGCATCACAGAGAGTTTTCAGATTTAAGTTCAGCAGTGACTGGCTGTTGCAGTAGCAGTCTGTGTGGTAAACCCATTAATAAATTACAATTCACACTGCCAAATTACAGTATAAAGAAATAGTAAAGTCAAAATAAAAATGTTGCTGATTAAATATATATAAAAATTGTTGGCCTGTACAACTTAGGTATGTATAGTGAGGTCCAAAAGTCTTAGAACTCTAGTGAAAATGCTTCTGATTGGCATTCTTTTTGAATTTAACACAAAGGTTTTCAGTACAAATGATATTATCAGCAATAACTTGAGTGAAAAGTAGAATCTTAGAAGTATTTACATGAATTTTGGAATTTCGTAGTTTTTGGTATTTAGTGACAGTGTGCATTCAAGCTGGCACAGACTACAAGTTTGTGTAAAAACTTATGATCCATTTTAAATCAAATCCATCAGTGTGTCGTCTGTACACATGCTTCAATGGAAGGGATAAGACTCACGGAAAATCGGACCTTTTGTACAACGCAGTTAACATGGTCAATATCACAAATTTGCATACATTTAAAGAGGGACCTAGACATAGTGCAGAATCTTGACTATTGAAGAGTCAAGATGTTGCACATATCCTTTTTTTGTTTTAGAATTTTCTAAATTCCAAAACCTGTTTATTTCCAGTTAAAAAAAAATCCAAGATATTCAGTGTGCTCTCAGACCTTTGGACCCCATAGTAATTTAACTACAGTACTACTTTACATTGCTGCTTATATTAAGTGATCATACCCTTGTATGATCATGGCGTAGTAATTGGTGAACATGTAGGGAACAGTTTGAATTATTAGATGTGCCGTCTGAAGATCTTTTATTGTTTGACGTTTATCTTGACACACATATGATGGACATACCATCTCATCTGCGTTTTAAGTAGTGGACAGTCAAAAATCTTGTTGAAATCATGACATCTCTGATTGTGCTTAGTAGGTAAAGTGATTCCTAAATCAGACAGTTATGAGCTCCTTTGAGCTTTAATATGTTCCCAGATGTGTTCACACCTGTTTCATACCCAATTCTCCATTGCCTTATACTCAATTCAATTCAATTCAATTTTATTTGTATAGCGCTTTTAACAATGGACATTGTCACAAAGCAGCTTTACAGAAATAAATGGATTCACAAAAATATATTGTAAATATTTAAATTTATCACTGTGAATTTATCCCTATAAATTATACTCGTCTACAGTGGGCAAAATAGTGAATCACAAAGCAAACATGCCACACCTATAAACTATGCCAGACACTATGGGCAACTAACTGACCAGAAAGTGGTGGAACAAACCCCACCAAATCAAAACATCATCTGCCCTCAACCAAACTCCAATATCATCCATCTTTTCCCCCCAAAATGCCAAAAAAGCTACCTAGCACATGTAATGCACTTTATTTTATTCTCACCATGTGACTTTTTGAGACATCTTGCTAGACGCTGGAGACTGTTTCTGTCTCTGAATGTGCAAGTATGTGTCTGAGGAAAGTTTCAAAAATGCCTGGCTAATGTTCAGGCTGGAAAAAAGCAAAGAATGCCAAGAGCCTAAAAATGAGTCGAAATGAATTAACACAACCCATTTACATGAATACTACCTGGCAGGAATTAAGATTAGAACTTACCCCATAATGTACTTTATTACCCGTAATGTACTTTATTAACTTTTTTTAAGGACAGCATAATTAAATATTTATTGTTAACTAACCAATCCTAAATTCTCTGGGTTTGATTCAGAGGAGTTAGGCAGTGGTCGTCCTGAGGGAATGGACATGGTGGTCTGCCAAGCTCCTGGAGATGAGCTTTATGTGGAAGGTGATACCTGGAACCTGGACGAATGCACACGCTGTACCTGTAGGCAGGGCCGAGTGCTGTGTGACACAGAAGTATGTCCCCCTGCCCTCTGCCAGACACCAACCAGGACCAAAGGGACCTGCTGCCACATCTGCCAAGGTATCTTTCCATTCTGGAAACAATTCTAGGCTTTTTTCCTTCTTTTCTAAGACACCTTGCAGGTAAAGTCTTCAGATAAGATGAAAGAACACTGATTGTAAACATATGGTACCCTGACTTGGAACTTCTACTTTTCCCCAGTTGCACATTTATGCAGCAAATGAGAGTGAAGGATGGTTTAAGTCCATATGATGTACAGCAAGGCTCAGAAAGATAGAATTTTATTGGCATATTCCTGCAGGCAAGCAGTTTGATGAGTGAGAGGCAACAGCTCTCTACAGGGGCACTTTACTATGTACCTCAGACGAATAAATCCACCGGCCCAAACTGGATGACTTTACATGGCCACCCTAGGGAAAGAAATGTGGCTTTTTTTTTTTTTTTTTTTTTTTTTTTTTTTTTTTTTTTTTTTTTTTTGTGATCTCCTTCAGATAGCCTGCAACACTGTCCATGTAGTAAACAACTAAACATGCTTTGGTATGAGGCTTCAACCCCAAATCATGCTTCTACCGGTCATTTTACAGAAGGTCAAACACAGCGTAATCTTTCCAGAGGCATGCACATGTACAGAAAATATACCAATATGAACAGGCCTCATAATGCGTCTAAATGCAGATTGACAAAGTTTGACGTTTGACAATCAAATTTGAGCTGCTACGGGGACCCCACCATTCATCACAGTGCAAGATGTAGCTTGTAGTGCTATGGTAGCTCATCAGCAACCACTCAGAGAGTGATGACTGAAATTTACAAATGAACCTGAGCCCACTGCATTGAAGTCTTATCTGCAAACCCAGGGCCTGCTATCATGACTATGGTACTTGAAAATGGGAATGAAGCACTTTACCATGTACACTCTATACTTATCTTGCAGAGGACACACTCAGCTCCCTCCTTCCTGTCAATAACAGCCAACGAGAATACTGTATCTCCAGTGATGGAGACATCCTTTTGGCTGGAGATTCATGGAAACCGAACGCCTGCACTAGTTGCATTTGCAACAATGGGACCATTCAGTGTTTCTCCCAGCGATGTCCAGCTGCCAAATGCAAAGTCCCAGTGCTTCGTAAGGGACAGTGCTGTCCACAGTGTCTGGGTAAGTCACTACTAGCCTGACATAAACTGCTGATTATATGGTGTATACAAGAAATGCAGTACAATTACTGGTACCATGCTGGGTTAATGAAATAGTTCACTCAGAAAGACTCGCTCGGGTTCGCGAGTGGCGCAACAGAAAAGTGTCCACCCGGCAGTCCAAAAGAGCTAAATTAGCCGTGCTTTCTGGGTAGGAGGGATGACATTACTGTCTCCCCTGTCAACCAGAGTGACAATAGCCAATCGTGGCCATCTGAGAACTCATGGATGCGAAAGATTGTATTTAGCGCTTCATATGTGTCACACTGGCTTGTGACATAGCATGAGCAGCAGTTCAGAACAATCTGGTGACTGGCTTCATGTGTCTCAGAGGAAGCCTGTTGTAGCCTTCAGCCTCCCCAGATGGTAGCTGTCACAATACGGCAGAGCTAGCTTGTGGGTACAAATTGGCAATTGATCAAAATGGGAGGAAAATTGGGTTACAAAAAGACTTATAATGATAAATATCTATAAAAGCTAGTTAATTATTTGGTTTTCATATAGGGTTCCTGTGTGCAAAATTACCACTTAATTTATACCACTTCAGTTTGATTCAATGAGACTTAAAGTTAAAACTCATTCTCAAGTTCTTTTTAACATAATTGACTCTATAGTATACAGTTAAAGAAGAGTAATGAGTCAGGTTCCTCTCAAAGTTTCTCCTCTTGTTGCCTCAGGGAGTTTTTCCTTGCCACCATCGCTTCTGGCTTGCTCATTAGGGATAAATTTAAATATAAATTTTAATTTTATATCTGGATTTCTGTAAAGCTGTTTTGTGACAATGTCTATCGTCAAAAGCACTATATAAATAAAACTGAATTGAATTGAATTAATTTAACCTGCTTAATAATGGCTCATCACAGAAAGACGATTCAATCTGCCTGAAGCTGAAGCAGTATGTAATTTGTAATTTACACAGGAGCCCCTTTGTGTAATTTGGGCAACAAAAAAATCTCCTCAATATCTTCATATTCACAATTTCCTGTTTTGCATTTAAAGAGAAAAGAAAATAATACTTGTACACATTCTTTGCCAGTTCTTTGCCAAGCTTTCAGCAAATTACAATGCTTTTATTATTGGCATGGGCAGGGGCATTGAGGGGAGGTGAGTTCTTTCAAGGACGGAAAAAAAAAAAAAAAAAAAGCACGACCCGCAGGCGTAAGAAAAAACATGTATATGAAGTAGAGGCTGGGGCTGATTTCTTTCTAGCACAAACTCTAGATTCACACGGCCTATTGTTGACGGTTGTATTAGTTATTATACAGAGTGAAATACCCTGTAGATTTAACATCCATTAAGCCTGCTTCGCTGACACATCAGCAGTGATTGAAAAAGTGCACGTGAAATACAATAGTGGGTATAAGAAACATGAATGAGGTGGATTACAATGTTGATTCCATTTTTTTTCCAAAATGTCTTTGGAGGAGAGACAGCAAGCACAGCTTTTCTTTTTACGGTGCTTGCTATTCAGAAAAGACAAAGCTTGATTATGGATAGGAAGCACTTAAAAAATTACAGAGCACAAATGGTTGATGTCTGTCTGCCTTTCTGTCAGTGTTAGTGTGTGTGTGTGTGTGTGTGTAATAGATTTATGTCTATACTGTGAGACCCTGTGCCATAAGGCTCAGTAATAATTCAGAGTTTACGACTGAGGTAGAAGAATTTGTTTTAGCCTTCCCATGTTGCAAATGAATATCTAGTTATAATGCTCACGAAACTCTGCAGTTACACCACTGTATTTTGTTTCTTCTGTTCATAGATGTTACAACAACCTCAGTGCCAGTGATGTCTACTACAACAGGCAAACCTAAAAGCAAAGCCAGTGACACCGTTACGATTACTGAAAGTGAAGTTTGGATCACAGTGCATACAGTAGTTCCTGTTACAGGTAGAATCCTACCACAAACACCACCACCACATCATCCATACATAACAACCATAAGCATCTCCACTAAGAATTGCATCATGACCACAAAGATGAATTTGATGAACATCAATCCTTTGCAAGAGCAGTGAAAAATAATGAGCTGCATGGAAATTTCCATATGCTGAGTGAAATGGTAAAACTGATGTTCTTGATTCTAGACCTGGAGTACTGATGCACTGCAGATTTTACTGTATTCTCTGTTGTAACACACCTGAGTTATAAAGGGCTTGATTAGCTGTGGGTTGAGTTGGGTGTGTTATAGGCACTAGTGAAAAAAACACAAAGAGCATGGAGTCCCTATGACTGGAACTGAGAACCACAACTGCAGGGTATGAAAAACCAGGCCAGTACTCAGTCAAACAGAGTGACACAGCCAGAAGGAGAGGTGCCAACATCTACAGTTTAACCGTAATATTTACGTTTTTTGACCTCTTGCCATGTCTGTATGCGAGAGAGCTGTAAACTACGTTTTTCTGCTTTTTCTTCAACTAAAGCAGTGGTCAGACCAAATCATACCACTAGAAAGGGCAATTCACTGAAAGGGAAAGGACAGGGGACATGAAAGATGCATATTTGCCTCCGATAGTGGTTAGTTTTGCTTTGCACTGACTTTATATTTAACCTCATACTTGTGAGACAATAGAAACTAAGTGGGTGGGACTGGTGTTAAAAAAAAATAAATAAATAAATAAAAAAGCTGGAGGAGCTACTAATTATTAAGCAGCAATCCCACTGAATTTTTGTCTGTTACTGCTGCTTGATGTACAGCAAACATCTGGGGAAAAAAAGCTATCCATGCCAGGGTATTTGTGGTAAAATAATTTTTTTTTCCTCTCTGCCTGCTAGGATTTTCCTTTTAGCAATGTTGGCACATCTGCCAAAGAATTAATTGAGCAAGTAATGGGAATGAAACCCCAATGGTTTCACTTAATTGATTACAACGTAAACAACATAATATAAAAATGTTAGTGTTAGTACATGTGACATTTAATGTGAAACTCTCGTCTTTTCAAGATGGTGGAAGTCTTAGTGAAGATGTCCCAGCCGAGATGGAGATGTCCCTCATCTACCAATCAGTAGCCTGGATTCTGGCCGCCCTCCTCATGTCTATAGTCATATTTTTTATTGTGGCTCTTCTCATTAACAAGAAGAAAAATTGCGTGCAGATGTCCTGTTACGATGCACCCAAAAAGGTAAGCATCGTTTAAAAAAAAAGTTCTAAGGATTTGTTTCTACACTCTTTGTTTCTGACAGAAATATGGCCACTTGCCAGCTGTAACACTGCCCAAGAAAAGAATATTATAGACATAGTAAATCAAGTGTATTTTTTATGGATGGAAAATGACCTAGAATACTCGTTGTTTATGAATACATGTCATTTGTGCAGCTGTAAATGGAGTTTATGTATTTATTCATCATCAGTGATGTAAACCGTGATTTATTAGAAGACAATTTGTTAAAGCATCTTAACATCACTCTCACAACTAAGGACCTTTTGTATAATGGGAAATGTAATTATTCTTTTCCAGCTAAACGTTTGCCATTCACAAAGTTAGACAAACTTAAACTGAAAAGCTGGCAGGGTTTTCCTCCCTTGCTGAAGGTGAGCAGTGTTCCTTAAAGAAGCCTTTCGGTACTTTTCCTTTCCCCCATAGACGGTGATCCTAAAGAAGCATGTGAACAAGAACTCGGTTGTGTACGCAGAGCCGTCCAAGGAGAACAAGCTCCAGAACGTGAAGAACGACTGCAGCATGACCTTCTCACCAAGCGCGAGTTCGCCCTACGGGGAGCGGATCAGCATCCCGCGGGCCAAGCTGAGCAACGGACATGTGAGAGTCCAGCGTTAAGGCCTCCTGCTGGGACTACAGGATATTTCCTTTCATCTCTATTGGTTTCATACACATCCATGGAGCTCACAGAGCAACTCGCACAACATGCCAAGGATTCTTTTGCCTTCCATTGAGAAGGATCATTGGTGTCCAGTGGAGGAAAGAAGTATTGTGAAACCTTTCGTCTTACTTTATTATATTGCTGTTTTTTCCCCTCCTAGCCATTTTTTGGAGTGGTAAATTCTTCCCATAGCTCTCAGGAGAAATAGGAGAAGAAAAGATACTTATTTGGACATGAGGCTATAACAGTGCACTCTGGAGAGATGCTGGGATTGAGCTTTTGAAAATTTTTTGACTGAACATTGCTACAGACTTCTGCATCAAAATACAATTCCAATTCACTTATTTGGATCTATCCTTTATAATGCTTTATGCTAGAAGTTTACAACCGAGGATTGAATTTGCTCAGGCAAAACTTGACTGGGGTATGTACAGTGACCCAAAATGGAGGGCAGCTACTTGGCTGATTCCTTCATGGACATTGGCAAGGTAAAAATTAACAGAATGGAAATTACTATGACTAAACTACATTCATGGGCCATTTTATTTGGAACACCTGCATCATGCAACTATCCAATCAGCCAGTGCATAAAATCATGCAAATACAGGTCAAGAGCGTCCGTTAATGTTCACATCGAACATCAGAATGGGAGGAAAAAGTGATCTCAGTGACCGATCGAAGTGACTTTGGCATGGTTGTTGGGGCCAGATGTGCTGCTTTGAGTATTTCAGAAACTGCTGATCTCCTGCGATTTTGTTGAAGATTGGAAAAACATTGCCTGATCTTTTTCCAATCTTCGGCTGTCAGTTACCAGTAAGCCTGTGCCCACTGTAGCCTCAGATTCCTCTTCTTGGCTGACAGGAGTGGAACCCAATGAGGTGATCGGCTGTTGTAGCCCATCCACCTTAAGGTTTGATGTGTCATGCATTTTAACAAACTGTTCTGCTTACTACGGTTGTAAAGTGTGGTTATGTGAGTTACCATAGGCTTCCTGTCAGCTCGAACAAGTCCGGCCATTTTTCTCTGACCTCTCATCAACGAGGCATTTTTGCTGACAGAATTGCCACTGCCACTCCCTGGACGTTTTTTTGTTTTCTGCACTATTCTGTGTTGATCACCACCCCAGATGATCAGCAGTTTCTGAAATACTAAAACCAGCCTGCCTGGCCCCAACAACCATATCACAAAATCAATGAGATCATATTTTCCCCCCCATTCTGATTTTTGATGTGAACATTAACTGAAGCTCATGACCTACATCTGCACGACTTTATGCATTGTGCTCCTGTGACATGATTGGCTACTGGAAACTTGCATGAAGCATGGGTGTACCATTGGTGTGCTCCCAATAAAGTGGTCGGTGAGTGTATATATTGAACAAACTGCAGAATCTGAATCATAAACACCCTGCAAGAACAGGGGATATTTAGAATCTCTGGTTTGTGTCTAATGATTTTTTTTTAACTTGTAAGTGTATTAATTGTAGTCTTAGTGACTTTTATGATTTCTATTATGGCTTCCTTAAGTAGTAAGATGTGTCACTTAAGAACCTAGAGTAAAAATCCATTCCAATACAATTTTTGTGGGTTAGGATCTATCTAAAATCATATACAGTACTCAGCATCTGGTGAGCCAAAAATAATATTATTATTAATAATAATACGTTTTCAAGTCAACCACTTATCAAATCCAATGAGTGCACTGACAATGAGCTCGGAGAATACAGACTATATCAATTCTTTCAACCGTGTGTGCCAGCACCCATCATTATTATTATTATTGTTATTATTATTAGATATTTCATTTTCCCTCTGTAGTCTACAAGACATAATCAAATAACTAGTTGATAACTCTGTAACTTGGATCTACTATCTGTGCCTATTTCAATACTGAACTAATTATCAAAATAACTCTAAGGACTTACGCTATGTCAATGTCTACAGAATTATTTACATGATTGATACAGAACAGGCAGTGTGTATTATTAAGGGTCAGTTACTTACCAAAAAGTTGCAAAATATTCCAGGAAAGACTGATGCATGGACAGGGATTTGACATTTCTATCAGCATGATAAACTGCTTCAGTGTTTCTGTTTGGGTTTCACTGCCAAGAGTAAAGCCCAAACCTAAGAGTGTTACACAATACATTCACAGAACAATTTGACTCAGTTTTTGTTGTTAGTTTTGTTTTTTTTTTTTCCATAGAGTGTTGCAATGGGGGGCATGAAAAAATGTGGGAGAGGGGTAAAACAAAGCAAGAACAATTTTAGATCATTTTGATAGCTGTTGGCTTAAAATGATGATAGTGGCCATTCTAGGGTTGTATTTCATAAATGTAAAAAGGTAGATAAATCATAGATGAAGAGTACATTATTTATTTTTTCAAACACTTTATTTATTAATACTGAACTATAGTTTGAGTACCAAGAAATTTGTGTTGTTTGGATGTTGACAGAAACCATATTAGCCAAAGCTACTGTACATTTTTGATTTTGTAAACCATTTCCATTTCTATCTGCTTTTTGGAAAAGGAATAAATATATTGTGTGATCACTTGGTCATAAGCGTCTACTTTCAAAAAGTTGTATTACTCCTACTACCACTGACAAAACCCCTAAGGTTTGAGCTTGACACTTTAATTTGCAAGATGAAGATGTATACTGATCCATAAACCCCAGCTCCAGTAAATACCACTTACTGACGCATGAAATGTAGAGATTTGTGTCAGTACATTTCACATCATTCTACTTATATACACATTCAAAATAAGGAAGCATTTTTGTAAGGAAAAATACATGTTTTAATGCATCTGTTTTAGCATTTATAATACAGCAAATGTTAACACTTTTGAAATCCTCTTAGACAGTTCTCTGTTTTGGAAAATAAAGATTGACATGATATCACTACGGAGAGAGTTCAGACTTGGGAACTGTATAATGCAGAGACTCAAAGCTGGTAATAATTACTGGACCCCTGTGACAATGAACAATTTGTACCTTTGGCAGAGATGTAAACTGCAGTCATTACCAATAAAAAGAAAACCCCCTGCAAATCTAAATCAAGAACATACTTAACTTCGGTCCTTAAAAGAGTCTTTTGAATATAAATTGTCTAGAACGGTGACGTCCGGTTTAGAGAAGAATCTTGTAGTAGTCATCTCTGTAACTGTACAAGACAACAACTGCAACCCTGCAAAGAAAAATACATTCAGATTCTAAAAATCTATTTAAATTTCATCTAATTATGATTTCATTGATTCCTTTTCCAAATATAAACATTGCCTGATGTAGTTGTGCGTCTCGTTATAGCTATAACACGATTCCATTGACATTTCAAGTGTCTTTATATGCTTTACTTGCTAAAAGCTGTAAATACAATCTTACTTCCTGTCCTACAAAGAACCATCCAGCTCCAACTATCCCAAAAATGCCCTACAATATCACCATTGTTCGATTATTATGCTAATTTGCAGCAAACATGGCCTCCACATCCTAGAAAGACTGTAGAAGCAAACAAACAAATTAGAAACAACTGTTCTGCCTAATCTATGCAGACTCGTAGAGGTGCCAAATGCAGCTTAGTCATATTGAATACTGTCCTTTTTTTTTTTTTAAGTGAAATTTATTAAACTCTAGAATGGTAGCCTTCTATCCACTGAAACATGAGAGGATCTGACAAACTTCTGTATAAGCTCTTGTGTAGTGCAAGCCAGTTTTATATGTTTAGATAAATAAATATAAGCAGACCTAACAAAGCACTGAAAATACAAAAGCGCAACTGAATCAACTCAACTAATTATTAAAGCCTTCATGCACAAAATCTGATGAAAATTCAAATCTCTGTAAAGCTGTGGTTCTGCAGGACTGGAGTCTTGTACTGAGCATACGACTAGTGACCCATGCAAAACTTAAATTCTGTTAAATACATTAGTGCTCTAAATAGCAAATAGTTTCGCACACTAAATAAATATAAGTATTAAATATCTTCAGCTGGAGCAATATACATATTCTCCCTGTGTCTATGTGGGTTTCCTCTGGATTCTCCGGTTTCCTCCCACCTCCCATAAACATGCAGGTAGGTGGACTGCCTATGCTAAACTGCCCCTGAATAAATGTGTGCATGTGTGTGTGGCACCCTGCGATGGACTGGCGTCCCATCTAGGGAGTATTTCAGCCTCACACCGGTGTTCCCAGGATAGACTCTGGGTCTACAGCAAACCTGACCAGGATAAAGCAGTTACTGAAGGTGAATGAATGAATGAATGAAGAAATAACATCAGACTCTTCCTGCATCTTTCAGATTTTTTTTCCAGCATAGCTTGAGTGACGATAAGCTCAGATTAAAGACCTGAGGAAGGTTTGGTATCCTTTGTAGAATAATGAGCCTCATAACATAAAAAGCTCATTCAACAGGGTTTTTACCTTTTAATCATCTTGAAATGGTGAATCTCCTCACAGATGGACTTGAGATAACGCTGCTTGGGCATGTGTGACAGTAACCGTTTAACGCTGATGTTGAACTGCTCCTCTCCATCAAACTGCATCAGTCAGAAAGAGCAGAGGTGGCATTGTCGGCTCATTTATTTCTTAAAATGCTTTTCAGCAAACATTTTAGCAATAAATCATCTATTTCAACATATTCAGTTACTGTAAATAACCACTTTGTAATGTTACAGTCAAAACAACCCATTCCACTGGCAGATCATTTTTCTTTTGAGAAATAAAAACACCTTCAGTAAAACTGTCCAAAAATAGGCATACATGTTTAACTGTAATCTCATGCGAAAGATTTTCACTTGCTAAGACCTGGGATACTATATATGCGCACCTGCCACTTTATTAGGAACACCTGTATAGCTGCTCATTTATGCAATTACCCAATCAGCCAATCATGTGGCAACAGCAGTACATAAAATTATATAGATACTGGTCACGAGCTTCAGTTAATGCTCACACTGATCATCAGAAGGGGGGAAAATTTGATCTCAGTGACTTTCACTGTGGCATGGTTGTTGGGGCCAGATGGGCTGGTCTAAGTATCTCAGAACCTGCTGTTCTGGAAGTTTCATACCCAACAGTCTCTGGTGTTAACAGAATGGTGGAAAAAGAAAAAAATCATCCAGCAAGCAGCGGTTCTGGAGGCAGAAATTCACTGTTAATTAGAAAGGTCAGAGGAGAATAGCTAGACTGTTTTGAGCTGACAGGGCAGATATCCTAATTCAAATAACCACTCTTTACAACTGTGGTGATCAGAACAGCATCTCAGAAAGTGGCAAACAATGAGTTCATTCCAACAGAATCCAATACAGCACCTTTGAGATGTTGCAGAATGGGAGATTCGCTCTGAAGCAAATTTGCAGCAATTATGCAATGCAAATATTTCAACATGGACCAGAATCTCAAAGGAGTGTTTCCAACTTGTGGAATCATTGGCACAAAGCTATGAGGCGGTTCTGACAGCGAGGAAGGGGGTGGGGCTACCCAATGTTAATATGGTGTTCCTAATAAAGTGTCTGGTGAGTATGTATATGTCTTATATAAACCCTCACCTGCAAACGTTACAGAATAATTGCTATAAAAACTAAGGCCAGTTCTGCATTAATTCCCCCATCTATTATACTAAGTAGTGAACATAACAGAGTGTTAAAGTAAAGTGTAAGATGTATAATAGTTTAAGTGTGGCTAGGTCTATTAAGAGCTAAAGCACTAGACATAACTATTCACTAGCACCTTAGTAATACAAGTACATATTTACACAAAATGGTAATAAATGAGGTGTGGTGTTTTCCTAAGAGGCTACATTTAGTCACCTTCAGCTCTGGTTTCCTGAGGTATAGGTTCGATCATTGTGTATTGTTTTGTGCTTTAAACCCACATAGTTCCTTTTCATACTTTCCTATGCACCACTGCTCTATGAGTATTTGAGGACAAGACATCCATTCATTCGCTGTAGTACGTCAGTCTACGTCAATTACATTTCTCATCTGGACTTATATTTCTTGAAACCGCATAAGCTCTACTTTTTTTTCTTATTCAAACAAAGACCGGTGAATTCTTTTCCACCACCCAACTCTGGCAGCCAGACAAACTCCCTCTTTTTCCTTCTCCTCAAGTGGCTCAATCAATGCTGAGAATGAAATGGAAAAGGAACTAGAGGAGAGGGGTTTCCCTCACAATAAGAATGCGGACACCTCCAAGACAGGTTTCCTATATACTCTGCGTACCAGACAGGATCCCCTCTCTTTTCCTGTTTATGTGCCACCAAAGCCTTTCCCACCCTCCCACTCTGTTCTGCTGGAATTCAGTTTATTTACTTGCAACAGCTCATTATAATGGCTAACGGATACAAACCTCCAGAGACAGGAAGTTGATGAGGGTTTCCTTGGACAGGTCAACCTGGGAGTGAAGGGAAACAATGTTACTTTTGCAGACACAATGGAGTCTTATCTAGAATGTGCTGTGTACACAACACACACTATCAGCATACCAACACACTGTACCAGTTCACAGGAAGTTCCCAAAGTGTCTTAAGCATCTCTCAGATTGCTTAACACTTGCAAAAGGCCAGCCAAGTTCCACTGAGTAGAGATTAGTTACTGTACAGAGCAGGTAGCTCAAACACAATCCTGTAATGCACACAGACTAATGGACGAATAGTGTTATGATACTGTGCACTACAGACAGCCATTGTAGTGATCCAGAGTTACTGAGTCTCAGGTTTCACAGGGAACAAATACTAGAATTCTGCAGAGAATACAGGTAAGCAGGACAACTTATTTGTGTGGTGACCTGGGAAAACCCACCACATTTCACTTTCAGATGGCCGCTGCATTATTACCTTGCAAATGCCTTGCTGTCTAATGAGTCAGTGTCTTAGGCAGCAGTTCAATAGCTGTGAAGGTATCCCTACATCACAATGTTGCCAGTGGTAACCACTGTTTTTTTTTTTTAATGTAAACTGCACCCCAAATAGATCGCTTTGTCTTTAGGAATGTGTAAGAACGAAAAATTTAGTAAGGCCGCAAATTTGACCTTTCCCTATCTAGTGTAGATGGCACTATGCGGCATTTTGACTTGCAGCTCATCAGTGGTAATTCACAGATTGGAAGGATGTCATTTTCAATCTTGGTGCGTTCTACATACGAAGTGGAAAAAAACATGGATGCCTCCATGTTCATATTTGGTTAGCAACAATCTAGCCAGCTAACCGTCATGAGTGATGTCCATTTTCCTCCTCAAACAGTGAACTGTACAGTCAGGGTTATAGATTTAACAAGCGAATGTGCCTGTATGTTGATTGATCTAAAGCAAAAACTTGTATATACACCTCATATACACCTTATATACTCATTTAAAAGTAAGAAGTGCTACTTTGTTTATTTCTGATGCTGTGCGCAGCCATGTTGATTTGACGTTACTCCATAAACTGGGAAGTAACTCGTAGTTGAGAAGACTACCCCAAGTCAGCGAGTGGGAATTTCAAGTTGAGGTGGCGTTTTCTTTGGCTTTTCCTGGTTGGAGTTTGGGAACTACAAATTGTAACCTTTAGTACACATCAAAAGTCCACAGTTAAACACGTTTGGACAATGCAGACTCAATAAACTGCATGCTTTGAAACTTGCACAGTGAATACTTCAAATTAAATTGGTCATAAAACCACAATCAAAATATACAAGCAATTTAGATCACGATGGAAAGATTTTTTTTTTTTTTAAAGAGCAGTTATTATTAGAAACTTAAGTTAGCAAGACACCAATGGTTGGTTGATTTAAAGAGGCTTTCAAAACTGGCCTTTGCAAGTTTGCCCCTTTGCTACCTATGTTTCGATGGCATTGTTTACATGGCTGATTGTCGCCACTCTGAATGAATTCATTCATAGACAGTCTTAAGCACATGTTAACATTTATATACACGTTTTGCGTGTATTCCATTGCAAAGTTATGCACATACACAGGAGTGAGGTTAAACATTTTTTCTGTCTCAGCAAATGTCATTCAAGTATGTGTCATTTATTTGTGGGGGGGTTGTGATGGGGTTAGTTTTCCCATTTTCACCCCAGTTTGGTCACCTGCCAATTCTCACCCGCCAGCCAGCTCCCTTCATACAACAACTATCACCTGGGGAGGTTTGAGGCGAAGATGTGTATAACACACTCGCACTCACTCATGAGGTAACAGATGGCCATGATTGGCTAGTGTTGCTGTGATTGTATTTTGCTCCCTTGGCTCCCAGCCACGGATGGCTGTGGTATTGTCGGGATTTGAACTTGCACTCTCCCGATGACAGGGTAAGAGTTTTTTGTTACGCCACTTGGGAGCCCAACTGTAATTATTAAACAGACAATGAGAAGTGTTTATGACTGCAATAAAGCTGCTCAGCCATTCTATCTGCCTGATTTTATTTTTTTTGAAAATAACATGACATGCACGCATTACCAGTGAGTATAATGCCTTTACTCATCTTCTTATGTTACCAATATTAAAGGCCATTGTCTAAAAATGAATGCACAAGAAATGAAGGTTTTATTAAAGTTTTTTCCCTTATTTTTTTAGAATGTTCTGCACGGTCACTGAATGTTTGGTGAATATTAAATGCTGAACTTTACTGAACTTGCACCCTGCATCTGCCTCAAAATGTTAGTTTCACACCAATCCAACCTCACAATTATTTTAAATAGATTAAAATCTGTAACAAGAACTTTATTTTCTTATAGGACTGTTTTATTGCATCAGGAGTGTATTGTTACAAACACTCATGTGCAGAACTCACACACAAATTCAGACAGAGAAAGTAAACAGACACAAAGGTTTACATGGCTGTTATTTTTCTATTTAATGGACTGTTAAAATGTTACCCACATTGTTCAATTAGATATGAGATTCATTCAGATTGACCTCAATCAGTTTACTCTATTCTGACTGAGGTGTATACGTGACCGTTTTTATTTTGATTGAGGTCTCACTCTGATTATTAATTGATTATTAAGATGTAAACGTAGCTAATGACCTAATCTCCGCCCAGCATTAAAAAAATCCAATGTTAAAAATGATAAACAAGAAATGAAAAATCTGATTAAAATGAAAAAAGGAGAAAGAAAACCACTTACAGCCAACACCTCGATGTCATTACTCCTGTTCTGCAAACTGTTGCCAAGATTCTGCAATCTGGTTTGTATCTGGAGGTGTAGAGAGAGAAAGGAAACATTTCTCCCTTGATCATGTGAATGTGGGAGGCTTTTCATTCTCGTGTACAAAACCTACAGCAAGGAGTGTTTAATTCTGTCTGTCTCTCACTTAAGGATCGGGAGACGTTCAGTAATACTTCACTTGCACTGGGGGTCTGTGATGGAAAGGTCAGCAAAGGACACTTCATGCTCCCTAACCCCTTGCTGAAGGCAACTATGCCAAATTACCCTCTAATTCTGCTGCACTGGTAGCTGGTGTTTCTCACAGGCTCTGGACATGGGTGAGATGTGGAACTATAAGGTTATTATGCTGTTTTGGTCTATGTGTGGTGTTCTCCCAGCTCCCTCAGTGACTCCCACTTAACCCATGCACTGAATCGGAGTCACTGAGGGAGCTGGGAGAACACCTGAATTTCTCGGACGTCTTCTTTATTATTAAACGTTGCCATATCTGGACGAAGTGCTCCTTTAATTTTACACATTAATGCAGTCAGATCTAAACACAACACTGCAGTAAGATCTAAAAGACATTTTGCTGTCTTGAGATTCTGGTGAAATTTCATACCTGTGTCTCATAGCGTCGTCGTGTGCTGGCCGAAACCTTTTCCGGTGTAACCAGGTTCACATTCATGTTCATTGTTACGCCTCCCCCGTGCTGCTCCGATGACCCTGCTACACGGCACAAATTTTATTCAAAAACAAGCACACCTCGACGCCAGCACCATCGACAGGGATGCCTCCGCCGCCAAGTCTAGTCCATTTTGTTACTAATTTGTATGCCACAAATACCCTTAAAATATACTTCAAGGAAGGAAGCTATTGAAGAAAATTATTTCAGACATTTGACCTTGATGTGACCTTGACCCTCTTTGGATCATTTCCAAACATTTCTGCTGGTCACTATGATAATTCTATATAAATCCTACAAACATTCAAATACTAGCTCTTGAGATATCGCACTAATGACAGAGGTATAATAAAACCCTTCACATTTGCCTTCAACATTCAGTCCTTTACTGATTTCTTGGTTCATTCTTACATTTCCTTTAGTCATTCATTCATTCTTTCATTCCTTCCTTCATTCATTCCCTCTTTCCTACATTTCCTTCCTTCAGTCATTCTTATCTTCCTACATTTCCTTAATTCCCTCCCTCCTTCATTCATTCCTCCCTACGTTTCCCTCATTCACTCCTTCCTTCCTTCCTTCATTCATTTACGTGCATTTATTTAAAGATGCAGTAAGGACAGGATGGTTGAATTATGAGGAAGGTGTAAATTCCAGTGCCAGTGTGGAATTTATTTTTAAGCACTTTGGGATTAACATGCTTTGTTGCTTACAGATGTGAGTAAGAAGAGTCTCTGCCACACGACCATGTGAAAAGAAGTCCAATAACAGAAAAACAGTGGAACAACATAATAGGAGCCAGTCGATTATTACGGGCAATACTGTAACATGGAGGCTCATAAATTCTACTCATTATGTTTGGCCTTTACCCAGTGTGTAGTATGCAAAAATTTGCGCACACACACACACACACACACACACACACACAGTGCTGGATTTGCCCTGAAGGTAAATGAACCTCAGATGAAATTCTTGTTTAGCTGTGTGTGGTCTATTTTAGCTCACCTCCAGCTTAACAAGCAAAACAACAACAGAGGCCAAGTAGGAAAGTTGATACCTGAGTTTAACAGGAGTGATCCCTTAGGATTCTGGAGAGACCCTCCCTCCGATACCTCTCTGGGAGAAATCAACGGAGAACATGAAGTTAAACAAGTGTTTGTTTTCTTAGCTTCCCTTTGTGCTCCTGACTCAAAGATAAATGGTGTAAAGTGTAAAGACACAGAGGAGTGATACTCACCGGCTTCTCTCATCAGCCAGTTTGGTCCGGCATTTTTGGATGATGTGATCCACTAAATCTGACTCTGGAATCCTCTTTTCTAACTGACGGTCCTTCTCAAAAGATTTCACCTACAGCACAGAAAGAAACACAAATGTAACAAAATATACAATTTGAGCTCTAACCTGCATAGAGTTTTAAAGTGTAAGTGCACCATTTAACCCTTAAATGCATACCTTGGGTTACCAGTGACCCATGACCTCATTTCCCCCTTCTATCTTACCCATTTTTTAGTCAATGCCCTACCTCAATAGTTTTCCTTTTTATGTGAGGAGATGTCACTTAGCTAGCAAGGTTTCTTTATGCAGACTGACTGCATTTACCGCTGTGTTTGTTAAACTGGCTCCTTACCCAACAAGATCTATTCAAGAGGATAGCCTAGGTAAGACTAAAGAGTATGCATGAAATATTTAGCTTTCTGTCAATTTTATGTCTTTTGTGGCTGTTTGCCAGAATTCAGCCACCGCAACATCCAATGGGTTGTCTCATGCAGCCACACACTTTCATAAATCATGAAAATGGCTCCAAAAGTTTAACTTTCAAATCCACGGTGTAGACAAATCACTGCCCTGGATGTGTCTGGGTTATTCATTTTTTATTTGTACATTCACTTAGGGTTAATTGCTGTGCATACAGTACATGACGTATGATCTTTACAGAATCAGGAACATGTGGAGACACTGACTAAACCCAGAAAAATAAAGTTTGGCACAAAGCCATCATAACTCTCCTGCTTCCTACACGCAGTTAAACGCCGTTAAAATGTCGACAGAAAATAAAGATGATGGCCAGACACGAATAATATCTTTTACGTGTGATGTGAAGACAGAACACGACAGCTTATAAAACACTGGCCAATGACTTGCTGACTTTCTGTTGAAGGCAGAAACACAATGTGCTAAATTAGAAACCTATAAAAAAAGGATAATAATCAATCATACACTTGTTCATTTCCATCAGTCTATATTAAAGTACTTAATTCACAATACATCTGCTACCACTTTTTTGCCTAGTTCCCAATGTGGCAAACTTTTCAGCCTAAGGTTCTCAGGCAAACAAATCTGAGCAGCACACTTGAACTTTTACTTAATAAATTAACAATTTGTCGACCCCTGAAAACCTTGTGACCTGAAAAGCAGAAATACATAATTAATGCATTTGTACATTTCACACTAATAGAAAGAAATGCTCGTTTTTGCAGCTTACTTTCACATAGGTGCCCTCTTTGTCAGAGACCAGAACCATGAATGTAATGCCTGCAAGCCTGCAGTGATCCAGAAGAGCTTCCTGAGACTGAAACACACCAGAGAATATTTATTATTTATCCCTCAGCCACTCTAAACAGGAAAGAGCAGTGCATCTAAACTCCTTTCTCACATACACACATACTGATAACATCCTAGTTACTGGGTGTTTACAGGGAAAGAACATGTGCAGACTTAAACCAGACTCAGAACCACAAATCATCAAGGTGTGACATTAATTCTTACTCAGAGAGATCTACTATTTAATTTCGGTTATTATTTGTCCAGCACTGTCCCATTCCTCTATAGAACCTCATTCATTTTAAAATTACTTCACTTCCAATATGTCCTTTGATTCCACTGTATATTAGCTTTGTGTAAAAGGCAGATGTCTATCAGTGCACAAGCATGTTAAGTGCCACTAAAAGGAAGTCGTATGGTGAGTGTTGCTACTCAGCTGACAAGCAGCACAGACCCATGTAAGAGAGGCTGATAAGACACACAAGTGTGGCTTGCTGTCCAATTAGCTCCATTAAAATGGACGTGCACAGAACAGCACCATGTTTGGATAGGAAACAGGCAATCCACTCACAACATTTAGGTCTGCACAGGTAACTCACCACAGTGTAGCTTCAGCACAAGTTTCAATGCCACAATGTGGCAAACAATTCAATACTCTTATTTTCAAGTGGTGATTTAAATAGACAAACACTACATGGATGTTGTTTTATGCTTACAAATAAGTTTAAAATGATACTGTGCATGCTAATTTGACCCAGATAGGCCCAGCTGCACACGGAATTCAGATATGCCTCTTGTAAAGCCAGTGCAAAACTGATAAATTGTATCCCAAATTGTATTTAAATCTAGTTTTTACATATGGGTGAATATCAAAACATATTTTCTTCCTCGTACTTTTTCTTACCTCGCATCCTTTATTTTCTTAAATTACATATTTTACTTAACTTACGTCCTTTACTTAAGTTACATCCTTTACTTAACTCACATCCTTTATGTTCTAAATTTACATCCTTTACTTACTTAACTCACATCCTTTACTTACTTAGGTTGCATCCTTTACTTACTTAATTTGCATACTTTATTTACTTTATTTAATGATATACTTTACTTACAGACTGTACCTACTTACAAACTTAATTAAAAAAACTAACTTACATAATTTACTTACTAAAATTACTTACTAATCTTACTTAAATTATTTACTTTACTTATTAATTTACTTTTTTAACTTACATAACTATTGTTTTGATATTGTGAAACTATACTTGGTACTGGTATCAAGATTAACGTATTTCCTGTGAGAAAACGAAAGAGCGGTGGTAATAAGCATGCGGACCGATTTTAACCGCATACCCACAGACCCTTAGGGAAACGTTAGCGCAAACGTAAACCTGTATTTCTGTGTATTTCTACAATGTCCAGGGCATGACTGGCTGGTGAACATGTGTCTGCGTGTACGTCACACATGCATGCAATGCATGTGTCTGGGGGCAGATTTATCCTGATCACACCTGCTGTGTGACGTCTGCGCCTGGCTCGGTGACTGCGGTGCAGACGTCATTCTGTGCAGCATGGCTCAGAGCTGCACTCAGCACCCTCAGCCCCAGCCAGCCGATCTCAAAGACCATCCAACAGCCGTAGCTCAGTAGTGAAGGTTCTGGATTATTAAACGGAACTGCCGGACTGTCACTGTGGTTAACTCTTGCACAATGAACCAGGCTTTCTTCCAATCTGAGATTTAAAAAAGACTGCCCCCTTGGAGTTAAATTTATATAATTTTTTCTTAGAATTTTACATCGCTGTACTGTCTCCGGCCTCAGCTCGTTTCATGCCACACATT
Organism: Pangasianodon gigas; assembly: GCA_022758105.1. Taxonomy (NCBI): domain Eukaryota; kingdom Metazoa; phylum Chordata; class Actinopteri; order Siluriformes; family Pangasiidae; genus Pangasianodon; species Pangasianodon gigas. Next base: position 20,974,354 of record CM040463.1, on the reverse strand, counting down.
GTCACCTGTCTGGCCAGTGTAGCCTGGCAGGCCGAATCCACTGCTTGGCCTAAGAGAAAATATTTAAAACTGAAATGAAATCAAAACTAATCTTTCTTCCTTGTTAGCTCATGCCTTTGGTCAGATTGTGTTCAGCCTTGATTCATCAGTACTAACCACTTAAAAGACAAAGTTTTTTGTCTATAATTTTCCACTAAACTGCAATGACTTTCTTCCACCTCTACATGGCCTCCGATTCTTGGCTACATCACTGTGATGGTCGCTGGCAGAGACATGGCCACTGTTTATAACCCAATCAAATTCTGAACTCCCACACACACAAATACACTGTTTCACTCAGAAATAAGGTCATGTTGTGAAAGAAAATGCAACACAATTTCTGTTTCACATTATCTTTAAAGGGAAATCCTTTCATAAAACTAGTACTATGTAGCACCATATTGCATCCATCAACCTCAGTGTTTATGACACACACACACACACACACACACACACTTACTTTATTAGGAAAACCTGTACAACTGCACATTCATGCAGTTATCTAATCAGCCAATCATGTGGCAGCAGCGCAATGCAAAAAATCATGCAGGTACAGGTCAAGCGCTTCAAAGAGAATAAAGAAAAAATGTGATCTCTGTGACTTTAACCATGACATGGTTGTTGGTACCAGATGGGGTGGTTTGAGCATTTCATAAACTGCTGACCTCCTGGGAATTTCATAAACAGTCACTAGTGTTTACACAGAATGGTGTAAGTCCAAGCCATGACACTACCTCCACCATGCTTGACTGATGAGCTTGTATGTTTTGTATCATGAGCAGATCCTTTCTTCCTCTACAGTTTGGCATTTTCATCACTTTAGTAGAGGTTAATCTTGGTTCCAGAACTTTTGTGGCTCATGTCTGTATTTCTTTTCTACGCAAATTCCAAGCCTTCTAATTCTTACTGCTGATTAGTGGTTTGCATCTTGCGGTATGGCCTCTATATTTCTGGTCTCGAAGTCTTCTTTGAACGGTGGCTTGTGATACCTTCACCCCTGCCGTGTGGAGAGTGTAGGTGACATCACAGTCTATTGTTTTGGGGTTTTTCTTTCCAGCTCTCACAATGTTTCTGTCATCAACTGCTTTTGTTTTCTTTGGCTGACCTGTTCAGTGTCTGGTTGTTAGTACAGCAGTGGTTTCTTTCTTTTTCAGGACATTTCCAAATTGTTGTATTGGGTATGCCCAATGCTTGTGCAATGGCTCTGATGGATTTTCCCTCTTTTCTCAGCTTCAAAATAGCTCACTTTTCACCCATAGACAGCTCTCTAGTCTTCATGTTGGTTTATCCTTTTTAACAACAAATGCAGTCTTCACAGGTGAAACCCAGGGCTCAAACCAAGAGTAGACATTCAGAACACTCAACCTAACAGGACACACTTGGACAACAAGAAACACCTTTCAATCACATGTTCCAATACTTCTGATCACTGGAAAAATTAGTAGGTTCAAACAAAAGGTGCCATGTTCTAAGTTGTTTGACCCATTTACACTAGATGTAAGTATGAGGAAATGAAAGCTGAAATTCTGATCTGTCATCCCTCTCATATTCACCTTTTGATCTCAAACCCAAATGTCTTCAGGGTTTTGCAAATACAAAAGGTTTAGCCTTGCCGTTTCAATGCTTTCAGAGGGGACTCTTTTTCAAAATAAAAATAAATAAATAAAATAAAACAGAGATATGTAGACCTTTTCAAATTGTGATTAGCAGTTATAGGACATTTATGAGTGTACAGCCAACAGAAAAACTACTAGAATCAAAGATTATTCTACAGAAAACTGCAATTCCATGTACACTCTTCACAAATGGACACCAGAGACGGGTTCCTTATCCTCTGACGCAACTAGCTTCCATTATGATATCAAACATTTGCTATTCAAACCAGGAAATCTTGCTCTAGAGATTATTGCATCAGCATGATAAGAGTTGAGAAAGCACATTTACAAAACAAATTTATTGTTGGTTATTTTATTTTGGACCTTTAACTATTTGAGCACTAAATATGGATTTTCTCTTTTACCTAATTTTCTATTTGGTCACTTCCAGTTCCCACTAACTAGCTAGTGTTCTCCATCATACTGCCTATGACAGCTACTGCCTAATGAGGATGAGGTCTAACACATTTCCTCTGAGATGCTTGCATCTCTGTCACTGTATTGTTTTTTTCAAGATGCTGCTCATGCAACATCACAGGGCAGCTGAAAAGGTTTGATCAGATGCCAACTGCCCACTTTCATATAGATGAACTCACAGACACCCACGTTTGTCTAACGTGGCTCAACATGGGACAGAGCACTCAGAGAGCATTGAGAGCATTTCCCCTTCAGCAAATTGGCTTTACCACCAGGCGAATTTGATCTTTGTTTGGTCTGAAAACTGGTTTAAAACCAGAAAAATCAGAATAGTTGAAAAAAAAAAAAGTAAACTCTCTAGCTGAACTGTAGATACTAGAACCTCTGCCATCACCATTACACAGCAAAATCTGCATGTTTCTACGGATTGTTATACCCTCTACATGCTGCATATATGGAGTCTTTGCACAGAAAGGAAAAGTTTTAGAAGATAAAGGTGTAAATCCTTTTTTTACTTTCTTGTGGGATAGAGAGTGCAGTCAGATATGAAGCTTGCAGACAAAGAAAGACCAATTAACATGGGAGTGTATATGGTGCTGCAGCACTGCGTGACGGATTCGTTCATTCATCACCAGTAACATCAGGCAGGGTTACAGTGGTTTAAATAAATTTTTTGTTTATGTTTTGACACATACGACCAACTAAGTATATCAAAAAATACTGTGGGCATGTACAAATAATAGTAACTGTGGGAGCAGATCTGCAGGAGCAGGGGGGACTGATTAAGAGTGTCTGTGGGAGTGGGCAGGATTGGTCAGAATTCCTTCAGGAGTGGGCGGTAACTCTACTTGAAGTCTACTTCAAGACTGATTTAACGTTTTACTAGAGATTCATGTTAAAAGTCTAGCAGTAGACAAGCCGCTGAGTGTGATCTAGCCACAGCCTGTACACTCTTCTTTAATTATTTATCTGCCGCTCATGTCTACCTCCGCTATGATACAAGTATCTCACTGTATCTGCTGCAGACCTATTACTTCAGAGCATAGTCATATTTTGGATCAACATAATCCCTTTCCAGTCAGAGAAAACTATAATGGGACAAAAGACAATTAGATAGTGTTGATTTTGGACCCTGAGACAGAAAGTTGAATGATTTGTGGTTAAGAGTCGGCCAAGATACACAACACAGCATATAAATAAAACCAGATTAAAATGAAGAGCGGAAAAAAACATGTAGGCCAACATAGCAACTGCAGGAACAAGATGCAAAACAAAATGAATATGATAGCAGTTTGGACTGCTTAATAAATGAAGGGGAGATCATGGGAGTACTGAGTGGCGAGTACTAGAGTGGACTAGAGCAAGAACAGGGTGTGAGTAATGTGGGTGTGTAATGCTGAGGCATAGCTCCTTGGCACTGATGAGGGAGTGCTATGGATGTGCAGAATGTGACAGTGCCACGGCAACAGTATGGAAACTCTTTACACTATTAGCACTAACCCACTGTACCCACTGAGACACATGTTCAACATAAAATCATTCACCTATATATTTAAATATCACTATATTAACCCCTTTAATTCATAACTTTCCTGTTAAAGCCAGTTTTACACTGTGTGATGTTAGCTTTTTTTTTTTTATTTTTATTTTTTTAAAGATTATTACTTGTCACACTGTAGGAAATCATCCCAATAAAATCTAGACTGAAATCTATAACAGGCTGTGTAATAATCTGTCCATGTAAGCTTATACAATGAAGATCCTCTAATGGCAGACCTCCAATTAAAGAAATGACTACGTTTTGTTGACATCAATCTAGGCCCGTGCAGGAAATAATTGTAGTGGCATAAACAGAAACATTCTTCAATCTGAACTAGAGGTAATAAGAATATTATTTCTGATTTTTCTGTCATTAACAGAAAAATTGTGCATGTTGCACCATTTCTCTACTGTATTTGGAGCTGTCCCATGAGTCTTGTGTAATCCTATTCCATCCTCTGATTGGTGCTTTAGACGAGTATCGGAAAAATTAAGACATCAGATGCTGCCAGAACGTGTTTTTGGCCGTCTTTGGTTGCACGGTCACCAGTAAGCATGGGACATTATGCACTGAAGGCCCACTGATCTCAACACAAGACCAAAGAATTCTATTATGATGTGCAATTTAAGTCTGTGACAGCAAACCCAGCCCGAAAATCATACAGTGTAAACTCGGCTTTAGCTTCATTGTAGTTACTAAATAATATGTAGTTGTGTAACTGAATAATAAGATGAGACTAACAAAGCTGTCAATCCTAAACCAAAACAAGCACGTGAATTTTACACCTCCTTGAATCCTAGGTCAAATGTCAAATGCCTGACCTGTGACACATCGTAAACCAAATCAGCTGACACTCCAGCAGTCCAGAGCTTCTGCATGACATTAATGGCTCTGCTCATTGACGTCTGGCCTACAGGGACCACCAGCACATCACACGAGCTTACAGGAGGCTGTGGAGACGGAAAAAACACAAGACAGCCAATCAGAGACAGACACGCTCACAACCAACCAATTAGAGAAATCAGACAGAGGAACAGATGTGCCAATCTCACCGGTTCTTCCATGGCTGCCACGGCGCTACATATCTTATCAAGGGCTACGCTCGCCCCCACCGCCGAGGCCAAGGGAGCAGTGGCTGCTGGTCCAGGGAAGTCCAGCATCTGAGTGAGGAGTCAAAGCAAGCTTCTGAAGAGCAGGTGTATAATGGGACAGTGCTCATTACAGATTATTAATGCAGTTTGTGTATGTTTGACCTACCAGGTGGTCATAACGTCCTCCAGCTGCTATTATATCAGGAACAGTGCGCTTGCGTTTCTTAATAAAGGCCACAAACTGGAAGACGACCCCGCAGTGCTGTTGCACCTTGTAGATGAGGCCCAGATTGACCACCACCTGTAACCCAGCAAGCCGTTCAGCTGCTTAGTAAAGAGGCCAATACTGCGGTTTACTTCCATCTATTATATGTAGGAACCAAGTAAGATTAATTGTTAATGTCTCATGACGTCTTTAATCCCAATTCATTCAAACTGATTGATATTATGGTTCATATCATAAAAGCCCCATGTAATGGAAGATGTGACATCCTCATGCCATATATAGTCATTATTTATGTTCAAATTGACCAAGAAACCAAGAAATTGATTTCTTGGTGTTGATTTCCCGTTCTTTTGGGCAAGAACATGCCAGTAGGTAAGTCACTTTATCATGTCTAACACCTTGGGCATGAGCAAGTTTTACAGCCTAATTCAAACAAACAGCACAAAATCTACATACATTACATCCATCCATCCATTTTCATCATCGCTTATCCTACACAGGGTCACAGGGTAGCCTTTAGCCTTTAGCCTTTCCCAGAGGACTTGGGGCATAAGGCAGGGGACACCCTGGATGGGGTGCCAACCCATCGCAGGGCGCTATCACATACACACTCACACACCTATTCACACACTACGGATAATTTGGAAATGCCATTCAACCTACAATGCATGTATTCGGACTGGGGGAGGAAACCGGAGTACCCCCCGAAGCACGGGGAGAACATGCAAACTACGCAGACACAAGGTGGAGGAAGGATTCGAACCCCCAGTGCCGTGCGAGGCAACAGTGCTAACCACTAAGCCACCGTGCCCCACCACATACATGGATATTTTTTTATTTTTGCCTATTTTACTTTTAAACTATTGCCTATTTTTTATTATCATGTAAATATATTCTTGTTCTGCATTTTAAACTCTGGCATTACTTGGTTTTGGTTTAGTTTTGGTGAGTGCTGAACAGAGCTTTTTCATTGAGAAAGTCCTATTTCAACAGCTGAACTCAGTTTCTTTTGCCAAGCTTTCATACAAAAACAAAAACCTTCCTGGTAAGACTGTAATATCAGAAGTAGTTTAAGCAGAGCAGTGTGGTTAGCAGCTGTACCTGTATTTTAACTCCTAGTCTCTTAAGCAGACCTGTAAGCTCCTCCAGATCTTTAAGGCCTTGCTTGGCCAGCTGTGTGACTGCAGCAGTCTTCTGTTTAGCCATAGAGTTGATGAGAGGACTGAGTTCCCGCAGCTCTCCCTTCTGCTCTATGAACTTATAGAGCATCTGCAACTGCACAGAGATGCACACTGAACATGAGTCCTAGTTTACAATGCAAGACATACAGAAACAGTAAATGCCGATGGGCCTCATTCTATTAATTCCTGAATAATTATTCAGTAAGGTCCTGAACAGATGAACAGAGACCTCAGAAGTGCACACAGAGAGCTGAATTAATCCCCATGCATTTACAGAACAGTCATCCTATGATGACAGATTTTTAACAGCTGATGTACTGCAGTATAAATAATTATCCAGATACTAAATCACAAATCTAATTAAAGGACAAATCCACCCTGAAAGACTTGCATATTAATCTTTCGAATTAACATGTTATCTTCACCATCTTGGCTTCCAAGATTTATTTTATAATGAAATTCGGAGGTTTTTTTTCTTCTTTCAGCAACATGTTGGTCTGTTTTCACTCTGTCGTATAGCTGTATTACATTCTCCAAGTTGTGTTCAGTGTTTGCTGTCTCCACTACTTGTACACTGGATTTCTCATTAATATGATGCTGGAAGATGGTGAGTAAAAAAAAAGAAGCTCTTGCTCTTTGGTTTTTAGGATCTAACAGTGAAACCTGATCGTCATCCCTTTTGTTTGAGATCACTGCAATTTTTTTCTCCGATTAAAAGCCATTGTAACTGCACTAGCAATGTCTCCCGTGACATCAGCATGGCAAACAACCGCTAACTTCTCCGCATCAACCAATAACTTAGCACCAGCATCACTAAACACATCACAGATATTTCAATATACACACACATCACACAAAGTATAGGATATACACAAGTGTTTCAGAGTGGACTTTCCTTTATAAATTCAAAAAAATTCCTAGGACCCACAGTTTAGATCTCATACAATTTAGATCAGTGATCTAAGATATTGTTAATTTCCTGTAACGTACACTGTTATTAGACAAGGACAGGTTGCAGAACTTGGCTTCCACCTCGCGTTTCGTCAGTTTCTCACTCTGTTGAGAAAGAGAGATATTGAAATTGAGAAGTTATGTCATGAAGAGACCTTGAGGGAGCAAATTAGCACTATAAGCAAACCAGTGAACTCTGTGAACTGTGAGCTAAAAAGAAAAACACACAAAAAAATATATGACGTACACAAAAGCGTGATTTTGATTTTCGGAGTTGAATGTATTCCCTGCTTGCTAAGGTGGGCTGTTAGTTTTAGTGTATTATCTGTTTAGCTTTGTTTACTTCTGTATTATAATTTGCTTATTAATAATCTCAGGCATATAGTCAAGAGCTGAAGGTGTGTTTTAGGCCCTGGCCTATGTGTACTAACATGAGGAAACTACAACACACTTCTGTAAGTCGCTGTAGATAAGGGCATCTTCCAAAAGCTATGATGTAAACATAAATCACGATCTGTGGTGCAGATTAATGTGTAGAGAGCAACAGAGTTGTAAAAGCATGCTATACGTAGCGTGCTGCAACTGAACACTGACCTCCATCTCTGCATGGGTCTTACAAATTACAGAATAACAATGTGTAATGGAATAACAAACGTGTAATGGAAACTATCAGCTGCTGCCACATTGCTGCCATCACAAGAAATATTAAAATGAAAATCTTAATTCATTTTCCATTATATCAAAGTGCTGTGGAATTCTTGATTAGGATTGGTCAGAAGGTGTTGATTGATTTTCTACAACAGCAGCTCTTACAATAGTGCCAGCTGCAAGCTGCCAACATATATGCCAGCTAATACATTGATAATGTATTATTATATTATATTATATTATATTATATTATATTATATTATATTAAATAATACCGTTTCTATAGCAACAGTTTACACGGTGGATAATCCATGGGGTTATGGGGTTCACTCCCCATAAACGGATTTAAAAAATGTGTTACTGTTGATATGGTAAATTGAGGAGATGTTTATTTTTGTATTTTTGAAGGCGTGTTTAGCGCTTTGTATCAGTTAGAGTTAAAGCTATACGTTTTCTGAGACGTCAAAATCTTCAGGACGGAGGATTTCTTGGTAACATGACAAGCAGCTTTTTTAAACATAACCTGTATTAACTTATAGAGAAATAACTTATATGAACATATATGTTATAATGTAAGTGAGAACAGGAACTAAATTGTTCACTGACATTCCAGAACAAATGTAACTATAAACGAATAAAAGGTATTACGTCATTATTAAAAAAAATAAAATAAAATAAAAAGCTCTTGACCTGCATCTGCATGATTTTTTGCTGCCACATGATTGGCTGATTAGATAACTGCATGAAGTGCAGTTGTACAGGTGATTGGATAATTGCTGTGGTATATGAGAAATAAACACTTTGGGATGTGATGTTACTGGAAAATAATCAATGGCAGGGTCATAACGGCATAACGCCACCCCATCACTGAACTGATTATTTTCCTAGAGCAGCACGCCCAGTCATGTTCTAGTCCTTACATGATAGGCTTGGCACAAATTTGTGGAAGCATATTTCTTGGGTATCTTATAAATGTGCTCACCAAGGTGTCAGTGTGTGTGCATTACCATGGCATTACCATGTCTGAGCTTACCGTGGCATCACACAGTATACTGGAAGCCTGGTTTAGTTTGTCTTCTGGCACACCGCTGTGCAGCAGAATGGCTCGTAACAGGCTGGTGTGGTTCAGATAGATAATGTAGTTCCTTTCCTGCATTGCAGCATGAGACACAAATCCATTAACATGTACTACTTTACATGGCCTTATTGCTCAACCATATTGTGATATTCTCCTATAAGATATTCCTTCTCATTTCCTATACACAATATCAAAATCAGCCAATGTTCCTGGTAGTACCAATGTACTAAGTAGCCACACAGATGCCATCTTTATCACTAAGGATCACTGAAAACATGTCTTTACTACCTTCCAGTAGAATTAGCAACACCAGTGTAAAAACACAAATGCGTCCACTAGCTACTTGCTTGACTACAAAAAATTTCCTGCATAATTAAATGTAACATTTTTAAAAATTCAATGAAATTCAATATAGCAGCTGCTTGCTTCAGATACCTGGAGCGCGCTGAACTCCTGGATAACCTCAGAGACGGTGTAGATGGTCTCGGCGTCAGGGAGTAAGCTGCTGGTCAAAGGCACGACAATGTCGAAAGCACACTCGAGCAGCTCTTTGGGATGAGCCCTGTCCAACTTCCGCGGCCTGAACACACGCTCGATACTGTACCTGATCAACATCAGGACTTATTAATAATGACCATGTCATGTGATTCATACAGTGTGCAATGCTGTGTAATCACACAAGTGTTAAAAAGGAAGGCTGCTTAATTTTAATATGCATGAATATTATATACACATAATTTATATTTTTACTTCTGAGCTGTCATATATTATATGTCATATATATTTTTCAACTTACCTTTTGAGGTGTGAAATGCCATTTCTGGCCACAAATCTGGCAAATGAGATCTGGTGAAAAGAAAATGTGGGACAAACAAAATAAGATCTAATAGACATGGTCCTCATAAACACAGCACACAGTTAATAGACTGTAAACTGAAGTAAAAGGTAAATACTGGTATGTTTGTTATTTTGTAATTTCACAAACACTCTAGTCCTTTCTGCTGGAATGATGCATTCTGCATCGGGGTCAGTTTCAGCATCATGAACATCTAAATGGCTAGTGAATGCTGATCCTGGAGCACTCACCCTCAGATCATAGGGAAGAGTGACCAGCATGCCACTGTGGTCCATAAAGCAGGCAATCTCACAGCCTTCATACAGCTTCCTGTTCCTGGGCAGGAGGAGTGGCGTCTGTAACCTTATTGCACCTGAGAGAGGGGGAAAAAAAAACAAGATTGAGTGATGTGAACTATAAGATTAGGTTAATGTCAGCCCAAGAGACTATGCAGTGGGGAAAAAAAAAACAGAACCAATAGTAAGAAGACGGAAAGTGGAATATGAGACAGTAAGGAAATCCTCCTGCAGTTAATTTTGTTCTCTGCTAATGCTAAATATAATGAAATACAATGCTTGCACTGCGGCATAGTGAATTTCATCATGATCAGCACTGTGCGAAAGAGCGTATTCAGTGCCAAAGCTGCATGTCACTCTCCAGTCTCACTCAGCTAGTTTAAAGCCTGTCAGAGAAGCATGCTAGCTGACAGAGACCAAACCAGAATCTACTGAGGTGGAACATGGCGCTTCAACTCTCAGGTCATTATCAGCCTGGAAAAACCTCCTAGACACTGGTATAGACAGCATCCTGCATCCTAGAAGGGCCAGTCACTGAGCTATAAGGAGGGCTCTGTTGGTGGACAAGAGCTTCAATGCTGCGCACTCTCACTTCCAGAATCAACTATTTAAGCAGAGACTTGTATGTCCCCAGACCGTCTACACAAGTGCATATCAAGAATTGGTAAATCCTTAAATAATAATGATTATATACGTAATATGATACACAGATTTTTTTATTTTTTTTTTTGCACATTCATTGCACTGATTAATTTATTTTCCTCATTAACAATGTGGCCTAAAAAGCATTGGAGCTGGAATCATTTGTAGCCTGTGTATGGCTGTTTACTGAAGTGCGGTTTGATGTGTTCTTTGATTTTGTATATCAGCATTTAACTGCACTAATAAAAGAGCTTTAAAATAACTGAATCAGTGGGATTACTGGTCGATTAGTAAAAAATTAATAGTCAGACAACCCCCATTACAAACACAATAGAGGACTGGAGCAGAGATATACAGGCCCAGAAACATATTCAACCAAAATTTCAAATCATTTATCACTAAAAGCTCATTTGATATATGGAAAAGGAAAGTGTTTGCCTGAATTATAATTGGACATTTCAAACTGGACATCCTGTTTACTTAATGCAACACTAGAGCGCCTAACACCCAGATACAAACTGGGAATGATCAAACAGCTCTCCTGATTTTCTGGAACACCCAGATTGGGGGAAAAAACCTCGCTTTTGCTCTGTAAAGCTAAAGTGAACTTGTCTTGGTGTGCCTTGCAGCATCCTACCATAACATAATGGGGCAAGCAGTGAGTCATCATGATATTAGGCAACATTAAAGTCTTTCTATGATCCAAGACAGATGGAAAAACAAAGGCCCATAACCCCACATTAAAAGAAATAGTTACGCTACCCAGCACGGATGTAAAGCAAACACTGCACAAATTGCAAACTCTGGCAGTTACAAGAAACACCCTGTAATCAAAACCTAATGGCCTTAAACATAAGCTAAGTGTTGTCTCATGAAAGAACTCAGAACACATACATTCCTCACTCTTATATATATTAGTTGTATAATTCACCATGAAGAACAATAGCAGAGCTCTTTTTTTAACTCTTTTACTGAGATAATAAAAGCAAAAAAAGAAACACACAACTTCTAAGACGTACATCTTGGCAACCGAAAACACATTTTTTCTCATGTGTCATGCATCAACAAAGCATGGACTGTAAGCTCATTTAAGACCAATAATCAAAGAGTGTGTTCTACCAAATAATGACTTCTTCTTAGCTACATCCTTCATCATTTACTGATGATCTGCTACACATTAAACTCAAATTTCCAGAAACACAAAACTCCATCATGAAACATGTTAAATATGTTTATATTGAAATATTTGTAATGTGTTTAGTGATTCTTTGCTAATGAGATGTTTGCTGTATTTTTGTTATTCCTGTAAGTAGTTAGCAGTTGTGTGCCATGCTTTTGCCACATGGGGACAGTGTAAGCGTAGTTACAATGGCATTAATAGGAGAAAACATTTCAACGATTTTAAATGTAAGTGATAACAGTAAGAGCAAAAGGGCAAGAGATACTTTTCTCACTCACTCATTTTCCAGCAATGTTCAATACCAGATTAATGAGAAGTCCAACACAAAATTAGGAGAGACAGCAAATGTTGGATTTCATGCAGTTATATAATGCTGTTGTGTTAAGCTACGGCAGGGACTGAGCTCAGCTAGCTAGTGATCTATGAGATGACGAAGCACAATGGCACTGATGGAGGTATTAGCATGAAAGTTGAAGCTTTGGAACTAGGCCTGTCCCCAGTGATGGATAACTGAGTTACCATGATACCAGCCCCGAGTGATAGGAAAAACTTGTTTACTGGCAGTTTAAAAAACATTTAAAGTTCTTTTACTGATTTTTTTTCCATGCAAATCATAGCAACACACTAATATTCACACATGTGAAACTGTTGGGTGATGTGATAGATTGGTTTGTTCTCAAAACGTGGCTCTTGAGCTGTACTGGCTGAAAGCACTTGCGGGGCAGGGGGGGTGATGTACAGTAGTTCTGTAACCCAAGGATGCTGGACATATACAGTATATTCAGAACAGAAGTATGTGAAAAACCAAAAAAAAAAAAAAAAAAAAAAAAAAAAAAAAAAAAAAAAAAAAAAAAAAAAAAAAAAAAAAAAAAAAAAAAAAAAAAAAAAAAAAAAAAAAAAAAAAAAGCATGCAAAGCACTATCAGTGAGCCTGGTCATTAAAAATGAGCACAAGGTGCCATGAAGTGTGTGCACACAAAGGTATTCATGAGTGTGGAGCAGTGAAATGAGCGCATAGAGAAACTGTCATGCATAAATGCACTTCAGTTCTGCAAGTACTGAGACGAGCTCTTCCCTTCCTCTGGCTAGGCAGAGTCTACACTCTGCTCAACTAGTCAAACTAATCGAGCAAAAGAGTCAGGACCTAAAGAATGTCACTTGTATTTTTTATTCTATTAGTATGCTTGCTGACAAGTTGCTTTTAAATAAAAAGTAAAAAGTTAAATTCACAATGCAAGTTTTTTTAGCAACATCTGAGAGCAATCTGCTATTATTATTATTATTATTATTACTACTATTATTATTACTACTCTTCACTAACAAGTCTGAAACCCTGCTATCAAAATTTCTGTGCTCCCAGCTGTGATTACAGCACATGTGGACAGCATTAAGCCCTAACATTTTAGAAAGAGACTGAAGTTGGAGAGAAGACATTCTTATTTACATGTTTTACCTTGTTTTACATGGTTGCTTATTATTAAAGATCACTTTCGATGTCATAAAAAGAAATATGAAACATGATGTATTAATGAGGCTGCACTAGGGCATAAAGTAAGGAAGTGTGTAAAGATAACAGATTTACAACCTGTCTTATGTTGTATTATATTATATTACATTATTACATTGTTCTAATGAAATGATGATCAATACCTGAAAAAGGTAAAGAAGTACTCTAAGACAGAGGTGGAACATGCAGAACACTTCCAAACTCAGTGAGAGTCACTCACCATGCTTTCTGAAGACCCTGGTGATTGTCTCATACACGTACTGCTGCAGTTTTGCGCTATAGAAATTAAAACTGCCCTGGGGAAAAACAAAACAGCATGGGGTCAGTTAAGAAACAGTGGCTGTGAGGGTGTTTAAACATAGCTGGTATTATATGAACCAGATGATGAGGCTTTATGAAGGAAGCGTTGGCGTTTAAAAACTGCACAGGTACACATCGACATCTAGGGGTGAGGAGGGAATAATGCACTAAACCGTGAGTCCAGAATAAACAGAATTTAGTGGAGTATGTCAACGTTGACCTAAATATGGGAGAAATGGTAATACAGCTTTCTTAGAGTTTCAGTGGGATATTCTTCACCAGAGGTGCCAATACTGTTAACACAAGAGGACAAAAAACCAGAACTTGGCTCAAATGGCTGTTATAACAGCATAAATGATAAAATATGTTGGTTACTGATAACTGATATTTAACTGCAATATGCAGAAGTGTTTTGATTTATAAGCAAACAGATACAGTTGGGTCCCTAAGTATTTGGACAGACACAATTTTTTGCAATTTTGCCTCTGTACACCACCACATTTTTTGAAATGAAGCTGTCAAGATGGGTATGAAGGTTAACTTTCAGCTTTAATTCAATGGGCTTAACAAAAATATTGCATTAACTGTTTAGGAATTACAGCCATTTTTTATATACTCCCTCTATTTACAGGCTCAAAAGTAACTGGACAAACTAACAGTTATAAATATAAGGATTATTTTTAATATTTGGATGCTAATCTTTTCCAGTCAGTGACTGCCCGAAGTCTGGAACCCATGAACATCACCAAATGCTGAGTTTCCTCCCTTGAGACGCTCTGAAAGGCCTTTACTGCAGCTGCCTTCAGTTGCTGCTTGTTTGTGGGTCTTTCTGCCTTCAGTCTTGTCTTCAGTAAGCGAAAAGCATGCTCAATTGGGTTGAGATCAGATGACTGACTCAGCCATTTAAGAACATTCCATTTCCTTGCCTTCAAAAAGTCTTGGGTTGTTTTCGTGGTATGTGTTGGGTCATTATCCATCTGTACTGTGAATCGCTTTCCTATCAGTTTTGCAGCATTTGACAGAATCTCAGCAGAAAGCTCTATAGCTCTACACGGTTCAGTAGCAGAATTCATCCTGCTACTACCAGCAGTCATATCATCAATAAACACCACTGACCCAATTCCACTGGCAGCTGTACATGCCCATGCCATAACACTGCCTCCACCATGTTGGACAGATGATGTGGTATGCTTCGGAATATGAGCCCTTTCTTTCCTCCTCCATACTCTGCCCATCATTCTGGTACAACTTAATGTTGGTTTCATCTGTCCAAAGAATCTTGTTCCAGAACTCGGCAGGCTTTGGGCTGGCTTTTTTTTTTTTTTTAGATGTTTTCTAGGAAAGTCTAATCTGGCCTTTCTGTTCTTGAGTGTTACCAGTGGTTTGTATCCTGAGGTACACCTCTGTATTTACATTCATGAAGGCGTCTTTGACAATGATACTATTACCTCCTCGAGAGTGTTCTTGACTAGATGTTGTGAAGAGGTTTTTTGTCACCAAGGAAAGAAATGCGATCATCCACTCTAGTTGTCTTCCGTTTTCTTCCAGGCCTTTTGGTGTTGCTGCATTTTGGGGCATTCCTTCTTTTTATGAATGTACCAAATTGTTGATTTGGCCATTCCTAAAGTTTTTGCTATCTCTCTGATAGTTCTATTTTGTTTTTTCAGCCTAATGATGGCCTCCTTGACTTGCATCGACACCTCTTTGGTCTGCATATTGAGAGTTCCCGTGAACAGCTACCAAATGCAAATTCAACATCAACTCCAAATCTTTTATCTCCTTAATCTGTCATGAAATAATGAGAAAACAGGCTACACCTGGCCATAAAAATGCTTATCAGTCAACCATCCAAGTACTTTTGAGCCTGTAAAAATGGAGGGACTATGTAAAAAATGGCTGTAATTCCTAAACAATTAATGTTCTATTTTTTTAAACCCCTGGAATTAAAGCAATCACATCTTGATTGTTTCATTTCAAATCCATTGTGGTGGTGTACAGAGGCAAAATTACAAAACTGTGTCACTGTCCAAATATTTATGGACCCAACTGTAAGAGTATAAGCATAATTTATACAATTGCTACAAAATTACTATAAACTCATATTCATTCTGCAGTCTGAGCCATAGCTGATTTTGCACATACTATACACTATATGGCCAAAAGTATGTGGACACCTGACAATCACATCCATATGTAGGTCTTCCCCAAACTGTTGCTACAAAGTTGGAAGCACACAATGGTACAGGATGTCTTTGTATGCTGTTGCATTACAATTTCCCTTCACTGAAACTAAGAGGCCCAAACCTGTTCCAGCATTATAATGCCCCTCAACCCCAGTGAAAACATTTGGGATAAATTGGAACGCCAACTGCACCCCAGGCCTCCTTGCATGAAATCATTGCCTGACCTGACTAATACTCTTGTATGAGTGGAGGTTATTATAACAGCAAAGGGGGACTAAGGGGGACTGGAACGGAAAGTTCAAAAAGCACATATGCGTGTGATGGTCAGGTGTCAACAACCTTTTGGCCATATAGTGCAAATATACAAGTGTGATAAAAGATAAGTACATTGGATATAAAAAGTCTACACACCCCTGTTAAAATTCTGATTTAAAAACTGAAACCAAGAGATCAATCATGTCAGATCTTTTTCCATCTTTAAGATGATATAAACAAAATTCAAGTGGAAAAACAAATAGAAACCTTTTAGGAAAAAAGAAAAAACCTATAATAACCTGGCTGTGTTTAGTATGATTAGAAAACTAGAGTTGCTGAAATAGGGACAGTTTTTCCATACTTTGATCAGCTCTGCTAGAGCATTTTTTTGTTTCTTTCAGTGAAATACTTTGCTGAGTCTGCTAGTTGATAGCCCCTGCAATATACTATATACTATAACGGAGTAACAGTTTCATATTTTTGTGTCATGCTTCACTGATATGATGGTATAGAATCAGTTCTTTTTATATCTAAAACTGGTGTTTTCATCAACTCCAAAAGTGGAAGATAATACTGTGTTGACCTATATAGCTTTTGTTATATGGCCATGTTACCTTATAAATGTCAATATCATATGTGTAGTCCATCACTGGAGAGTTGTTCTGGGAGAACAGCTGGTTCACCATGGTGCGGTAGGCCTTGCCATTGACGTTAGCCATGGTGTGCTGCAGCACCTCGTGCAGCTCAGATTCCTCCATTTGAGGAGGAGGGAGGAGATCGCTCTTCAAAAGCTCCACCGCTGTGGGCCGCAGGGCCGGGTCATGGTTCAGCAGCCAGCAAATCACCTTCCTCTATATCCAGACAAGATCAGGGATGTTGCACTGCTCTCGAGTTGAAAATTAATTTAAAAAAAAAATGGCTTCAGAAGCTCACCTGTGTTCCATACTCATATTCAAAAAAATCTTCAGGGAAGTCAATGGACTCCTGCAAAGAGAATAACGAACAGTCTCAGATTTAAAGGCATGTGCCGGGACACGTTCCCTGCTCCCTGATGCTAATTCTGTGTGCTATGGTGAAATTTCTCTGATTTCTTACTAATATTATGGCTAGACCAATATGAATACTAGTATTAATTATCAATACAGACTAAAGTCACTTTAGAGCCTGAATATGCTCTCAAGAAGTGTCTATTTAAAATTAAGTCACCCTTATGCTTCAAGGTTTTGCAGAAACAGGTGCAGATTTGAGCACAAGGAATGTAGGAGCAGATCTGCATGTGATTCATGAAACCGTCACATGACATCAAAACCATTAGTGATTTAAGTGAAGCTAATGAATCTGCTTCAGCTGCATTTTAAATTTACATTTACATGCACAGGCATGAGTTTGATCATACAGAGATGCCAAAAAATAAAACGATGAACAACAAAAGTTTAATAAATAAGAGCCACTGTGTGGAAGAATCCAACTGGCACAACTGCGGATTCACTCTAGTGTCATGAGATTGTAAGACAGCTACAGCCATACAAACGAGTTTAATTCTTTTTTTTTTTCTTTTTTTTTTAAATGTGTTTGCTATTACTAGCGCCTCTACAATATGCTTGGGAGCGGTATATAATAGCATCACATTCATTCTATATATTTTTCTGTATATGCAATGGCCTGGGAAAATCCTTCACATGGTGAAATGTTTTTCAAATTTTCTCTAAAACGTCCCTAAATTGAAACTGGTTTATCCTTTACACATACACTATACGGCCAAAACTATGTGGACATCTGACCATCACACACATATGTGGGTTCTTCTATGCTGTAAGATTTCTCTTCACTGAAACTGATGTAATTTGCATTTAATGTGTAATAAATAAAACATACAAACTATAAAAGGACAGATATAAATGATACAGATCATGAAATCTATGTCTATCTTTATACCAGTCTTTATTCCTAACCTACAGACGTCCCACCCATTCAGTAGTCATTCTATACTTAATACGTAATATATTTAAAAAATGGCAAATAACTGTAACAGATTATTACGATTCATCTATTTTTTAATGTAAATATAATATGATGTCCTCATTTACCTATTGTCATCCATTATCTCACCTGGAATGATCATTACCTGAATAATTATTATTACCCTGAGATGACAGGCTATCATAAGCAACCTACCTCCACAGCGCGTAAGCCATCTATTACCTTAATCGTAGATTAAGCTTAAAATGGAAAACAAGCAATCACTTTGATCATAAGTATCATCCACAACAGTTTCTTTAGTCTCATCTCAAGAGGTAAATGTCAGTCCCGGCAGATTACTAAACAGGAACCTCAGCATCATCTCTTGACTCAACTGATCACTGTTCACTATTAGGGGCGTAAACTTCAGGCTTCCTCATGATATTTGCTTTTTATGCATTAGTTAATGAATGATTCGATATTTGACAACATCGCTGAATCTGCTACGATACAATATGAGTTAGTAACCTCTGATCAATACATGACCAACTTTGTTCAGAATCTGAGAGTAGAACTTTGGTAAATTCATGAATGATGAGGACATGGAGAAGGACTATTTTAAAAGTATCAGAATTCTAGCCTATAAAATTATTTACATATCAGTTGTACGTTATGAATCTTGTTTTTTTTTTTTTTTGTTTTTTGTTTTTTTTTTAACACACACGTCAGTTGTTTAGACACTTTTTCAATTGATTTATGATTGCTGCGATGTTATGACTGTGGATGAAATCTCGGACATTAACTTGATCTGATCTGCCAACCCACACATCTTTATATCTACATACCTGGTACACGCTTACCGTTCTGAGCTGGCTGAGGACAGAGATGCGTTCAGAAGCCGTGGTCATTGGTCTGTAGGACATCTCAAACAGGATGATACCCAAACTGAACAGATCCACTTTCTAAACACACAAAAATACAGGTTTAAAAATAAACTGTGAATATCTCAATATGTATTCCATGACAAAATGTTTTAACGTTAATTATACCTGGTTGTAAGTTGCTTTTGTGTTTCCTTGGACCTCTGGGCTGACATACAGGGCAGTGCCAACCATACCTGTCATGTTACCTAGAGAGAAAATGAATTAGAAAGCATTGTGTGTATTAGAACACACATAGTATTTAAAAACAAAACCATTAATTAGGTACGGTGTAAACATTAAAGCTGAAGAATTTGGCTTTGCTGCTTTACCTGTTGGGTCTGATTTTAGGACGAGACCTGAGCTGTTGTCCTCCAGCTCCAGTATGCCTGAGGCCTGTAACCAACACATATGCTGTGAAACTCTCCAATTCATAGAACACTGACACATGACATTAACACTAAACTTACCCTGAATTATTAAGTTACATTACATTGCCATCTAGTTACGCGAGATGATCCCATTTAGATTTTATTTTTATAGGACAGTCATGGTGATTCCTGAATTCCTTCACATTGCATCACTTTATAGCTCTTTGTATAGCGAATGCAAGAACCATACATATAATACATCAACTATTCCATACAATACTTGTAATAATTCACTTCCACAATTACAGTAGAAGTGTATATTTCAATTTATGTGTTGAAAGGGTGTTCAGGATGAGTATACTGTGAATAAAAATCCTGTATAGCTTTGCTTAAACACACATATGCTGTACCATGCTAGCTGGATGGTCAGTAGCCAAGCCAAAGTCTCCAATCTTGACATGGTCACGAGAGTCCAGGAAAATGTTGACAGGCTTCAAATCTCTATGTATCATTCCCTGAGGATACAGGCAGAATAAGAGCATGCAGTCCGCACCATTAGCCCATAGCCAAACCCTAAATAACAGGTTGGCTACCCCAAAAACAACATGGCAAACTATTTCTGAGTCAGTTCGACTATCAGCCTCCTTCTGGGCATGTTTCACTGCAACAATTTATGACTGTATCAAAAGTATCAAAAGCAGTAGTAGTCAAAAAGGATGCAGTGTCCTTCTGTTTGGATCTGGCTGTGGATTCAGATACAGGCTACCTGTTCATGAATGTACGCAATGCCATCCAGGATCTCCCTGAAGAGTCTCCAGAGGCGACTGCAGTCCCGGTAAAGGCCCTGGTCTATCGTGTCCCTCAAAGTACTTTTTTCACAGTACTCCATCTGGAGAGAGAGAAACACACAGATAAAGAAAATTTCAAGGGAAACCCTGGCCTAAAAATGCAATTAATCTAGGCTAGTGGGCATTTTAGTTCCCGTATACACTTTATGGTCAAAAGTATGTGGACACCTGACCATTAAACATCACATTTCAAAACCATGAGCTTTAATGTGGTGTTGGTCCCCCCCTTTACTGCTATATCAGCCTCCACTCTTCTGAGAAGGCTTTCCACTAGATTTTGGACCACGGCTTTGGTGATTTGTGAAATCTTAATACTACAGTATACAAAGGCATTCTAGATAATCGTGTGTGTGCTTTGTGGCAAGTTCGGGGACGACCCTCATATGGGTGTTACGATCAGGTGTCCACATACTTTCGGCCATATAGTGTGTATCAGGGAGTTTGTATTTCAAGTAAGTAAAAATTATGTTTTATGGTGAAACTAATCTGGGTGTCCTTTATTGTTCTATTTTTCCTTTACAAAGACAAAGGAACACCAACTGCCATACTTTGCCATATCCAAATTATGCACACTGTTAATTAAGCCCTTATTAACATTCACTGTTTAGTTCGAAAGGTTTAGGAGTTTTTTCTATCAATAGTGTCCTGTCCAGTGTTTCATGTGTTGGATCTGATTCCAGTAGGTTCCAGTCAAAAGTATCAAAAGTAGCATTGCTGAATGTGTAGCAGTCAAGAAGTGCACAGACTCCTTCTGTATTCTCTCTAGACGTTAATAAGACGAAAATAAATGCAGCCTGTCATGTTGCTGAGAAAGCAGAAAGTGCAAGTGTTTATTATTAGTCTTTGAATACCCTGTGAACGAGCAGTTACTATAGGAACGATAATGTATTAGAACTTGTGTATTAATATAAACTGATCATTTATGTTACAGCCAGAACTACCTCCAGAGCTGCTGTTACAGAAAATTAACGTACACCTTTGAGAATTTAACAGCGCTGTGGCATAAGATCCCAGTAAAACTTGGCCAAACTCTAGAACAGACAATGCAATAATATACAATCTGCATGTCAGTTTATATGACAAAGATCTTCTAACGATAGACCTGTGATTAAAGAAAACGAATACGTTCTGCTTACATCATCAATCCGTGCAATCGGGGCTCATAGAAACAGAAACAACTATAGCAATGTTATGACTAGAGAAAATACATTTTAAAAGGTGTAGAAGAGGAGTTTAGAGCAGTTCATGGCTGGGTTTAAGAGGACATCATGGAATGTCCATGCTTCAAAATAAGCTTGAAGTAATACAGATTATTGTTCTTCCCATTAGCATTAGCATGAGTGGTAGCGTTACAACTCACTGTATAAGGGGCCAGGCGTATATACTGGTAACATTATACTAACCAATATGATTAATATCTGTAGGCTATTTTTATTTATATTCGTAGCTGTCCTGTGAATTTTGGATAATCCTATGCCTTCTTCCTACTGGTGGCGTTTAGAGGAGTTTCACTGTTCACTGCCTGCATGCACTCACCTGTATGTAGAGGTAATGTGCAATAAGAGGAGGCCTTTCCGATATTGAGCTCTCTGTGGTGTCCACTCCTTGCCTTTTACTCAGCTCTTCCTGTATGGGATACAGAAGAAATAGTCACGTGAATTAAACAGTGAAGAATATGGTTGTATGAATGTTATAAACATGTTAATGTTAGCTTCTGAGCATGTTACTGACCTGCACAATACTGTCTCTGCTCGCGTCACCATTGTCAAAGATGATGTCACTTTCCGAGTCGCTGTTGGACGGGCTGTCAAAAATACAGAATCAGATCAAACTCAAAGCAGGACATAATTAGATCAGATCAAACTCAAAGCAGGCCATAATTCTGACAAGGCTGCTGTTCTGTTATTTTTTCAGCTGAATGGATTCTAGTGCCAAAAGATGAGCAATTAGCAGGCTTTATACAGGTGAACTAGCAACATGAAAGTCATTTGTTTAGAGTTATACCTGACCAGGGCTGTGAAAACCAAACTCCCACTCATTCTCCCAACCCTGCTTTATTTAAATGATAACAGTCCTGTACACCACAGCAAAGATTATTTAATTTTTTTTTATTAATGAACTACACTTTATACTTTTTAACTGTTTATATTTACATTTAACATTGTGGAACAAGTTCCTGTTATAACTTTCGTCATACTCTCCTTATAACAGCACTAAGGCTGTTTCCTCACCAGCCTCTCTCTCTCTCTCTCTCTCTCTCTCGAGAAAGTTAAGACAAATAACACAGTTTTTCATATTACTGAGATATCAGAAAGTGCAAAGTCCTCTGTCCTGACGACTCTCCTATGGTGGAAAACTTTGACTGGTCCCTGTGACAGTGCTGACACTGGAGACTCCTTCCATGAATCTTAAATAAATCTCTCGTTACTGAAACATACTTAAATATGTTAAAAAAAATATATGTTAAATATGTTTAAAAAAACACTAACAACTATTTATTGTTCATCTTAGATTATATGGAGCATCCACCCTACATGTTCCTGTGCAAGTTGTTGCTATAGAAACAAGAACATCTGACTAATCAGATTCGATAGTTCAGCAGTGCTGTGGTATAAAAAGGCCTAGCCACAGACTGCCATCTATTTTTATGGAGTTGCAATGCTCATTTTTATGCATGATGGGGAATATTTAGTTTTATCTAAGATTTAATTCTGTGCTCCTATAAACTTAGTTTTGTAGAAATACAACAAACTTAATTACTTAATGCTACTTAATGCAAACTTAATGCTCCAACAAACTTAATTAAAATTGCCTGTCCAGCCCTCATCACCAGTACCCCTAACCTAATACAATACTGCCACCTACTGGACATCATTTCAACTACAAAATCAAACAAGCTTTATGCTTTCTTTAAACAAGAAAATAAATAGTCGATTCATTATTGTCGGTTTTAAATGCTATTCATCAAAATGAATATTTCAATTCTTCATTTGAAAACATTACTTACAGTGCCTTGCTTAAGTCTTTTCAATATTTTGTAGTGTCACAAACTGAAATTGACTTGCACTCTCTTACAAATACGCTCCCCCCCCTAAAAAAAACAAAAAAAACAGTACTAAACTATACCTTGTCACTGGGGTGATACCCTCAAGAGTACATCTTTTGTATCTTTGATATGTCTTTCACACGGTAATGTGAATATTTCGTATCATTAAAATGTTTAAAAGTAGATAAATAGACTGTAATTAGTAAAGTGGTACTACACTGTACCTTTCCTTGTCGCTGGGGTGGTACCTGCAAGTGTATACTTTTTATACCTTTAGTATGTATCTTTTACTTAGAAATGTACATACTTGAAGGTACCACTCCAGCGACAAGGAAAGGTACAGTGGAGTACCCTTTTTTTCCCCTCGGAGTGTAGTCTATAATACTGAAGTATGGGGAAAATCAGGATTGTTTGGAAATTATTTATCATATTATATGATCTCAGTATAAAAACCCCTGGAAACAAGGTTTGACGATGATAAAAATATCCCAACGTTATGGCCAAGCACAGATAAATTATTAAAAAATGTAAAGAAAATGGTACAACTGCAACTCTGCCTTAACACTTATGCAACCATCAAATGCCTGCTTTTTTGCTTAATTTTGTGCAGCAATAACAGAAATATTTTCAGCTTGAAATTGTAGATATATAGTGTAAATTAAATAGTACAAATCCCACTTGTAACACTCCAAATTACGAAAAGGTTCTGGGGACGTGGGGGCGCAAATAATTATGCAAAGCTGTGTAGTATGTAAATCTTGAAAAATAATTTGGAGCAGCTCAGCAACCTCCTGACTCTGGTGTAGGAACTTACAGGAAAGATGGACAGAACACATCTGCCTCATCTTCATCATCCTCGTCACTGGAGTCAGTGGCGTTGCACTTGGCGCTGGATGACCTCTCCAGAGATGTGCTCCACTCCACTGAACTGGCCAGTGCTGGCGGGGGTGCATCGTCCTCCACATTGTCGAGGAGGCCGAGCTCATTGAGGCGGGACGGCGCAGCAGGTCGTGTGGGCCGCTCAGGGGTGCTGGCTGGCTCGGACGTGTCACTGTTCTCCACCCCTGTGGACGGGGCCTCATGTCTCTCAATCCACGCGTTATAGTAGCGCACAATGTTCTCATGGTTCAGGCGTGACAGGAGGGTCACCTCTCCCTTAATGCGGCGGAACTGCTTGCTGGCCGGGTTCACCTGGATCCGTTTGACGGCGTAGTAGCAGCCGTCCAACTTGTTTTGGACCTACAGGTACATGGAAGTCCACGAACACACGACCACAGAGAAATGAAAATAGAAAAAAAACTATTATAAGAGCCAATGTCCTAATAAATAAAAAGGTTTCTCTGAAAAAGCAGTGATTTCTCAACACAGATGACTTCAGCACCTTGATGACGGCTCCAAAAGCACCTTTTCCCAGCAGCTGGAGCTCCTCGAACTCGTTGAAGTAACGGGAGAACTGCTTCTGCACCACTGTACTGAAAGGGGCGCTGAGAAGGTGACTCCGCGGGATAACCGTAGATGCAAAATCCACATCCATGTCTGATGATAAACGTGTTTCACAAAACAAAGATTGCATTTATTTAAGGTTATCAGAGTACTTTCTAACCCTGTGTTCACCCTAGCAAGCAACAGGCAAAATGTAATTTTCTATTATTCCACCGGAGTCAAATTCAAAACACATCTCGCCTGCTGAGTCTGTAAAGCTAATCAAACATGATGTGAAGCGCCACTGTGAAGCAAAAACGGAACCACTTTGAATTGTCTTATTTATAGCCATAAACTAATGACTTATTTTTAAGCATTAAAAGGTAACTGTTGTCGCCATTCTGTCATGTTCGTTGTTTATTGAGAGCTTTATAAGCAAGGAATTTTATATGACTGCTCATTTACAGATTTTAGTTGAATACCCCTTCAATATACTGTGCTATTCTACATGCATGTAACAAGGCAACATTTGAATAGAGATTTTCATGCAAATTAGGTATGACCCTGTTAAAGCTACAAATCTAAACAAATGTCTGTAAAGATTCGGGGGACCAAGCCAGTGGCACATGTCGTGTCTTCAATTCCCCACTCACTACTTTATTTCCTACATGCAGTTAGTCCCTTTTTACTGTATGACAAGAAGAAAAACTTATAACCATGGTTTCATCTTATCTTGTCATATATGACCTCTCATTAAACATGATTAGAGACATTATAAAGAAAAATAAAGCTTGGATGGAAGTAGCAATTAACCTATTTAGTTTTATAAATTTCTCAACAACAGTATCAGTCACAACACACCCACAAGAGACAAACTACAAGCGACATGTACGATTTGTTCCCTGCTAGTGTGAGTACAGACTAAGCTAACTTTATACCTTTGACATGATTATACTGTATACTATTCCAAACTGTTTCTTACTGTCATTTTTACATTTAGGTCTCTCTTATCTGAGGTAGGTGTGTGTGTGTGTGTGTGTGTGTGTGTGTGTGTGTGTGAGACAGGGGAAGAGACATGCACCTTCTGGACTGGGCTCCTGGCATGGAGGAAGGCTCTTTGGTGAAGGAGGGCGCAGGAAGGAGTGCTCTAGCAGCTGCTGAGTGTTCCAGCGGTCAGCATCATTAAGACACACACACCTGCAAAACAAAACAAGTCAACCTCACGCACACCTGCAAAACAAAACAAGTCAACCTCACACACACCTGCAGACATGCATACTCAGTTGTATATCTCCACCAAGTTCCTGAAAGGGTTCTCCATCACTCTGGGATAACCATTAAATCCATACAACTGAGGATTTCCCTTATATAAAAGGTTTCTAGTAGAGCATTTAGAAAGCAAGAAAAATCTTATCTTAGAGGTTCAGTTAATTTGGCACTGTGAGTTACAGGGAAGTAAATGGACAGCTTGGGATTTACAGTGATGAGTTAAAAATATATATATATATATAAAAGAGCAGTGGTAGCTCAGTGGTTCAGACGTTGGACTACTGATCAGAAGGTCAGGAGTTCAATCCCAGCACCACCAAGCTGCCACTGCTGGGCCCTTGAGCAAGGCCCTTAACCCTCAACTGCTCAGTTGTATAAAAAATGAGATAAATGTAAGTCGCTCTGGATAAGGGCATCTCCCAAATGCCATAAATGTAAATGTAAACTATATGAGGCATATTGAGTAGACATGTCCAGAAACTCAGCCTGAACAGGTGGACAAATCAGTAGCCTGGACGCCTTTTTTTTTCCCCCCATAGTTACCTCGTGAACAAGTATATTCAACAACTAGAAAAAGCAAAACCCTACTCCTGACTGACTTTTGCAAAACAACAGGTTTCATTTGGTATGAACAGCAGCTATGTTTAAGCGAGGTGTACTTCATAGTGCTACACATGCCATAACATTAGCACGTGTTTCAAAATCCCGCCACCTGCTGCACTACACACATCAGCTGAGGATCTGTGGGTGTCAGTACATCATTTTTTACTAGATGGTAAATTAGTGTACACGGATGACAGGAACATGCAGGTATGTGGAAACACTGATCACAATAAAGCGCAGAGCAAAGCTGTCATAGAACTCTATGAGTGACACTCACCAAAATAAAGGCGCTAGTCAGATTCACGTAATATCTTTTAGGTGCGATGCGAGGACAGTGCAAACACAATATCCTACATTAGAAACGTTTTAGAATAGGATAACGATCATATATTTGTCCGTTTGCTTTACTCTATATTAATAGACTTAACTAACCTACTAGATCACCATACATTATTAGATTATTTCATCTACCACATTTTAGCCCTGTTAATCTCTGGGCAACAAAAACATGGAACAGGGCAACCATATTGGAGCTCTTACTTGCCCAGTGGGTTGGGTAATGAATTAATGATTTGCCCAACCCTGGCCTGATCATTAGAAATATTAATGCCGTCACTGAAAATTCAAAAAAGGCCTACTGCAAATATTTATTTATACAAAACAATGATCAAATACAGTTGTGATACAAATAGTAAACATATAAATATGATTTTAATATAAGCTTCCTGCTCAAGAAAATATGACCTCTCTCTAGAAACTAATCACAACTGCTCTTTTTTTTTTTTTTTATTAATGTCCTAATTTGTTTGCCGGTGTAGCAACACAACCACCTCACAAATAGCCAAATTCATCCAAGAACGTGGAGCTGTACTTTTTTTTTTTGCCACTATTTTGTACGTGTTTTTCAAACGCATGTTTGACTTTGCCTTTAATATGCCACTGGAAGCAGCCCAGGGCAGGATAAACAATCACAAACACACCAGTCCTTTATCAAAACTACCCCAGTCAGCAACACTAAAGCAAACACACCTGCACAACAGCTCTCACCTGGGGGCCAAGCACCACATGGGTAAACACACAGACACACACTTCGCTACTCAGCATCAATCCATGCCATGTATCGGCAAAGCTAATGCTATTTTAGCCAGATACTCAGATATAAAAAGAACCACACGGTGGTTACCTGGGATCTCTTTATTTACAGAGCTAACAGTTATTGACCAAAGGCACTTCTGGCAAAAAATTTCCCACAAAACCATCATATAACTCTCCCATTATAAGTAACAGTCATCTCACAGTTGAACAAACATATAGAGAGAAAATAAACACACTAGTCAGATGAATAATATCTTTTATGTGTGATTTATGCGAGGACGGAAAACCACAAGCTTGTAGCTGAAATGTTCGGCAAATGACTTGCTGACTTTTTGTCGAGGACGCAAATATGATGCGTTACATTAGCACATTACTCATTCATTTTCCTTAGTCTGCATTAATGCACTTAATTAGCTAACTAGTTCGCCATGTTATTATAATATTAGCTACCACATTTTAGCTGAGTCAGTTAGGTTTACGGGCAACCAAAACCTGGAACTGGGCAACACACTTGAGCTTTCACTTGCCTGATGGGCTGGCTAAGTAATTTATCATTTGTCCACCCCTGGACAATATAAACATAATAACAATAAAAATGTTAATCAAGTACAATAAAACTGAGGAGTCAGATGAAGATGAAGTCTTCCATTCACCAAAAGTAAGAATGTCTGTAGCACTTCACAGATCTAAACTGCAGCTACTAATCTTCCTTAACAAGAGTTGAGCAAAAACCCAGAAGCTTTCAGGCGGACGCATGGCATTTCTGAATGTTTACGGTAAACTTACTTCTTGAGAAAGTCCTGAAGATCAGCAGGTAGGCTGGAGGGAACGGTCACAGGGTACTCCTTGACCTCGCGTCCCTGAGTGAGTGCCATGAGAAGCAGCCCGAAGCTCCATATGTCCCCTTTCTTGCCGGTGCGCGTGGGCAGTGTATCCTCGCTGAAGCGCACGTGAGCCTGCTCGAAAATGTCCTCTTTGCACATGTCTCCTAACCGTTTAGCCAGGCTGTAGTCAGCCAGTCTCACATTGCCCTGGGCATCGAGAAGGACAGAGGAAGCCGCCAGCTGCTTGTGAACCACCGAGTTGGTGTGGAGGTAGTCAAGTGCGGCGAGCAGCTGGGCGGCGTGGTGCCTCAACTGATCAGGTGGCAGCGGCGTTCCTGCAGAGAGGCTCTGAGCCAGGCTGCTACCGGGCACGTGCTCAGCCAGGAGATCCACCACCAAGCAGTCCTCACGCTCACTGTAGCTCAACGCCTGGTAGTGCACCAGGTTGGGGTGGTCCAGCTTCAGCAGTGAGTTCAGCTCACTTTCTGCTCCATGGATCTGCAGAGACAAAAAAAAAAGAGCAAGGTGATTGACATTTTCTTAAATGAGAAGAAACACACAGACAGAATTAGTGATATGTTGTGATTGGCATTTTGGTTAAGCTCTTGAATATTATATAAATCCAAAAGAATCTAGTAGGTCCCTGTTGGTAATTGTTTAATATGGATGCAGACCCAGAAAAGTATTTCAGCCAGCAAAACAGAGCACTTGGGGGAAAAAAAAAATACTGTAGCAGAGCTGATGAACGTACTGTATATATATATAAAAAAAAGAGCCATCTCAGCTTCTATAGCAGATCCTCTGCTATGGCTTATCCAATCACATGGATTTATGCAAACTCACTGACGCCAGCACATCGGACCAGAGACTAGCTACAGGGCTAAAGACATGAGGTCGGACAGGGAAGAGTTTTCAGAGACTTCCAAACATTTTTCAGTTTATTTTCTTTCTGGTCTGGTTTGTGACCTGACAACTTGACTCGTATTAAAAAAGTTGTAAATAAAATAAAATGGACAGAAGTATGCATTTATTCTCCCTGAGTCAAATTCAAAACACATCTCGCCTGCTGAGTCAGCAGAGCTAGTCAAACGTGATGTGAAGCGCCACTGCGAAGCAAAACAGAACCACTTTGAATTGTCTTATTTATAGCCATAAACTAATCATCGAATTTTATATAACTGCTCATTTACAGATTTTAGTTGAATACCCCTTCAATACACTGCTATTCTACATGCATGGCTTAATACTTAAACACTTAGTCCAACGTGGTAGAGCTGCTGCTGTGATCATAAATACTGTCCTGTGCTCAGCCCAGGACTCCTATTCACAATATGATGATACTGAACATCGTTTCAACACACTTAGTACTGTTTGACTTCTGTTACTCTTCTACTCTTCTTTCTACTGGAACGATTTATAATCTTAGTATCAGTTGTCATCCAGAAGAGGATGGATTCTGGTTTGAATCTAGCTCATCTCAAGGTTTCTTTCTCATGTGGTCTCAGGGAGTTTTTCCTTTGCACTGTCAACTCTGCCTTACTCATAAGAGATCTACATCTGGATTTCTGTAAAGCTGTTTGTCACACCATCTCCTGTTAACATTATACAAATCAGATTCAACTGAATTAGTATTAGAACATGAAATAATAATGTAAATTTATTTAATTTTATTAATATTAATTTTATAATAAAATACACAGTGAGATCCAGGTCTGAGACCACTATGGAAAATGCTTCTATTTTGCATTCTTTTCTAATTTAATACAGCAATTTACATTACAAATATAATTACTGACAACAACTTGAGCGAAAAGTGGAATCTTTGGAATATTCACATGAATTTCAGAGTTTCTTAGTATTTGGTATGTGCCCTTTTTGCTTTAATGACAGTGTGCACTCGAGCTGGCATGGACTCCACAGTCATTTTTGTTTGTCGTTTTGTACAAAACCTCATGAACACATGCTTCAGTAGAAGAGATTAGGCATGAGGAAAATCCGACCTTTTGTACAAAGTAGTTAACATAGTCAATATCACAAATTTGCTTACATTTAAATAGGGACCTAGAAATAGTGCAGAATCTTGAACATTAAATATTCAAGATATTGAACAATTACTTTTTTGCTTTAAATATTTAAAAATTCTAAACCCTTCTGTTTATTTTAAATGAAAAAAAAAGAAATTCCCAGATTTTCAATGTGGTCTCAGACTTTCGATTACCACTGTAATTTAAAACAATACTCCATTATTGCTACGATAAATGGCGAGTTGATCATCAGAAAACAAAAATACAGAAGACATCTAGTATCCAGACCCCACTTCCATTTTTATTCAAGTGGAAAAGCATTATAAGCAGTATGGGATGATCTGTTCTGGAGAACTCTGGAGAACACAGTGACCGAATGAAAACAAATGCTGCATTCCTGTAGTCATATACTTATATTTGATGATATTTGATCTGATGGAAAATGTTTAAACCAGCAGTAGGGAGTCTGGATATCTTGCTACTTTTGGGTATGTACTGTATATGCTAATGTCACAAAAATAATGTACCAAAACTATGATTCAAATATTTCTTTAAAAAAATTTTATCTACCTGTTTTTTACATTTTTCGATCTTTTCCTTCTCCTGGCTGGTGAAGAATTTCCCGATCTTCTTGTTCCAGCGAAGGATCCATTCATACACAACAGCAAAGTCTCCCGTGGCTGCATTGAGGGCGTAATACACACTCCGGCCCAGCCTCTCACTCTCGCCTTACACACACACACACACACACACACACACACACACACCCCCTTATGTATAAAATTACACAGCATGGCTGATATATGCTACATATCCATAATGATTTAGCACATAGGTTCTCAACTCTGGGGTCACAGGAGATTTTTACCAAACATTATTTATAATCTAGTTATATAATGCATATATACAATGTGATATTTAATAATAATTAAAACTGTGAGATTATTATTATTTTTCAAATTTCATTAGCCTTCCTTTAACTTGGAGTTAAGCCCAGTGGCGCTGTGTCCAAAATGCTGCTAGGTTAATCATAATCTAAACAGCACAAGGGTGACATTCCAGTCTGTACCCTAGTGCAGCAGCATGCACTCCAAACCTCACGAGAATTCAAACTGCCCCAGTGTGTAGACGTGAAAACAGTGGTAATGTTTATAATATTTACAGGTGTTTGCATGTTATTTTACTAAATCAGAACAATAAAATAAAGCACAGAAATGCATGCTTCAAGCCACGGGAGGTCACTCCAGGCCACTGTGCTTTTGGTTTAAAATGGGCTTTACATTCACAGCAGACAAACCAAAACATTTGCTAGCACTTATTTATGGGACACAAGGTTCAGTGTCCTCGTGTATGAGAATTCTGTGCCCTTAAAATGAAGTCAAGTTGAGATCCAGTGATTTAGCGAGAAGACTCAATAAGACACTGAGAGAGCTTACCTATACATTTTCCTCTGTGAACCAGAATCTCGCCCATGGCGCTACTGCTGAAGTGTAGGACTTCATGAGGACTTGGATTGTCTTCGCTGTACGTGTCTCGCCTTATCAGTCGAAATCCATATAATGTATTCAGACAGGAAGTGATCAGGTTCACCAAGTAAAAAAACTGACAATCAGTAATTCCCAACTGAGCTAACAGATGATTAGTGCTTATCAGAACGTTTAGCTCCTCAAAAATGATCAGTTTTTTTAATCATGTATTCATATTGGTTGGCCTGATAGTAAAACAAATGAAGGCCACTTGCCCATACCTGTGTCTGCTGCTGGAAGTGGTGCGACGTCTGTTTGAAGCTCCTTTTCGGTTCTCCGGTGTCTCATGGGGAGGTACAGGGGAACTGACGCCACCCGACGTTGGGCTTCCTGCATTCGGCTGAGCCACACTCTCCAAACGCTCCTACAGGAGGAACAACTTGAGGTGTCAGCTTCATATTTCAGAGGGGGACAAAACAGTAGCCCAGACTAGCAGGTTTTCACGTCTATTAGTTTTTACATTCGTAGTTACCCGGCAAACAAGTAAGTTTAACAACCAGAGAATAAAACAAACCCTACATCTTACTGACTTTTGCCAAACAAAAGCTTTCATTTGGTATGCATGTTTCAACTTCACAGTCAAGTTGGGGTTTAAACACATCGAGAGAAAATACTCGAATCATATATCCTGTGCAGTGCAGGAACAGAACACCGTGTCTTACAGCAGAAAACGTTCACCAATGACTGGGTGACGATTTGTCGCGAACACAACGTGTATTTGAATAATTTTTTTTTTAGGAGAGGATAAGGACTATGGTTACAGTCATCCCCCTCTCTCCGGGAATTCATATACTCATTCATTTCTCTTAGTCTGTGCTAACTAACACTCCATACATTATAGCACATTAGCTACCACTTTTCAGCCCAGTCATTCAGGTTTCTGTGCAAACAAATCATGGGACAGCACACTGCACTAGCTCTAGCTAATCAATTTATGATTTGTCCATCCCATATTCATATTTAAGATTGTGCAGCAATTGAGGTCTGTAACTAAAGAGATATACAGATGGATAAATCAAAAATAGATAATATGATAAACCACTTGTAAATAAAGTACACTATACAGCCAAAAGTATGCTGACACCTGACCAATCACACTCGTATGTACTTGTTGAAAATCCCATTCCAGATTTAGTCCCCCTTTGCTGTTATAATAACCTCCACTCTTCTGGGAAGGCTTTCCACTAGATTTTGGAGTGTGGCGGTGGAGATTTGTGCTCATTCAGCTACAAGAACTTTAGTGAGGTCAGGCACTGATGTTGGGTGTGGAGGTCTGGCACATAGTCTGTGTTCCAGTTCATCCCAAATGTGTTCAGTGGGGTCGAGGTCAGGGCTCTGTGCAGGCAACTCGAGTTCTTCCACTCCAACCTTGGCAAACCATGTCTTTAATGACCTCGCTTTGTGCACAGGGGCATGATCATGCTGGAACAAGTTTGGGCCCTTTAGTTCCAGTGAGGGGAAATCTTAATGCTACAGCATACAAAGATATTCTAGACGATTAAGCGCTTCAAACTTTGTGAGAACAGTTTGGGGAAGAACCACATATGGGTGTGATGGTCAGGCGTCCACATATAGTACTTTTGGCCATATGGTGTTCATCTGATAGAATTCAACAGGTAAATTTAGTTTGTATATTTCTTTTGTCTCAGCTAGATTTTTAAAATCGTATTTTTACCAAGTGCTGAGTTAAATGATACTACAAAAATACATTAACACTGTAAAGAAGGAAAAATGTTAAAAAATTAAGTTAAAAAAGAAAAATATACTGACAATTTATCACAATATCAATCTTATATTCTTAAATTGCCCAGCCCTAACAAGTAGCAACATCAAACCTATAGACATATATTTGTTTAACAATGTAGGGTTCTTCATTTGTCAAACATGAATCACATACACTCACCAGCCACTTTATTAGGAACACTTGTGCACCTGCTCGTGCAATTATCCAATCAGCAGCAGTGCATAAAATCATGCAAATAAAGTTCAAGAGCTTCCATTAATCAAAACATCAAACACCCACATATGCTCATTCATGCAAATGATCTAATCAGGCAATCATGTGGCACCAGTGCAGTGCATGTAGATACAGGTCAAGAGCTTCAGTTAATGTTCACATCTAACATCAGAATGGGGAAAAGTGTGATCTCTGTGACTTCGACCACGGCATGTTTGTTGTGCCAGGTGTACTGGTTTGAGTATTTCAGAAACTGCTGATCTCCTGGAATTTTCACACACAACAGTCTATAGAATTTATGCAGAATGGTGCAAAAAACAAAAAACCATCCAGTGAGGGGCAGTTCTACAGGTGGAAAGGTTGTTGAAAGAGGTCAGAGGAGAATGTGAAGACTGGTTCGAGCTGACAGAAAGGCTATAGTAACTCACTCACATAACTAATAAGTCACTGAGATCACAGTTTCCCCATGTTGATGTGGACATTAACATTATTTTAGTATTGCATTTATTGCACATTATTGCACATGACATTACACAAACAGCACATATTGCACAAAACTGCACATATCTGTACTTTATATTGGGACAGTCAGACTGCTGCTGCCACCATCCATATAGCCACATTATATTATATATATATATGTATGTATATATACTTATACACTTTTTTTTTTAAATCCCTTCATATATTTTTTTTTATGTACATATTTTTCATATATTTAATATTTTTCTTAATATATACATATTTTTATGTATATATTTTTTCTTTATATATACATTTTTTCTTTATATTTCATATTTTTCTCTATTTTCTTTTCTATGTTGGAACAGTTGTATAAAGCATTTCACTGCAAGTCGTACTGTGTATGGTTATGCATGTGACTAATAAAATGTGAATTTGAATTTAACTGAAGCTCTTGACCTGTATCTGCATGATTTTATGCTCTGCACTGCTGCAGCATAACTGGCTGATTGGATCATTTGTATGAATGAGCATGTGTGGGTGTGTGAGTTTAAGACAAGTGATTAGTGATGAGTGTATGACAAGTAAATGATAAGTGTTCTCAGCATCCCTGGCTAAAATCATGTTAAAACAGAACTCTAGTCACTAACACTGAAATGCTGAATAACTTGATGTGCAGGACAAAATCTTACCAACTTGGCCAACTCTTTCTTTCTCTTCTCCTCTCGTTTCTCCTCTTCTCGTCTCTGGATTTCAGCGAGTATCTCATTTTGCTGTTGCGATATTATAAAATAGTTAGCACACAGTAGAACATGGTAGATTTCTAACCAAAAGCACATTCCTTTTTGTGATCTGTGTATGGAGACTAGCATGATCAGAGCTTGGCTAACATCTCTGTTACAAAGCTACTGTACACAATACATGATAAGAGACCAGTGAGTGGAATATGACTGCAATCAGCATTTACTTTGTCCTTAAATAAAAACATGATTCATACAGTAAGGCATCATTAAGATTTATCGAGACGGACTGTCACTGTGGAACCATCGTTCCATCAGATGTACCATCTGTTCTTCCTGCCTGCGACGCTGATCAAGCCTCTGCTGCTCCTCAAGGGCCAGACGTTCCTGCTGCCGCTTCTGATTCTTCAGCATCTCCTCATGGAAGGAGCGAGAAGGTGGAACATTGTGTTCTGTAAGGAAGCCCTGCACAAAGTCTGCTAGCTCATAGATCATCACCTGCAGTGGGGAGCGAGAGAGGCAGAGAAAGATAGAATTGATTAGGCTTATATCCGGCGTGTATCTATCAAACACCTTGATCAAACGCTGACATTCACTGTGTAAAGAAATCACAGTTTAGGCAGGCTGTCTGTTTTTACCACTGAGATGATTAAACTGGCTCCTTATCTTTCTAATGTGATCTTTATAAAATAGCCTAGGCAAATGAAAAGTACATAAAAACATTTGCATATTGTTTTGGTAAAATATATTATGATATAAGCAGAAAAACCCACATTTTCCCAAAACCTGATATTTTTGGGCTTTTTTTAAACCAGAATTTTCCATAACCACCACACGAATGTCCCAAGTAATCAGTGATAAAATTCTGACAGTGATAGAAATGCCACATGATTAAGATTCCACCAGAAACAAGTTCAAGCTGTGGTGTTTAACGGCCTGAAGAATGAAACTTTAAAAGCACATAAAAATTGTTTGCACATTATATTGAAAAAATTATTAATTTCAATTTTATTTGTATGGCGCTTTTAACAATGGATATTGTCACAAAGCAGCTTATATACAGAAATATATAAAATCTGGATATAAATTTTAAATTTGTCCCTAATGGCAAAACTCTCTGAGACGATATGAGGAAGAAATAAGAGGAACCAGACTCAAAAGGGAACCCATCCTCATCTGGGTGACAGTGACTGGATAGTGTGATTATAAAGCATTTCTCTTCTATAACTGTATACTATATAGTCAAAAAGTACAACTCTCTTAACAGGAACTTATAAGCTTATGAGCAACTTTGAGTATGAGCATCAGAGGCATTTCTGAATTCATTATAGTTTCAGCTTGAAGTCTATTGTAATGAACTGAAGTTATTAACTGTTCAATGATGGAGACTTGAGTGCAAATCTGTTCTGAGCAATTGCAGTCCTAAGAATATCCAAGGAAGAACATTCACGGTCATCTTAACAGTTTGTGTGTGCTACGCTCTACAGTAATCTCATGGTGATCTTTAGGCTGTGAACGTGGGGCCATCCTTACAGCAGTCATTTTCAGGTGATGGGAACTCCACATTAAACAATATAGAGGATTTTTTGTGTTGAAGAAGCAAATATTTTGTTTAAAGTATTATTAAAAAAAAAAAAACACCCATCTCTGTGCAGGCTGCCAACCATCTCTAAGGCTAAGGGCATTTTCACGCTTGGTCCAAATGTCAGACACCGCACCCAGGACTGATTCTGGGCTCGTTTGAGGGAGGGGCTCATAAATCACAGCTTTCCTTTCACACAGAAGAATTCCCTCTGAACCATGGATTGACTGCGCAATTCCATAAGTACCTTTTGTGTATGTAGACTTGAGAAATGGTAGGCACTGAGTTCAACCATTTACAGTATTTTATTATTATCTTCTGGTATCAACACTCAAGCATGAACCATGCAAGCACTCTCACCAAAAAGGTGAGCGAGTTACAGTGCTCCAGTCTTTTGGAAGTCTGATTTTATATATAGATAAGGAGTTCTGTCTCCTTCACTGTGCATAACAACCCTTTCCCCGCAATCACAAAACATGAAACAGGAAGTAATCCTACAAGTTGAGCCAATCACGTTACTTGTCACGCAGAACAGAGTGCCGGTAGATTCCACTCTTCCGTAGAAGAAAGCCCCGGACCACTGTTTTCAAGAAGGACTGGTTCTCTGGACTGCTTCTGGGCTCTTAAACAGCTTTCACACTTCAAACATACCTAACTCTCAGGCCAAATGACCCAACTTTCTACTACCACGTTAGCTCTTAGTGATGAGCACCCAAGGTCCTACTCCCAGAGTACAGCTCACTATGTCCCCTTCATTCTGCTAAAAACACTCCAGGCTGATAAGCAGGAGTATGCGTGCGCACACACACACACATACATACATACTTACAC
The DNA here is from genome assembly GCA_022758105.1 of Pangasianodon gigas. NCBI lineage: Eukaryota > Metazoa > Chordata > Actinopteri > Siluriformes > Pangasiidae > Pangasianodon > Pangasianodon gigas. The sequence continues at coordinate 20,936,852 of CM040463.1, read as the reverse complement.
ACATGCACACACAACAACTGACACATTCTTTCACACCCTTACAAAAAAAACAATCCACCGTCTAGGCTGATTGGCAGGACAAGCAGATAAATGCTCCAAAGGAATTCCCTTTTCACACATTAAACACTGAACAGTCGTGTGCACCTGGTGTTGGTCGTGATAGACATAAGCTACACGATAGTCGCCTTTAAAACCTGAGACAGTGTCAGCATCCCTTTACAGGTATGTTCAGGCTTTATATCATTCAAACCTGCAGCTTTTATTTCCCTGGGATTAAACCACGCAAAGTCCCATTACAAACAGGAAGTGAGGGGGAGTGTCTAGGGGCACCCAGGACATGCAGATCTCATGTCCAAACTATTTGTTTTTGTTTTTTATTCATAGCAGCCTGATGAACAAATAGGTTCAACCAGGGAAAGAAAATACTTCCTTAAGTCTTCTGCAAAACAAAAGGGATTTTTTCTTGTTGTATGTGTCCCATTTACACAGAATGTGCTTCACCGTGGTGTGACGCATCTCGATGTGGTAACTATAGCTACTTGTTCCCACCACCTGCTACACTACACACACTGGCTGAGGCCATCTGACTGATGATAGAACAGTATTTACTAGGCAAATTAATTAGCGTACACGGACGACAATCTTTTCATCGGGATCAGGAACACGCAGGTATGTGCAAACACAGACGAACCCAAGCACAATCAAGTGCAGCACAAAACTGTCATATAACCTTGTGGTTAAACATATCAGGACAAAATAAACATACTAGCCAGACTCGAATAATATTATTACATGCGATATGAAGAGAAAACACCTCAGCTCAGAGGCAGTGACTTGTTGACTTTTAATCAAGGGCAGAATGTGCTACATCATAAAGTTTATCAGAAGAGCAGAAGGACTATGACTACACAGCCATCCCCTCCTGGGAATTCATACAACTGATTATTTCCCTAAGGCCCAGTCTATACGAAAACAGCATTTTAGGTCACTGAAAACAAAGCCTTCCAAAACACCCTCCAAAGTGGAGAAATTTTAAAACTCAGTTTTCACCTTTTTTGTGAAATACGCTTTAGAAAGCACATCAATCTTTGTTTCTTTCAATTTCTGTCTGAAATCTTTTGGCCATGTTGATTTTGGGTTGTTTTTTTGTTTTTTTTTGGCATTTTGCCTACACCTCCACCCTTCAATGCACATGACTGCATACTACCACTAGGCTGATGTGCTCAGGTGAGCGTTAACAAATTGTTTTTGCATTTTTTTTGTACACACATATTCTTGAAAACACACAAAAAAAAAAAAAACGAGTGGTAAAAATTTCGGTAATATCCAGGTCCTCAGTCTGTATTAATGCATTCACTAGCTAACTAGCTCGCCATACGTTATTACATTACGTTAGCTCTCACTTTTTTGTCTAGTCGGTTATGTTTCCAAGCAACCAAAACATGACTCCCAGGTAAGTACACTGAAGCTTTCACTTATCACATATTTTATATCAAAGGCCAATCAAGCCATCGTCCTGGTCTTGGTATTAACTCTGTTCACACACGAACACACGATAATTTCCACACAGATTTCCTCTCAAGGTCTCATCTGGTTAACTGACTCACCTCTCCACATCGCTCCAAGGCCAGTTTGGCCAGCTCACTCTGCAGGTTTTGAAGCTTGTCATTGGAGAGACCTTTGGCATTCTTCAGTTCAAGTTCTGGAGGCCTGGTGCGCAAGAGAAAGACACTGTTAAACTAACAGAATGAAACCATGCAGTCGCTGGTGTGTATTAAATCAAAACAGAGTTTTCCTAGTACACCACAAAGCACTGTGTGACTGCTGGGGTTATAGCAAGCAGGAAACTTCCAGATGCTGAGAAATCCAGATGTGCAGATGATGTTATGTAAGAGAGTCAATGTTGCTCAAGTTGCTCTTATGTAGAATTCACACTGGACGCAACTGTGTTTTAAAAGAACTACATCAGAAAACTGATGTGAATATATACAACTAAATATCCAAATTATAAAGGAAAAAAAAAAAATCACCCTGAATTACATGCATAATGTTTTATAATTAACATGTGAGCTTCAGTGCTATCTAAGAGTTATTTTGTAATGAATTTCTCAGTGTAATGTGTTTGCATTGTGAGTCTGTTTTTTGCTCTCTCCACTGCTTCGAAGCTGGATTTCTCATTAATATGGCACTGGAAAATGGTGACTGAGAGAGAAGCCATTGCTCTTTTTTTACGAGCTAACAGCAATCTGACTTAACACTTATACACGAGTTTGTTGAATTTTTTTCCCTCCTATTAAACACCATTGTAACTGCACTAGCGTTATCACCCTATGACGTCAAAGCGGCACACGACCAATAATTTCTCACAAGAATAACAGAAATACAGAATCAACCAACAAATCAGGACCAGAAACACTAAACAAATATTTCAATATTTAACGTGTTTCAGGGTCTATCCAACTGACAGACTGTGGTCAGACTAAACTCGGTTTAGACTTAACAGACATTACAGCTTCCCTCTGAAGTCATTCCTGATTATGTCATGTGTGATTCAAGCTCATGCAGAAAATGAACAGAAACAAGCCTGGGTATAATAGTAGCAATGTTATGCCTAGATAAAAAGTCCATTCTTTAAAGTGTGCTTGAAGTAAGAAGTAGTTTTCTGTCATTAGAATGCGTGGTAGCGTCATGAGAGGCCAGGCGTGTAGAGTGTTAACGTTTCACATCATCCCCTTCCATCCTCCCAGCAGTGGCTTTTACACCAGCATCTGATCTGAGCAGCGGCCACACGAACATTTCTGACACTGCCAGAACTTTGTCGTCAGCTATGTTTGGTTGCAATGGCACTAAATTCTTATGCATGAACTTACACGATTCTTTTATGATGTGTGATTTTTGTCTGTGACAGCAAAATGAGGCAGAAAGTCGTAGTGTAAAGACAACTTGTAACGGTGAAGATGCGACTTCTATGAGAAGCAGTGGCGGAGCTGGGGGCATGCAAACTTACGCGTCAGGATACGTCGGTGGACATTTGACCTGCAAGTCCACAGTCACGTAACACTCCTGGCCATGGCTCAGACCTTTGGGGCGCAGGTATAGGTACACTTCTGGAGGACGCTTAATCTGAATTTGGGAACAAACAAAAAAAAAAAATAGTGTCAAAAATAGCCAATTCACCATTTGGTACATTTTGGCGGAAAATCTCAAGGTACTAAACTGTACTTTTCCTTGTCACTGGAGTGGTATCTTTCACCTGGGAATGCGAATATAGTGCAGCACAAGCACCTTCCCAGGTAAAAGATGTACATACTAAAAAAAACAAATGTACTCCTGATAGTTCCACTCAAGTGACCACTCAAGAAAAGTACAGTTCAATAGTTTTATTTCTGAGTGAATGTACTTGTTGGAAATCAAACTGACTGCATCTGGCAACTGCAGAGGAAGACTAACTGGTCTTAGACAGAAACTGTTCTCCACACAGTTAAAACACACTGGTTCCCACCCAGGTCCTGCACATTTTAGTGTTTTCCCTGAGTTTCCCTCACTAAACAGCCCTTCCTGAGTTAAAGTGGGTGTGTCAGAGCAGGGAAAACACTCAAATGTGCAGGACATGGGGTAATCCAGAATCATGGAGTACTGAGAAGATCACATGTAATCACATATGAGCATGATTGTGGATCTGAAAGATGGAGCCAGCTGGAATTTCCTCCTGCTACTTCAATCTGCTTAGCTACGTGACGTCATCACTCAGCTACTTTGCTGCACCTTCCACGGATGTTCAGTCCGGATGTCCTGAAAATCATCTCCGAATATGGACGCCAGGGCTTCCAGCTCATTTTCCTGCTGCACTGCATAGTCTTCATTTCCATCCGGAGAGTTAAGCAGAGAACCGCTCATTATTCTGTGGCACTGGACACATATCTCGCTCACGTCCCTTTCAAAACAAAGTGGCGGAAACAAACTTCTCACACTAACATATTTACCGTTCTTCCACAAGGAAGTCAGCAAAACACCCTAATGTCAAAAACATGGCGGCTACAAACTTAAAGTAATCATATAAAGAAACGTCTCGCAGGAAAACCACAACTTGCAAGCTGGCGCGTGGAAGTCGTCATGTCTTTACCGTCGCAGGACTGACGTAACACGCTGAACGTTATTTATTTCCGCATATTTTCCCAGACAAATCCCGCCTTCTGAGCGCTGATTGGCTGTTAGTTCACACTCACACACAGTCCGCCAATTGAATGCTGTCCAAAAATGGGGATTCTTGCGGGAGTATGAATTATTAACCAATGGCAGCACAGAATGAGGAGATTCTCTTGACCAATCCTGAGGCAGTAGAGTTTTGGCGTACGGGTGACGGTGTTGCCAGGTCCGTATTTTTCACATCTATTTCATGCCAAGTTTGAAGTGCATTCACACACACACACACACACACACATACACACACACACACACACACACAGAGAAATACTGATTCACTCAAAACATTGCAGGACGCCTAAATATTACAGTGTATTCTGATGATAATCATCATTCTGGAAATACCCAAATAAAGTATTTGTAATTTCGGAAGCTGGATATTTTTATGCAAACCTGGCAACCCTACAGAGAACTATATCAAACACTTTTTTTTATTTGAATACCTGTAACATTTAACCAGTATAAAATACCACAGTTTATAACAAGAGGAGTCTTTTAGTTGTATTAGAAGATATTATATATCTCATTTGTATTTAATAATCATATTACAAATAATTGTGAAATCCAGTGTATCAGTCAGTGACACTGGCAATGCCCTGATTTTATGACCAGTGAGAAGTCAAGTAGCTGAGCATTAAAAAGAGTCAAGTAACCAACACCTTGTTTGGTTATAATTTAGTATTACTACTCAGGCTACATTAGGGTTATTTTACCACATATAAATACCTCAGTCGTAGATGTGTTATGGATTAAACCTACGGTGTAGTGTGTCTGTCCCTGGCATACATGAAATTTATTTACTATCTGTTATTCTCTTGCGGAGGTCTGTGACATGCTGTAGATATCACGCCACTATTTGTTGAGATGTCTCTCTGTTTGTTATAGCCGATAATCTCTATTCAGTTTCTGTTATATTCTATATTCTCTATTCCATTTATCCCATATCTCTGCTTATAAAGCCAATATCCCAAACGACAGAGTTACATGAGCCCATATAATAACAAAAAAGTTGAAGACAGGCCTTACGTCCCTGTCTTACTTATTATTATTATTATTATTATTATTATTATTATTATTATGAGGATGTGTACAGCATGTTGCATTGCCATTTCATAGCTCCAGGGCCCCTGGTTTGGTCCTGAGCTTGGGTTACTGTCTACGTAGAGTTTCTGTTCAAGTTCTCACCATGGCTGCCTGGGTTTCCTTCTGGTTCTCCGGTTTCCTCCCAGCACCAAAAAACATGCCAATAGGTGGACTGGCTAAGATAAATTGCCCTTAGTTGTGACTGAGTGTGTGACTAACACTGCGATGAACTGGTGTCCCATCCAGGGTGTATTCCTGCCTCAAGCCCAGTGTTCTCAGGATTGGCACTGGATCCCCTGCAACCCTGATCAGGATAAAGCAGTTACTGAACATGAGCGAGTGAATAAAAAAAAAAAAAAAACTTAACTTATATAGCACTTTTCATACATAAAAAATATTACAAGAGAAATAGTAAAACATAAGCTTACTTCAAAAAAAGAATTGTGTTTCAAAGTGAGTGTAAAACTCATTGGTGATCATAAAAAAGAAAGTTTACAAGTGAAAGAAAAAAATGCAAAAATAAAAAAATAGCAAATTGGATTAAATGGCATATTATGAATCATATAGAGCCATAAAAGTCCTGCGTAAAAAGGAAGCTCTTAATGTTATTTCTAAAAAAGGACACAGTCATCAGGCAGCGTGTGCAACACAGTAAGACTCTAATGACTAAAAGCAATTTTACATATTTTAGTTTTAATTTGGGGAATGACAAAAAAGACCTGCGGCTGATGATCTGAGAGTTCTGCTTGGTTTATACACAAAGATTCTCATTTGACTAAAAAGCTATGACCTGAATTTGATGAATTTGATTTTGAAGGTTATAGTATTGCATTTTATAGTTTATAATAAGATAATAATAGTAATGCATTACACTTCATATGTGTGCACCAAACAGAGGAACAAATAGATCTTCCATTAGATTCCATTCCAGAATCTCATTAGAGGATTATTTTTATAACCAGAATCTCATAAGAGGAAAGATTTTGATATGCAGAGGGAGTTGTCAAACTTAGTGCATTTATCCAGCATAGCACCACTGAGACGTATGCTAATTGGGGCAGTAAAGGTCAACACAAATAAGGAGCCCTGCTCTCACTCTCACTTCTGCAGTATCTCCCTTACAACACCTGCTTCCCACCATAACCCTAAAAGGAGAGATTTCAACCAATCAGAGTTTTGCTACCATACAGCTAAGCCAATCAGGAAGCAGGTAAGCAGGAGAAAGCCAAATGGATTTTCCCCCCTCCAAACCAGCTGTTATCCACGTTTGCGGTTCCAGACTACATACCAGTCAGCCGACTTACTGACATATACAGTTTCCCCTTCTCAGTGGGAGGCCAAGAGTCCAAGGTTTGAGTGCTCATCATAAGCTGCCCCCAGTTACCCTGAAACTTAATAAAGTACTTCATTATTAAATGAATGATTGAGAAAAAAAAAAGAAACAACTTTATTTCTTTGGAATTTTTGTTTCGGATGCGTAATATGAGAATTCAGATTAGTAGATTGAGAATTCAGATTAGAAGACATAGCAGGATTCTCAACCTATAATTAGACAATATAATTCTCACACTATAATTACAATTACAAATATACTAATTCTAATTCTTACATTATAGTTAGACAAAATTCCACTTCCAAAACATATTCTGTAGAGCACATTATTAACCCATAGAACAAGCATTAAAGCATTTGCAGTTAAAGCATTTGACGTCTATCACCCATCTTAGTTTTATGCCTGGCAGTGCTGCTATTTCCAAGGAAATGCTGCTCCATTTGGGAAGGATCCAGTTGCTTCATCTGATCAAGATAGATACATTGACTGACGGGGAGGGCCCAGCTCTCTTTTTTCAAAAGCTCTTATTTGGGCTTCTGCAAACTCAACGCTCCACCCCAGACCCCTTTGCCTGAGTCTTATTTAAGGGGAGCTGTCTTGCTGATCACTTTGTCCCAGTGGAAGCATCAGTCCCGCGACACAACTTGGTGAGTGCAAGATGTTGTTGGTTTATGTAGAAAAACTAAGGCGTGCATTAATATATTCACAGACTGTTGAATAATTTTAATAATTGGTGGTAATGGGAATGTTTTAATAATGACTAGATGGCTCAAAGGTGCAATGGAGTAGGAACAAATGTCAGGAATTAGTAAAGCTTTATTCCTTTAGAACTAAGACATATTGCATTTTAAAACAAAGTTAGCTCTCAAAGACTAATGGCTTAGGAAGTCACCATTCCAAAGCTGTTAAGGGTTTATACTCATTGACTGACTTTACAGAAGACAGGGTCTGGATAAATAGTGAAGTCATGATACATTTACTTAGTACAGCACAGCATGTCATGAATGAAGCCATTTGGAATTGAGGAGACAGAGGCCACGACATAAAGCAAGGTGTTAAAATGTGATGACAGCTGCTGAACAGGCACCAAGCTCAGATAGGAAGCAGCAGGAGAGAAGTAACACTATAGGCCTAAAACAGCAAGAGGGATAGACCTCAAAATAGACATCTAGGCTTCAGCATGGCCCCTTTTTTGGCTTTACATCGAGAGACTGAAAATCTTTAACCGCTTGGCTATGGAGATACAGTTTCATTAGCCTTTCAGGAAGGTGGGGGGGGGGGAAGCCAGAACTCGAAGGTCAACAAGTTCAGTAGTTCACTATTTATTCTTAAGACTTTCTGTCAGTGCTAAATTGTTTGATGTGATGATAATATCAGATAAGTCACACTATTTTTGTATATCCACAGTTTGATGTAAAACCAACAAGGAATGACTCAAATTCAAAACTTAGTTAAACATAGTATAACTCGTCTGTTATATCCTGCTCTAAGTATTAAATAGGTAACATAAACATTTCCACTAGCTCTAACAGTACTGCTATACTTGCTTCATCTCATCAAGGCAGACTGGTGTTGGGTTTTTTGGCTTTATTTGCCCTTCACTGAACTCCATGCTCCACTCCTGACCCCCTAGCAGAGTGATATTATATTCACTTGGAAAGCATTTGTCCCTGTTATAAATATGTCATCGCTTTCTTCCACAGACCATCTCAGAAACCAACCATGTGCGACGACGAAGAGACTACCGCCCTTGTGTGCGACAACGGCTCTGGCTTGGTCAAGGCTGGATTTGCCGGTGATGACGCTCCCCGTGCTGTCTTCCCTTCCATTGTTGGAAGGCCCCGCCACCAGGTACACCACCTTCCCTCAACAAAATCTTCCATATATCTTCAGCTGCATTGTTAAATACATACTCTTGGCTACTTGGTTACCTTTAAACTGAATCCTCTTTCTCCCACAGGGTGTGATGGTCGGTATGGGTCAGAAGGACAGCTACGTTGGTGATGAGGCCCAGAGCAAGAGGGGTATCCTGACCCTCAAGTACCCCATTGAGCATGGCATCATTACCAACTGGGACGATATGGAGAAGGTGGGTGACCAGATCCCAACCTTTACACTTCCCTAAACACTTGATCTGTAGACTTAGGGTATCCTAAATAGTAATTACTTATTTGATTGAACCCTGTTTGTTAATTCCCTTCAGATCTGGCACCACACCTTCTACAATGAGCTCCGTGTGGCTCCTGAGGAGCACCCCACCCTGCTCACTGAGGCTCCCCTCAACCCCAAGGCCAACAGGGAGAAGATGACCCAGGTACTCCTACCTCCATGACCACTCTTCACTCTGTTTTATTTAGATGCTCTGACATTAACACATTTCTAATCTGCATCTCTAGATCATGTTTGAGACCTTCAACGTCCCAGCCATGTATGTGGCCATCCAGGCTGTCCTGTCCCTGTACGCCTCCGGCCGTACCACTGGTCAGTATTAGCAGTAATGCAGTTTCACTCTACAGTACTGTATGAATGTATAAAGAATTATGCTAAAGTTACTGAATGCTAAAATCAATCGTGCTAAAGTCAAAGAAAATGCTATCTAGTCATTTCAAGGCATATAAGTAACTGGTCCATGATAACAGAATTTAGTTTTCAATAATTATTGATTATTTAAATATAGACAACATTCTTATGACTCTTTAGAGAATAACTGAGTTATTACTGAGTAATTAATAATGTGATTAGTGAGGGTTCAGTATAAGTTCTCACTGTACTGCTAAATATACACTATACTGCTAAGAACATTGAGAACATTTTCTTTGACACATAGAACAATTAAACATGCACCGCAGTTTATTAACAGACAGCAAGACAATCGAGCAGTACATTGTATAGGATTAGCAATAATCTCTAATGTCCTGGAGTGAAAGCTCCACCTGTGGTCACTGATGTCAGCAGCATGGATCATTTATAATGTGCCACATTCTCTGAGGGCCTTTGGTGTGACAGAAGGTATGTGTGGCTGAAATCTGCCCCCTGCAGGTATTGTGCTGGACTCCGGTGATGGTGTTACCCACAACGTGCCCATCTATGAGGGTTATGCTCTCCCCCATGCCATCATGCGTCTGGATCTGGCCGGTCGTGACTTGACTGACTACCTGATGAAGATCCTGACTGAGAGAGGCTACTCTTTTGTCACAACTGGTAAGTTGTGGTGCCAAATCAGATATGTTTTAAATTTGTCACACTCTTTAGAGAGTCTCTAAAAAGTCCCTAAACTCAAGTGTTTTTGGATATCATTGCAACTTTAGGAAGCTAAGAGCCCTTAAGGACTCCAAGAACCCTTGAGGAACCATTTTTAATTCTTACAACAGGGGATTTGCCTTTAAAATGTCTTTAGGAACCTAACCTAACTATCCAAAGAACCATTTTTAAGGATGTATTGGTTATACTGCTCAAGAGTAGATTTTTGTGAAGGTTGTACATTTGGTTCACTCCTAATTTTTCTGAAACTTGTCCCCTTTAGCTGAGCGTGAGATCGTGCGTGACATCAAGGAGAAGCTGTGCTATGTGGCTCTGGACTTCGAGAACGAGATGGCTACTGCTGCTTCCTCCTCCTCCCTGGAGAAGAGCTATGAGCTTCCCGATGGTCAGGTCATCACCATTGGTAACGAGCGTTTCCGTTGCCCCGAGACCCTCTTCCAGCCTTCTTTCATTGGTGAGTTCTACTTTTAAATATGAAGATGGTGGTGATTTTTTTCCATCTTAGAGTAAAATAACAAAATGGCCAGTTATTAATCCATCAATTCTATTTACATGCTCTTTGCCTTTGCTATTTTGCCAACCGAAATCTTATTAAACCACAGGTATGGAGTCTGCTGGTATCCATGAGACCGCTTACAACAGCATCATGAAGTGCGATATTGACATCCGCAAGGACCTGTATGCCAACAACGTCCTGTCTGGTGGTACCACCATGTACCCCGGTATTGCTGACCGTATGCAGAAGGAGATCACTGCTCTGGCCCCCAGCACCATGAAGATTAAGGTAAGAGGAAGTTGACATTAGAGGATATAATACTTACTATATGCTGCCAAATAATTTTCCATTAATATGGAAAATCTTAAGCCAAAAATGTTGTTTCTAACAATTATTAGCATGAAAGGGATTAGTGACCAAGCAGCTTTATGAATAGAATAAGATTTGTGATACCTGTTCCTTACTAGCACTTGTACATAGTGAGTCAAGCCCTAGTACTGATATGAACATCAGGCTAAAATCAACAAACCTTCTCTTCCTCCAGATCATTGCTCCCCCTGAGCGTAAGTACTCCGTCTGGATCGGTGGCTCCATCCTGGCTTCTCTGTCCACCTTCCAGCAGATGTGGATCACCAAGCAGGAGTACGATGAGGCCGGCCCCTCCATTGTCCACAGGAAGTGCTTCTAAATCAGCATCCCTTCCATTTGTACTGTCTCTTTTACTGTATATACATGTTATGTTGTAATAAATGTGGATCAGTATGACAGTGTTTTTGTCTCCACTTATTGCTTTTATATTTCAAATGTAATATCTGTCATTGGACGTAATACTACAAACTTACATACTTACATATACATATTGTATGTTTTTCAAGTCATCTAGACCATTTAAAATCTGTAGCAGTAAAAAAAATCTATAGTCCTGACATAATCGGTTAAAATCTTGAGGCCTTTAGGTTGCCTAATACAACATGCAGTTAGACTAAAACATCAAGTATGCCAACCTCAAGAGTATTTTCACTGAAATGATCTCCCCCGTTTCAGACTATTAAATCAGTTTAACCATATTCTACAAAGTCTTTGTGAAACTGTTAAAATGACATTAAATTCACAGCAACACAGTGTTGCTCTTCCTGGTTGAGTTACTACACTCAGCTTCCTCTTCCTACCAAAATGTACATAACGTCAACAGCTGGATGCCACAATAAATGGACAAAGAAAACAAAGAATGGAGAAAACATTACCTAAGACTAACTAACAACAGCTTAATTTCTAATCTCTCAAATGTTAACTAGCATGATAATAATTGAAACTGCCCTGATAAATACAAAGTGTATGAAGCAACAGATTAATTATATTGAGAGGTACTAGATTGCATTCTTGCTATCACAACTGTTGAACTATAGACTTGTTTATTTATATGCTTATAATTTATATTTATATGAATTTATATGCTCCTTCACCTATTTTAATATATTTTAACATATATGATTAAAGAAAAACATAGTAAAAATATGCCTGTGTGTATATACATTATATATATAAAATTAAAGAATAGACATAATTAAAGAAAAGACATAATGACTGCAGAAGCTTTCAGACAGGTGTATTGCATTATACAATTAAGAAGTGAACATCTTACCCTGATCTGTGGCTTGTATAAATATGTTGACCTCGAATTTGGATCAAGATGGTAAGAGTAAAAGGTCTAAGCAACTTGGAAAAAGGGTTCATTGTTGATGCATGGATAGCATGAGATTCAGATTGCTCAACTAGCTATTACTTCAACAGTAACTAAAATGACATCTGCATTTAGATCTATGGATAAGACAAAGACCCTGATGTGATGTGATGCTTGTGCATTACATGGAGAGGGATTTTATAGTAGGATTGCGGTTAAGCATAAACATCTCATTCAAAGAAGAAATCTGGTCTAGAGAGATGTTCTCAGATCAGTGGTGGAAAGAGTACAAAACATATTGCAAAAGTACTGGAACTGTAGTAACAATTCACTGGCGAAAAAGTAAAATGAGCTTTTATTTGTCAAATATACATTACAGTACAGTGAAATTCTTTTCTTCACATATCCAAGCTTATTAGAACATTGGATCAGACTGCAGCCATGATATGGTGCCCCCAAAGACAGGGTTAAGGGCCTCAAGGGCCCAACAGTGGCAGCTTGGCAGTGCTGGGGCTTGTACCGCCGACCTTTGGATCAGTAACCTAGAGCCTTGACCACCGAGTCACCACTCTATACTACCATAGTAAAACCATGGTAGTATTATAGTTACTATAAAGTACCATAGTAAAACCCTACTAGCATCATAGTTACCATGAAGTACTAGAGTAAAACCATGTCTTGGTTACCATGAATGACTATGGTGTCAACTGGCAGTGTCATAGTTACCATAATGTACTATTGTAAAACCCTACTAGCATCATAGTTACCATAATGTACCATAGGACTATAGTAAAACTGGTAGTGTCATAGTTACCATAATGTACTATTGTAAAACCCTACTAGCATCATAGTTACCATAATGTACCATAGTAAAACCATGATAATATCATGGTTACCATGAAAGACTTTAGTAGAACTGTGGTAGTGTCATAGGTACCATAATGTACCACAGTAAAACCACAGTAATGTCATGGTTACCTTGAAGGACTATAGTAAAACCATGGTAATGTCATGGTTACCTTGAAGGACTTTAGTAAAAATGATAGTGTCATAGTTACCGTAATGTACCATAGTAAAACCACAGTAATATCATGGTTACCATGAAGGACTTTAGTAAAACTGTGGTAGTTGCAAAGTTACCATAATGTACCACAGTAAATCCAAGGTAATGTCATGGTTACCTTTAAGGACTTTAGTAAAACTGTGGTAGTGTCATAGTTACCATAATGTACCATAATAAAACCATGGTAATGTCATGGCTACCATGTAAGACTATAGTAAAAATGGTAGTGTCATAGTTACCATAATGTACCACAGTAATGTCATGGTTACTTTGAAGGACTTTAGTAAAACTGTGGAATTTCATAGTTACCATAATTTACCACAGTAAAACCATGGTAATGTCATGGTTACCTTGAAGGACTTTAGTAAAACTGTGGTAGTGTCATAGTTACCAAAGAGTACCATGGCAAAACTGTGGTTGTATCATGGTTACCACGAAGTACCACAGTAAAACCATGGGTAACCATAGTAAATTTTCCTAAGGGTATACTGTATATGACATTACTGTGAATGCTCCACCACCCATCTGTTCATTCATGGTCTGTGCTGGTTTCTTTCCACTGATAGGGTACAGAAGTGCTGACAAATAGCGCTTAGCAACAGATGGACTACAGTCAATAACTGTATACCTACGACGTGCACCTCTGTTGCAGACGTAGCTGATAAAATGGCCAGCCTACAGGTTGTTTTGTGTTTAACTCTTTACCTAACGGCTTTCTGCCACAGGCTAGCGCGTGCCCAATGCAGAAGCACGTGACCGGAGATTAACCAATCAGACCGCAGTGACGCAGCGCTACGAAATTTGAACGTTACTGTGCAGCCAATGGCGTCGTGTTTGAGGGGCAGCGCTGCCGTTTGAAACACGTCCACAAAGGAAGTAGTTAGAGAGCTAGAAGTTAGCTAACTGGTGCGTTGGGACGGAAACATTAATGTTGTTCATATAGAAGACAGTTATAATTCGTATTATGTGCAAATGCAGACGGAGGAATGTTAAATGCGTCAAAATGCTGAACAGGTAGGCGGGCTAGTTAGCTAACAGCGCGCATATTGACTGTATAGCAACATAGCGTTAACGTAAACGAGATAGCTTACTGTATGTAGCACCACTTTTCCAGGTGATTAGCCAGGTTATGGTTATGGTTATGCAGTGAAAGACGAATATAGCTCGCTGTATCAACTGAGAACACACACTTTTCTGTAGCCTTGCTGGTTTTGTTGAAGAGTCGCTTGCAGTCTATGGGAAGGGAGTAAGATTAGCTAAAACCGCACACTTGTGCAGTGTACGTGATATAGGCGTTTGTTTCCTGTAGACGTCTCTGAGCACCTTGTTTGCTAAATCTAGCTTACATAAGAAGCTAAGCAAGTGAGTTCAATTCAAAAAGAAGAAGAAGAGGAAGCAGCAGTATGAAGACTGCAGAGAGAAATGTGGTGCGTCTTGCAGTAGTGCAGCATCTTCGTGCAACTTTCGCCATCAAGACGAAGAACTGGAACAAATGCAAAAGCAGCAAGTCCACAGCAGGCAATGGGGTGAGGAACAACATCCAGCACTGAGCTGTAGAACACTGTGTACCTCTTTCTTTAGGCTTAATGTTCAACCCTTTCAGAAATCACAGAAGGTTTTCACTCACACTTCATCATGTGTGGTGTGTGTGATGTATGTGTGTGGTGTGTGATGTGTGGTGTAAGTTATTTAGCAAATCACTACAGCTTGTTTCTCACCAAATCAAGTCATACACGAGGAGGCTGAGGTGAATGATTTGAGAGAGGTTTTGGTTTGATTCAAAAGTGTAATTATGCCAGTGCACTTCATGTGGAGCCCATTTCAGGATGTTGAAGCTTGTGATCAACAAGGAGAGGGAATTATTTTTGCAGAACCAGCAAAACCAACTCCTGCTTCATGCTGTAGACCTACTTGTGATTCTTGGCAAGCACTATATAATTATTACTTCCACAATGCCTCCATTAACCTATTAGTCTGTGTCCTGTTTCCAACAAACACTACTTACCTTGTTGTTGGACCACATGATCATACGGGCAGCCATTAATGTATTTCATCTGGTTTTTAAAAGCATGAAATGGACTAGGACCACTTTGTTTTCTCACGACGTGAATCCATTGGACCAAATAATGAACCATACTGAGATCATCTCTAGAGGTGATTTGAGTACCGTTTGTTCGTGACCTGTTTTAGAGGAGTCTGAGTTTGTTTGTTGTGGTCACACTTGGACAGAAACCTCAGTCATCACACAGAGTGGCGTTCACACCTGGCATCAGGACTAAGTACAGGTGTGAACGCAGTCTATTGTGTCTCGCAGACATGCTGTGATCTGGTCACTCAAAACACTTTCAGACGTGGTCTGTGGTCGCATATGACTACATAACTTCTGTAGAATGAATGCAAACGCATGCCAGACAGCGACAAAGGACTGCCTAATCAACTGTGTCACTGCCCTAGCTGGAAAATATGTAATCATTGCAAGACTGGAAATTGTGCTGAATCAGTGAATGTCGCAAGCACCCATCAGTCTGCATTTCTGCTACACACCCATAGGATTCTGTGGGGTCTTATGGCTAAAACAGCAGAGAAGAAAGTAGCTGCTTTTCGTAGCTTCCTTTGTCGTCTAATTTCCCATTCATTATACGGTCATTAGCAGACCACGTGATTGAAACTTTTCAGACAGCCCATACCGGTACATGAGACACAGGACATTTCTGCCTAAAAACATATTCAGCAGAAGACTGACGTAATAAATATGCGTGACAGCCTTCCTCCAGCAGAAAAGATGCAGAAAATGTGATCACAAGTAAACATTGGAGGTGCATTCAAAATACCAGATATATGACTGAGGTTTGGCTGTTCACTTGTGATTGGATCAGTTGAGACAGATGTTTATACCAGGTATGAGCCTGGGTCTCTGAAACCACTTGGAATGTTAACACAGATCAAGTGTAAAAATATCCTACAAGCCGAATAAATGCAAAGCAGCACTCATGCCTGGAAATCAAACAGGAGTGAACTGGACAAGATGCACTGATTTCTGTGATGGACTCAAACATTAGAAAAAGCAGACTCATGACACTGGTTAGAAATTTGCTAAAAATAAGACAGTCTCTCTCTCTCTCTCTCTCTTTTTTTTTTCTCTTGTTCTCTTCATTCATGACACAGTTAATTACTTTTAAAACTAGCGAAAAAAAAAATTTCCCCACATGCAAAGGCCAAGAATGCTGTTACAGTTATCTTCATGACCTGTTTTTAAATTAATGATTTATATTTATTAATGGTGACATTCTGTTTTACTTTGCAGTTTATTAGCTTTCTGTGAAGAACAGGTGATTCCTTACTGGAAACTAGTTGTTTTTGCTAGTTATTTATAGTTTCTTAATTTGAAGTAAATTAAGTAATAGAATTGGGTGGTTGTGCAACGTTGTTGATTTTCAAACAAACACTACAGGTCTTGTTCACACATTTTTTTCCCCCCAAAACGTTAATTCACTTGGCTGACCTGAGATATCTGTACAGTTTGATTACAGACAGCATTGTGCCCAACAGCTATGGAATGTCTCTCATCAACAGCCGTCTTGACATTTTTCTCTTGTTTAGGCTTGTAGTAATGAGGATCAGAAGTATCACAGGTGCTTCATTTAAAAAAAAAAAAAAAAAAAAAAAAAAAAAAAACAAAGCAAATGTAGGATTTGTTACCTGATGAAAATAAATTAGAACCACAGTCGCAGATTCTTTCAATAAACTGATGGCATACTAAATTATTTGTTTCCAGGTGAAGGTCTTTGGAGTGGCTTTAGAAAGTCTACCACATTGTCATGTGCTAGACTACGGAGATATACCCTGGTAAGATGGTTTATTCCCTTTTAAATGGTTGTTCTCAGTTTACTTTAAGTTTTCTGACCATTGAACGTCTGCAGTTATGCAGCTGCACCTTAGAGTGTTCCACCCCAATTAACCAGTTTGTATTTTATTTTTAAAATCAATAACATGTTTAGAACTGGATTAAAGTCTGTAGTAAATGTATTATGTGCAAAATCATAGTGTTTCAATAATAGCTGTAACATCTGTCTCCTCACTCAGCTTCCTAGTGGATGCCTGTACATGCCTTCTGGGGCATTTGGACACAGAGGGCCTGTTTAGAAAATCAGGAGCTATTGTTCGAGTGAAGGCGCTTAGGGTGGGTGACCTGTCTTGACTTCTTTGACTTTCCGTTGAGAGGCCCTGACTGGGATTTCATGTTAACAGTGACTGCATTGTTCTGACTCTATAGGTAAAGTTGGATCAGGCCGAAGAGTGCCTGTCCACCGCGCTGCCGTCAGACATAGCCGGACTCCTGAAGCAGTTCTTCAGAGAACTGCCTGAGCCTCTTCTGGCCACAGACCTACAGAGCAGCTTTCTAAAAGCCCAAGAGCTGCCCACTTTGGAGGAGAGGACTTCAGCAACCCTCCTGCTGTCCTGCGTGTTGGTGCAAGAGAATTTAAACACTCTGCGCTACTTCTGCAGCTTCCTGAAAAGGGTTTCTCAGAGGTGAGCCGAAACTGTCTGTATGACTGCACCATTCATCGTCATTAGTCTTGTGTGCTTTGTTAGACACTAATAGAGGACTTTCACCATTATTATTATTATTATTATTATATTTTTTTGTAACGATTTAATGCCTAGTTACAATACAGGTGTGTAGAGGTTAATTTGTACATGGCTCATGTATGTTGATGAAGGAAGAGAAGTTGGGTCAGTAGCTGTGTTATAGATTGGCGCAATTGGTGTTGAGCTAAGAGAGATTTTTAATCCCATTTTCAACATTCCTTGTAATTGAATTGTTTATGTCTGAGGTCATTTGACCTCCTCTGTGGAACATAATTTCCCTAAGAAAGTTGAAACACTATTTTATTTCCAGTTCTTCAGCTAGACTTTATTTTTTGTGTAAATTAAATGAAAGGAATAAACTTGTAGTGACATTTCCATTTAACAATTCGCCTGACTAAGGTATGTATAGAGAATCCAGACTCCAGTCAGTCTCTTCCTTTGTTACAGATCTGCTGAAAACAAGATGGACAGCAGCAATCTTTCTGTCATTTTCGCCCCAAACCTCTTTCACTGGGGGGACGGAACAGAGAAAGTGAACGCCAGCACAGAGAAGAGACTAAAGCTTCAAGCTGCTGTGGTGCAGTGTCTCATAGATAATGCTCAGGATCTAGGTATTTAATTCATTAATACTGATTAAGATGAAGAGGTGAATAAGTAACTTTAGCAAAAGGAATCTGCTGTTTTAGTTTCTTCGGTAAAGCTTAAATCCACAGTTCAGTCTTAAGTGTTATGAAGTTCACTTGTGTTCTGAATGAGTTTGTGCTCTTTTTAGGTGTGGTACCAGAGTTCCTTATGGCCAAAGTTCCAGCCATGCTAGGTTGTGAATCAGGAGTGTTTTCCCCTTCAGATGCTGTGGAGGAGGGAAGCACACCCTCGGGTGTAAAGAGATGCAGGCGCAGTTTAGGAGGTAAGAGCTTGGTGTGTAAAAAACATGGTCTTGATATGGCTTTATTTCCCCTAACCCCACTATATGAATGTAAGCTACTGCTTATGAGTTTGTAACATGACATACAATGGAACAGAGGCTTTTCTTGGCAAAATGTTTAAAACATAGGCCTTCACACATGAGTGGTTTTGTCTTGCATTCCAGATATGGTAAATGGAGCTCTGACTAGGTTAAAAAGTAATAGAACCCCTTCAAATACGTCTCACCCTGATGGAACAGGTGGGTATGCAGTACGCTCAGGTTAGGCCTGGCTGCATGTCTGTTGAATGCATGAAGGTTATGTTACCTCAGTAGCTAAGCTACAACAGATGTGTTCAGGGCAAATGTTTCTCAACCTAGTCCTTAGAGTCCCTAGCAGACCATGTGAGTCCTCTAGATGTGGACCAAACTGTAGCAAAGCATACATTGTATGAAAGTGGCTGTGGTCCAACAGCAGCCATAAATTTATGAACATGAACCAGCACAGCTTCCATAGCAGATCCTCTATGTTGTGACTTATCCAATCACATGCATTTGTGTAAATAATTTAGCTGAAAGCAGCTCATCAGACCAGAGACCAGCTTCATGGCTAGAGATATTAGGCCAGGAAAGGGAGAGTTTTCACAGATTTTCAAAGATTTTTCTCTCTCTCGTTTAAATAAGGAAGAGCTGCCTTGGCTTGTACAAAATAATTTACAAAGACAGACTGTTTTCAGACAAATGGACAAAGAAGTATGAGTTTATCTTTCCTGCCAAAAGTCCAAATCTGATCTCATCTGTTCAGACTGGTGATATGAAACACCAGGGGAAAACAAACTATAACCACTTCAATTTGAGTCTTATTTATA
>CM040463.1:20905169-20917269 GCA_022758105.1 Pangasianodon gigas | reverse complement strand
TTTTTTTTTTTTTTTTTTTTTTTTTTTTTCCCCTCCAGCTTTTAAGACACAGGAATGAGGATGTGAGTGTATTGTATTGCTTCATTCAGCTGTGTTGGGAGTGGAATAGAGCAAAGTGCAGCTTGTGGGGCTCTGAGGAATAGGCTGGGAAACAATGATTTGGATGTAGTAAAGTGTTTCTTATAATCTGCTCTGCTTGCTGTGGTTCTTTAAATGTAAAACAGAAGTTTTGCTGTACAAAATTATTTAGGTTAGAAATTTTGTTAAAGCTTTTCAGTCTTTATTCCTGGTGCAAACTTGTCCTGCTTGTCCTGCTACATAAAATAAAGGGCTAGATTGCCTGTTTGGTCTTGCTTGGGAACTGTCTTCAGGACTGAGAATGCATACCATCTTTTATTCAATAAAGACGGAGTTTCCTTCAAATACCTGTTGAGATGATTTTGATTAGTCTGAATGTGCCTTGCTTTTTCCTTGGCTTCTTTTGCTGTATGATTTTCCAAATATTTTAAAGACTTTTCCTTCATTTTTTTGTGTTCAGTTTATCCAGTTCCTTTCTAACTGCCACTGTTTTTTGTGTTTCTCAATTACCATTCCATTACACATGCAGTTATTATCAGGGGAGACCAAGATTAATAAGAACATCTTTATCCAACAAAAAATTCTATACTCTGTATATGTGTATTTTATTAATGGTGTCAATGCAATCATCTGTACACAGACTATTGCAATTAGGTTTAAACCAGAATAACAAGGAGATTGCTAAAACTAATAATTTTCTTTTACAAAGTTCTTATCTGTAGGCTACTAAAAGCCATGTTGTGTGTCTGTGAGAAGAGACAAACATGTGCCATGGGTGAAGTGGTTGAGGAATGCTGACTTGCTCACTAGCTGCTTAGGCAAACATGCTTCTACCCATGTTATTCAAGCTAACTTTTAAATGACATTTTAAATCATGTTAACTGAATCGAATCTTAATTTCTAGTCATTTCCACTGGTACCCCTGTTGTTGGAACCCCTAAGCGCAAACTGCCTCTAGAGTCAGGACACAGTTATGGACTCTCCAACAAGAAGCGCAGGTCTATCAAGAACCTCGGGCTGGAACTTCTACCAAATGCCTTTTTTGGAGGAATCTCCACCCCTGGATCAGGTACAGATCATTCAAACATGGACGAGGTCTCCATCAACATCAGCATCAGATGCTATATACAGTCAGTTATCTACAGTTCATTTTGAGATTACTGATATGTTCACACCAAACTTCTTTTAAAAGAAGAGTTGATGTATCGTGTTGATATGATATTGTGGCACATATAAATTAGGTCAGACAGCACACACAAGGTTTACATAAATATTTCTTCTACAGTGGTTAGAAATGGGTATTTCTCAGAATTAAAAACTTGTGGCTTAAACTCTAGTATTAGGAACATTGTGTTGAAATTGTATTATCTTTAATATAGTTTTTATTGATAATTGTAATAAAAATACACATTTTTGTAACATGAAGAGATTACATCTACATTGTTTGTTCTCTCAGTCCACAGTGCCTCAGGAACCCTGGATTCATGTGGCTCGCCCTCAGTCAGTAAAAGTAGCCGCCTGACTGCCAGCTCAGCAAGAAGAAAGAGCAAAAGACTGAACCACAGAAACGTTAACAGGTATGTTACATCACTACCTTCTGACTGCAAAGGGAAGAATTTTGGATTCTTACATCTCACTGATCGTGTCCGTTTTAAATTAAATGTGCTGTGTGAGTTTAGAGAAGCCTGCTTTTCAGAAGTCAGCAATTTCATAATTATTAATTATTTTCTTCGTTTTGGATAAGTTTAGATTTATATTGGGACCTGGAGTAATTCCATTATGTATAGGTGCTCCTCGTTCGTGTCAGTGTTTTTCTCCTTCCTGCCCGGAGAAAATCACAGCTCAAATTATCTACCTTTTTTAAAACAACTCTGTGGTCGTCAGATAATTTTAGTCCTGTCCAAATAGACACCTCTGTCATTTTTCAGGCAGATGGTATCTCTTGCATTAGGAGGGGAAAAAAAAAATTTGACCACTCCTACTCACCTTATTTAGTCACACAGGACGCATATCCACTTTCCAAATTGCAAAAAAAAAAAAGTTTGAATGCTTTGGAGGAGTCTCTCAACAGCTAACTTGTTATGAGTCGTCTCCACAGTGACTGCATGGGAGCCCATAAGCAGGAGAAAGAATAAAAACAATCCGAAGAGCACGATCCTGTAGGCTGATTAAAGCGACTATTATAATGTTAGCTTCAGGTCTAAAGCTATTTTATGTTCACATAAAGTGCCCTGATATGCTTAGCTTTCTAGAGATAAATGAATAAACAATTGTAAGTTCCTAATCATTTAACATTAGAGGCTGCCAAATTAATAAACATAATTTTAAATGATTGAATATATAGATATAAAACAGCATGATCATATGATCGTGTATGAGACAGTCATCCCAGTTCACAGAAAAAAACAACCTACCAGAAACTCATCCCTCTCACATAAATTTAATTCATGTTAATTAAAGACAGTATTCAGGGCTTAGGAGAGCATTCAGATCTTTATATGCCATACTGTGTGTCTCATTAGCTGCTTTAAATAAACACTGGTTAGCATACTCACTTCAGCTTAAAACACAGCTCCATGTGATGGTCTTGTACAGGTTTAGCAATTAATGTTTGGTTGTTTTAAATGGCATTGCATTCATAAATGT
This sequence comes from Pangasianodon gigas, assembly GCA_022758105.1. Taxonomy (NCBI): domain Eukaryota; kingdom Metazoa; phylum Chordata; class Actinopteri; order Siluriformes; family Pangasiidae; genus Pangasianodon; species Pangasianodon gigas. Next base: position 20,914,545 of record CM040463.1, on the reverse strand, counting down.
AAGGTTTAAAGAACATTTAGTGAACAATACATTATCTGTGTCTTATCTGCATGACTTTTATCGATTGATCTGGCCCTGGTATAAAATTCCCATGTCTGTTTTTATTTATGTCAGATATTTCAAAGATTGTCTAGAAGTTAGATCATGTTACTCATTAGCAGTGAGAAAATCGTGATATAACCACAATTAAATGTTTAATTTGGAAAATGACTAGTAAAGTAAAACACCTTGAGTGTTCACACCAGTTTCCTCTTTGTGTTGATGCACACAAAGAAGCATTAATTGAGTGTTAACAGCTCCCCCTTGTGGATATGTTTTGTAGTTCACGTCACATTCATCAAGCTAAAGTGCATGAATTGCTTTGCATATAAAATAAAAAAAAGAAGAACAATTTTGAGCAAAATTAAAATTTCAACTCTGACAATGTTTGCCACTGAATGTTTGATTTTCTTTTTTTTTTTCTTCTTCTTCAGGGTTGAGTCAGGAAAGGCTGGCTGCTTTTCTCCAAGGGTGGCCAAAAAAGAGACGACGAGAAAGTCCCTGCGTCTGCGCTTCAGCCTCGTAGGGAAAACCAGCCGAGATAGTGTAAGTCCATCATCTCTGTCTGCCTCCTCAAGAAACTGCACAATTCAACTTTAATCAACCTCCTCAGTCTCCTTGTTCATCAGTGCTATATAACTTTGCATGTTTGCAAATTTTTGCATGTTGGAATGCTGGTAATTTACTTGCAATTAATAGATTATGTTTAAAGGCTGTAATACAATCATTAATATTATACAGTTTGAGATATTTGACCCTTATGCCTGTTTGTCAACTTTGATTTTTTTGCATTTGCCATTGAATTACTGGTGTTTTGTTAACAAATAAGTTTTTTTTTTTTTTTTCTTTTTGGCAATAATGTAATATAGTAACTGGAGGGTCTAAACTGTTTAACAACCAGAATCGCTCAGTGGTAGAGAAAGCAGAATCCCTTGGTAGAGAAAGCAGAATCCCTTGGTAGAGAAAGCAGAATCCCGTGGTAGAGAAAGCAGAATCCCGTGGTAGAGAAAACAGAATCCCGTGGTAGAGAAAACAGAATCCAGTGGTAGAGAAAGCAGTTGGATAATAATCAGGCATTGGGCGTCGTCCTGCTTCAGAAAGCTTGAGCCCTCTGTGCAGAGGTATCATTAGTTCCTTTCAAAGGATGCAGTATCTGGAAATCTGAAATCCTGAATCGATTGCTACATCTATTATTATCCAGCTATTCATATAAACGTGTACTTTTCGCAGTAGACACTACAGTTTAGTCGGTTTTTAGGTGAAAAGGCTGTTGTTGACAGCAGTGAAAATAAGGAGAAACCACACGTTGAGCTGTAGCACCTGGTTGAATGACGGGAGTAGAAGTGTCATGCACAGCACTTAGGGTTAAAATGGAAAATATTTCTGAACATTACATTTTGAAAGGGGAATTAAGATGTTGGGAAGGACAGGTTTTTTTTAATCAGGTGTCTTAATTTTTATAATTACCATCTGGACTTGGAGCAATAAGGTTTTTTTTGTTGTTTTTTATTTTAACAGCTAATTTGTGATGTCTTTGTCACTTGTATCTACATGTTTTCATGTTTTCTGTGACGGTGGCTAACTTTGCACATTGTGTATTAATATTATATTAAAAGAAGAGATGACTGTTTATTAGCTCTGTCTAAACTATAACTGTGACGACTAAAAATAAAATATATTTTAAGAATGAAAGACACTAATGTTTAACCTTTTAGATGTTTAATACAAAGCTTTTTAATAGAAAGCTTTTCTGACAAATGGCCTGGTTTGGGTTTTTCTTTATACCTGATATCTTGACGCATTATACTGAAATGTCTATTTGCTCCAAAATAAAAACAATATATTAATACTTGAACTCATTGGCCACTTGATCATTAATTTTTTTTTTTTTTTAAATAACTTCTGACATTTAGATGCAAAACTATGACAATAAATATGTCACAGCACTTCAAAGAGCAGACACATGGGTCTTATATACAATCAGGATTTAAAAAGAAGGTGCCTTTATTCCAACAGAGTGTCATTTCAAATTCTCTACCGGTGCCAAAGGGGTCAGAGGTCATTGGCTGGCGCCTAGCGACACAAGAGAGCGTCACCAGTTTTCACTTCAAAGACGGTGCATTTAGTCCAGCTGTACTGGCAAACAGTACTTCACAAGGTCAGTCTTTATATGTGTTTTTACTATATTTTACTACATTTTTTTGGAAAAGCTTGTCTGTTTGTGCCTTTTGTAGAACCTTATAATAGCTAGTTATCTACAGGGGCACTGCAAATTTTGTTAGGGACCCCTTGGCTTATTAGGTTTAACCTGGTTAAAACCATCCAAATCTGACCACCTTTACTTATGCAGTCTCTTGTAATTTGAACTCTTGCAAACCAAGCTGGGAGAAGGATCCTGCAAGCAGAAACTTTTTTTTTTCCCCTTCCACTTTTTGGTTGAAGACAGGTATAAGTAATGAAGGAACTTCAGCAGCATTTAGTGCCAATTTTAAGCATGCTATTTTCATTATGTCCTCAAGCCGTATTTGAAATATTGGCCCTTACTCGTCAAAGTTGTGTAGAAATAAGCACTGACTTGAGTGCATAGATTGACGTATAAACGAACCTGTGTCTGATTCATAAAACTGTCGTGCGGCATCAGAACGAAAGCTGGTATGAGCGTGAACCAATAAAAGCACAGCATTCAGCAGATAACAGTAATCCAAGTTCTGAGGAAAGAAGTAAATGTAGAGTGGGGGGAAAAAGCATTTCAGTGAAGCTGAAGTAGAGGTGCTTGTGTTACAGTTTGCTGCAAAGATATTCTTTTTGGTCTCTTCAAAAATGGCATAAAAGGTGAGTTTAAAAAAATGAAATAAAATCAACGCTTAACAGTCTGCCGTTTTCGTGTGTGTGTGTGTGTTTAAGGCCAAAATCAGGCAGAAATTTTAATCCTAAGTAGTTATGTGAAATCTATTTCCTGCTAGATTTTGATTCATTTTAGAACTTGATTCTAAATCTAGCCAATTTAACTGAAATCAGATTTAATTAAAGCTTTATTTATAAATATAACTTAGCCAAGTTTCCATTCTGAACAATTTAACAAACCACTGAAAAGCAGACAGCCGAAATGAATAAAATGGAGCATGCAGCATGTTTGTTAGTATGAAATGATATAATACAAGCACCATGTGTGATGGCATCCAGGTCTCTTTCAGTATCCTGTCTGTGCAAAACTCCCCATCTGAGTCAGAGCACTATGGTGTCTCATATGCAAATGTCCCTAATTACTCAGTTAAGAGGCCATTAACCTGCACCTCTAATTTACATCTTATAAATTACATGTTCACACTAAACTCCATCACCTATATTTCAGTACAAGCTTCCTGCATGTGCATTTCTGACGATCAATGATACTTTTATTCTTCTTCACTGGCTATGAAATTGATGAATACGGAAATTGGAATTTGGGTTTGGGGAACTTCTTAAATTTATATTGCTGTATTTAGGATATTAATCTGGTGCAGCATTTGGTCACATGACTTCATAATTTTCTTTCATTATGAGCTATGTTAGTGATCTGGTTTGCACAGTTACACATTTTTGTATTTGGCTGTTGTATGAAAGAAAGCAATATAGTACTGTTGCCAAATCTGCTTCACAGGAAACAAATACTTCAGTAAATCCGAAGACAACCTGCTGACCCCTCGTGAGGCAGAAGAGCCCGGGACGTCCTGGAGTAGGGAGACTCTAGACGGAATCACAGAACACTCTTTCTCTGACACGCCAATGAACGCATACCTCAGCTACCGCTCAGAACCAACCATAGTCATCAGCAAACCAGCTGTAATCAGCACCATTCCGAAGAGCCTCTGCTGTGCTACTAGTGCTGAGAGCTTAGCTAGTTCAGATTCTTTCCAAGAGGCCGGCTCTCAGGCAGCTCCTGATCTTCTGAAGGTCAGATCTGGAGCTTTTGCCGAATCTGACAGGAAGGGTCATACTACTGACAGAGAGGAACCCAAAGAAAAAACAGAGGAATCTTCATGTGCAAAAGGTATCCCTGCTTCTTCAAATTCCTCTTCACTTTTACAAACTTCAGGTGAACTAAAGAAAAATGTTGAAACACCACGGAAGGTTTTGAAGGATGATGAGCATAATATCACTTTTGGACAAACTGAGCTTGTTCCCTTGTCTCCTCTGCATATAGACAGTACTTTGTTTGAAGCTGCAGAGAGTTCAGGTGTAGTCAAAGATACCCACAAGGCCTCTGTGAGTGCTGACAATGAGAGCAGTTTGCTGTTTAGAGACAGCTCAGCAGCTTGTGCAGACTGCAGCCAGCTGATTGATGCTCTAGACATCCAAAGCCCTGTGGCCTTCAGGCTCAACAGCTCAATCACAGTTCAGTCTACACCATTTTCAGGAAGAGAGCAAACAGAGGAACTCAATACCTCACAGACTGAGAAGTTCAAAGAGCCATCGTTGTTGGAAAAGTCTTCCAAGTCTTCAAGTCTGCATGGAGCCACACTTGGTCCCATGGAAACACGTAAAATGAGAGTGGCTGACCATGTCCAGCGTTTCAACATGCTGACACTCAGTTCGCCCCAAGCCCAAGCCCAATCTCGATCTCCTTTGAAGTTCCAACGAACACCCGTACGGCAGTCAGTCAGGAGGTTCAACTCTCTGAACCAGAGGAAAGACAACAGGTCTGGGTGGTGTGCTACAAGTCAAGGTTCCTCCATGATTAAAGCAGTTAGTGTAGAAGGTGGCCATTTCAGTGGACTTCAACAACAACCTCAACCTGGTGAGGTCTTCTGCCTGCCTCCTAATGATAATGAAGGCTCTTCAAAGACAAAGCTATCAGTGTCTCCCCAAAAGCCAGCCAACAGTAGGCATTGTGCCTTGGGAGATGTAACCAATAGGGTGGCACCCAAGACCAAGGGCAGTGGATCATCATCAGCTCCTAAATGTGCCACATCTGAAGTGGCCGAGTCTGTCCTGCTTCAAGCAGCTGAGAAAGGGTACCGAGGTTCACCCAAGACCCCCCTTACACACGGCACACTTCTCTCCGCTATGAAGCCAATAGATCTGTAAAAGTACAGTACAACTGAAATGACTCATTTCGACTTATTGCTTTACAATTTCTTTGTCAGGGGTAATTTATTTTGTGACATTGCTTTTGAGCTGTTCTTTGTTTAGTGTAGTTGCGATATATATTCGTTCTGTCTAGCCATGACATTAGTTAAGTTATGCACCAGAAAAAAATGTGATGAAAACAGTGAGAAGCAACTTTCAGAAGCAACCTTGTGCTTCATGGCTTTCTTTTTGTACTGCAGCATTTCTTTTTGCATTATGATTTTTACTTCAGTCATCTTTTGAACTCTGCTGTTTGAGGGTTATCTAGGCCCAGTTTTGAACAATGATGGAACATTGGTCTGGACGTTTATTAATTTAGCAGAAGCTAAACTAATAGCAGGTGGTGTTTTGACAGAGGGCTTTAACCACACTTTGTTAAAGAAGTGATAAGATCTTCTGTATCTGACGTAAGTGAAAGATTGAATATAGGAAGTGAAAGTGTAAAGTGAAATGATTCACCTTAGAGTTGCTGTCTGTATTTTACCTGACTGTACAGTACGTCTGTGTGACCTGGATGGAAGGATTTTAGATAGCAGTCTTGTTTACGTTTTATTTATTTGCCTTTTATTCCAAACGTAATGGTTAAAGTCTTAAGCAGTGATGTTAATGAGAGTGGTGAATATACTGTTGTGTGTCAAGAAGGCTTTGTATGAATGGAACAGTATGACAGATTCATTTTATTACAAATTTCAAAATATCAAAAATGTGGTTAATCTGTTGTGTATAATGCTTATGTCATGGAAATTTTTATGAGCATAAAATTCAGTTACAAACCCATGTTGCAGTCACGTGAAGTTCCTTTGTACACCACAGTATGGCGCTCTACGTTTTAAGAGTTCCTCTGCTGGGACTTCTTAAGAGAAATGCCAACGTGTGCATAATTGAAACCAAAGTAATGGTTATTTAACATAAAGGGCAGTCATGTTAAAAGCCACAGAGGAGATTAGAGAATAACAAGCCAACCTGAGCACAGAATTCTCTGAAAGGCTTAGGAAAGAAATTCAAAATACGTAATACGTATACACAGAGTGGGCAGAACATCACCCTTCTGGTCCTGAATCCTGAATACACAATTTTGTTACTTCAGTATTTTTATAGCTTGGTGAACATAAAGGGCACTAATATTAAATATGCTAAAGCATGAGATATGCTTTACAAATGACTAAGGGTTGATGCATCAGGTATTATGTATAGGGTTTTATACCACAGTGCTGATTGCTCAGAAGGTGTTGATGAATTTTCTATAACAGCAGCCAGCTGTAATTCAGATCACAGGTTTATATTCATGTGCTCATTCTAATATCATTTCTATAGTTACAACTCATTTACAGGATGGCAGATGATCTACATAACCTTAGGGTAATAATAAATGGAATTAAAAATGTGTTATTTAACCAAAGAATAATGTGTAATCATTGTTATGGTAAAGTTTTCTGTTAGGAGATGCTTATTCAGCATTTATGGAAGGCGTCAGCACTTTGTAACAGTCAGTAGGTTTTCTGCCATGGGAAAGTCTTCAGGACAAGAGGACATTGTCCTTTCTGGTTTCTCAGAAACATGCTGCATTGTTTTTTATTATTATTATTATTATTATTATTATTATTATTTCCAAGAATAAAAAAGAGCCTGGTGAGGAAATGGCTCTATAGCTGCTGTAACAGGAATTAACCTGTCTCGCAGATGTTCCACAGCATTAAATGTAATTGTTAAGAAGCATGACGTCATTCATTAATAAATTAAAAATGTAATTTTTGGCAGATTGCTGTGGAATAAATCACTTCGGGGCATGCTGTTATAGGAAAACAATCCACTTCAGCCACTATCGCAACACCTGTATTAGATTCTTTTCCTTACATAATTTCTAATCTGTTAAACAACTATTCTTTACTATTCGCTTTCAAGTGTCTTCAGAAATCTTCCTCCTTCATGCATCACGGTTTGATATGCAAATGCTCGTGACGATATAATAATTATGCAAATTGATCTATGGTGTCATCCGGGTGACTTTTTAAGCACGCGTTAGCTACTTCTGTGAAAAGAGTTGGCAACACTGACCGTATATCCAACAGAGCGAATGACGTCATGCACCAATCAGCGCGTTCATGCGTAACGGATGCGCAAGTGCTGAAAGTTTAGTCACGTCTCCTTTATTTATACAGCACATTAAAAAGACAGCAAGAGTCTGCCAAAGTGCTGCACAATGAGATCACTTCATGTCAAACAAAAATGAAATCAAATGAATAGATTGATAAATGAATGAATGAATAAATCAAAAGCAGGGGTCGGGTCCGCGTAAAGCGTGTAACTGCGTGATTTTTACGCACACGCGCTGATACATGGTGGGTCTGAGTCTGGGAGCTGACTGGCTGTGGCCATGCTGACCGTGTAGCTGTAGATCTCCAGGGTGATTTAACTACATCCGCCTGAGTGTAATGGAGCGCACTCAGGCCTCCCTTCAGCTCCTGCCTTATTAAAGTCATGCATGTTGTAACGTTGCGGATGGTTTCATTCCCATTAGAGGGGATTTGTACGCAGTTTGCCTCCGATCTGCCTGATAAATTAGCAGCACAGGAACTTGACTTGGTGAAAAAAAGACAGTCTGGGCGTCTCGGGTTGGTTCTTTTAGAGGCTTCTAGCTTTAGTCTATGAATTTCTGTGAAATGTGTTTCCTGTGAATGTGAGTGTGACCCACGCAGGCTGTGGTCACCAAATCCTGTTTAAGGACAATTAGTCCCTCTCCTCTATTACTGCTTGAGTGCATAATAAAAGCATCATCAGTATGAAAATCAGTAAGTGTTTGATAAAATCAAACTCTCCAGGACCAGACTGATTAATGCATTTTATTTATCATCGCTAAATATATTCCTGCAAACACGCTTCTGCATTGTACACTCTCAGAAATAAAGGGAGTACTTTTCCTTCATGAGCTTTTTTAGTGAGTTTTTTTTTCTTTCTTTTTTTTTTTTTTTTTACCTTTAGTGTGTATCTCTTACCTGAGCAAGTGCATGTAGTGTACCTTTAGTTAGCTTTTAGAGTAAAGCTTTAAAGGTCCTTGAGGGACACTATATTCACATTTCCAGCTTCAAGATACAAAAGATGTACTCATGTGATGAAGATGTGATGAAGATGTGATGAAGATGTATCATGCCAGCGACAAGCACAGTACAGCTGGTACCTTCATGTCTGAGAGTGACTTTTAACATTCAGGATCGATCGATCTATCTATCTATCTATCTATCTATCTATCTATCTATCTATCTAAACTCTCTCTCTGTCAAAACTCTCTCAACTCTATCTATCTAAACTGTCTCATTTCTCATTTATCTATCTATCTATCTGTCTATCTATCTATCTAAACTCTCTCTCTCTGTCAAAACTCTCTCAACTCTATCTATTTAAACTGTCTCATCTCTCTCACTTATCTCTCTCTCTCTATCTATCTATCTATCTAAACACTCTCTCACTCTCTCACTCTCTCTCTCTCTATCAAAACTCTCAACTCTATCTATCTATCTATCTATCTATCTATCTAAACTCTCTCTCTCTCTGTCAAAACTCTGTCAACTCTATCTATTTAAACTGTCTCATCTCTCTCACTTATCTCTCTCTCTCTATCTATCTATCTAAACACACTCTCTCTCTCTCTCTCTCTCTCTCTCTCTCTATCTATCTATCTATCTATCTAAACTCTCTCAACTTTATCTATCTGAACTCTCTCATCTCTCTCTTATCTATCTATCTATCTATCTATCTATCTATCTATCTATCTATCTATCTATCTAAACTCTCTCTCTATCTAAACTCTCTCTCTCTCACTCTCTCTCTATCTATCTAAACTGTCTCATCTCTCTCTGTCTGTCTGCTCGCTCGCTTGTTTTCTCATCTTCTCATCAGGGAATATATCAGGTTTATATATATATCAGGGATTATATCAGGGAATATATCAGGTTTATATATATATATATCAGGGAATATATCAGGTTTATATATATATATCAGGGAATATATCAGGTTTATATATATATCAGGGATTATATCAGGTTTATATATATATCAGGGAATATATCAGGTTTATATATATATATATATATATATATATATATATCAGGGATTATATCAGGTTTATATATATATATATATATATCAGGGATTATATCAGGTTTATATATATATCAGGGAATATATCAGGTTTATATATATATATCAGGGAATATATCAGGTTTATATA
>CM040463.1:20887514-20905069 GCA_022758105.1 Pangasianodon gigas | reverse complement strand
TATATATATATATATATATATATATATATATATATATATATATATATCAGGGAATATATCAGGTTTATATATATCAGGGATTATGTCAGGGAATATATCAGGTTTATATATATATATATCAGGGAATACATCAGGCTGCTTTGACTGAAACAGTAATGAAGCTGGCTTTGCATGTTGTCGCTGTTGCTTTTGCTCGCTCTAGGACTCTGTGCTTTCCCAGACCTGCTCGATGGAGTTGGGTTTCTGTGAGATCAATGTCCTCAGCCCTCACCTCTCCAACCCCAGACACACTCCTCTCCTCCCATCCTCTGCCTAAGCTCGCCCATTTCTCTCAAGTGGCTTCGGGGAAGTGATGAGGGGGGTGAGTGTTAGATGGGGGCGGAAAGTTTGGGTTCTGCTCGCGTCGTGTCTGGCCAATAATGTGCAGAGAGCAGCCGTGAACATCATTTAAAAAGGAGACAGTCGGGCGCTGCTGCGATTCCTATTAAACCCCCATCAGTGCGTGTGCGCGCGCGAGTGCGTGTGTGTGCGTGCGTGCGTGCGTGTGTGTGTGCGCGTGTGCGTGTCTATGGCATCGGTAGGAGCTCTGTACACTCTCTCCAGCACACTTGATCATCTCTGATCCACACATTCGGTACTGGATTTTCTCCGGAAAGAAGGATTGATCACAAAGGTCTGATTGCCTTTTTCTTCAGACATCTCGACATAACTGCACTCATTAAGCCTCTGAGCTCTGACAGGTGAGTTTCTGCACACACACACACACACACACACACACACACACACACACATGCACACATCTATTCACACACACTACTAAACTCGAGTGGTGTCCTCAAGTGTACCTTTAGTGTTTATCTTTTACCTGGACATGTGAATGTTGTAGTCAATGCACTTTTAGACATGATATAAGATGCATACTTTGACTTAAGTCCACTCTTTTACCTTTAATCAGCTTTCAGAGTAACACTTTAAAGGTACTCCAGGTAAAAAGCTAGAGCTTTTTATAAGCTACACCCTGACAGGGAGGTTTCTCTGCACTCCCTGAAAACTTCCATATGGACTCGTCTTGGAATTCCTATCTGATCAACACCTTTTAAACAGGATTGGAAGTTTTTTTTCCCCTGAGAGTGCACATGTATGCGTCATGAAGCAGGCCACCAAAAGCTAAAACTCTAAAACTGGTTCTTGCAGAGAATATATGATATCTGTTTATTAGGATACTTTTAGTAGTACTTTAGATGTTTCGCTGGAAAAATGGCTTTCTGATTATGCACAGATTCCCTGTTACAGCCTGTTCCTGTGCAACTGAAGCAATGATGCACCATCCTCTTTCACACACTCTCCAACTAAATGGTTTTTTTGGGGGGTTAGTGAGTGATGAGTGGGATATAAAACCTACAAATATGTTTCTAAAACCAAACTGATGAACAATGGTCATTTCCCCTCCATTATGGCACTAGAGTAGGCTCCAGTACAAAAGACCCCAAGTTAAAAAACATCACCAGTGGCTCGATGATGCGCATATTTTTACACTAAATTTTTATAAAGTTATGATATGTGTTTAAAGGGGACTAGCAGTCCATATGATTCACCAAGCGATGGATAAATCCATGTCACTGAACACTGATTATTCCATTGCTTAAAGAAAGGGTTCTCAGACGTGTTTTTATAATCAGGAACCCCAACCAGTCACACTGGGTTCAGATGTACTTATTCTTATATCACAATTACATTTTATATCATAATTATAGGCCTAAATATCACATTACGTTTATGTTCCTATTAAACTAATTCCACTTGAATTGAACATGAATTCCAGACATGTTTTTTTTTTAAAAATCAGGTTATTTATTCATGTCAATTTATAGTATTTTTGGTGAGAACATCTCCTTATTAAATATGTAGTTTGTGTTGCAACCTGTTTCTACATATAAAATTATCTAAACCTGCCTTCTTGTTTTAGCTTGCAGTTAAATCCAAGTTGACCTTAATTTAAGCTTTGTAAATGATGTAACCAGTTCAGTAGACTTATTACTGTAACTTAATAACCACAAGAACTCCTATCATTTTCATATTATAGGGGTTGATCAGGATTTCCACCAACATCATGAAAATTAAACACACTCAGAAAAACTAAACTGTACTTTTCCTTGCTGCTTAGGTGGAAACCTCGGGTGTACATGTTTTTGGACCTTTAATATCTATCTTTCATCTGAAAATGTGTATATATATGTATAGTGTATCTTTAAAATGATTTAAGGTGCATAAATGGACTGTACTTTTTAGAGTATGGCTTTAAAGGTACCTTTACATGAACCTTGCTATGTAAAATATCTAAAGGCACAGTAGATGTACAGATGTTCTCTTGAGGAAAGGATCAGTTTAGTACTCTTTTTTTTTTTCTTAGTGTACATCATGGACCCCTTGAGAATCATGGACCTGGAGTATCATAAGAACATGATATTTCTTGTATGGCAGTAAAAAGATGTGCACGAGTCGTTGCAATTTAAATGCAGAGGATCATTGTTAATCTCGTCCAGAAAGCATCTGTCATAAAAAAGCTGCGTCTTGTCTCTCTTGTCTTTGTGCAGGATGATGAGATTGGTGCAGCTCACGTGCGCAGTGCTCTTGCTGTCGGTTCTTGTGTCCTGCACGGCGGAAACCAGAGCCACTCAGGGCGCAATTCCTAATCCGGGCAAAAGCAAACCAAACGAGTCGGAGCGACGACAGGGCGGCTCTTCCTCATCGGCATCTTCCTCATCCTCGGGCAGAGGTAGAGGCTCGTCTTCCTCTGCAGAAGAGGTGCTGGAGTCGAGTCAGGAGGCGCTGCTTGTGACCGAGCGCCGCTACCTGAAGCGCGACTGGTGCAAGACGCAGCCGCTGAAGCAGACACTGCACGAGGAAGGCTGCGTGAGCATCACCATCCTCAATCGCTTCTGCTACGGCCAGTGCAACTCCTTCTACATCCCGCGCCATGTGCGCAGAGAGGAAGGAGCATTCCAGTCGTGCTCGTTCTGCAAGCCCAGGCGCTTCACCACCATGACCTACACGCTGTCCTGCCCCGACCTGCAGCCGCCCACCCGCAAGAAGCGCGTGCAGCGCGTCAAGCAGTGCCGCTGCATCTCCATCGACCTGGACTGACGCGGGACAACAACAAATGCTGCTTTTGGGGAAACGTCCTTGAGGCGTTAAGTTCTGAGGACTTATTTGGATGAAAAGTACAAATTAAAAGCACATTTTCAAGAAAAACAAGGAGAAGCACTGATATTGCGCAATCAGACGAACTCCAGCCAAGCGCACCATCATGGACACAACTCCCATTTCATCACGCATTCACATTTTCCTGATTGACACTCCAAATCCCCGCCTCATGCAAGCATTAAACATATACAGGTATCCTCACTTTTTCCTCACTTTTGCCATCTGATTTTAAAAGGAGCAACTGTGCACAAACCAAGGCGACACGAATCCACTGGCAGAACCCACAGCACCATTCTGCATCATTCTGGAAACATTCTGGGACCTTACAGCCTAATCATGTAATTATAGCTATTAATATGTAATAATGTAACAGCCTGGTTTTATTTTCTTTGGGTTTTTTTTTGGAGAGTGCTGGAAGGTGTTTTTTCCACCATGTGGAAATTAGTGGTGATCTAATAAGACGTGTAAAGAAGACTTTTATTTAATATGATAGAAGGACGCTTGTATAATAGCAGGTGTATTATATTGTCCATTTGTTGTGAATTTTGTTTTGTGGACATTTTTATGTACCAGTTATTATAATAAGACCTGTGTGAGAATGACATCATCTTAAACACTTAGCACATGATTTATTTAAAAAAAAAAGTCTTGCAAAAAGGGTACGGAACTTGTTTATAATGTACTTATTGCGGTCCATTCTGTTTACAAGTCTTTCTACGCGACTGTTTAATGGGATTGCTGCTTTATCTTGACTGTAGGCCTGTTGAGTTAATGTATTAATAAAAAGTGAAATAAATTTATTTGAGTCTCTTTCTGGGCAGTGAATCTTTACTTGTCCAGCCTGGAAACTAGATGTAAAATGTTTATAATTGTATGCAGCTTATATTAATCTGAAACACAAATAGTCCATGGACTACAATCACTGTTGTTTTCATGGATAGAAAGAAAATAACACAGAACATATTTTCTTGAACCAGAAGCATTTCTTGTCACTTACTTACAGGCTGTAATGTGGCTTTAAAAGATGTTACAAATATACTTAAATATGCTTGCATTGCAGGGCCCTAATTCTCATATGCCATGTGTGTAATGTACTTAAAATATATCAGACAATATAAAGTGGCATTTAGTGAGAAACATTTCCCATTTCCCATTGTTCAGAATCATTTCCCCCCTGAAATAATATACAGCAAATGCAAAAAAAGTGAGTGCCACAAATATGTTTCAGATTTAATGCATGACTTTGGTGTTGGATGGTGTGAAGCGAGGGGAAACATTTGGTATGTGAGAGCTAACGTTGGTCATGTCCTGATTTTCCCCGAGGTCACTGGGTTCAGTTTTATGCGTATGAACAGACTGCTGAAAGAACAACTTAACAACTAGCATTGAGTGAAGTTTATGGGAACAGAAAGACAGACAGGACAAAAACAGCAAAGAGAAGAAGGCCATGATTCCTGACATTTAGACAATGCTGCTACACACACCACATATTTGGAATGAATAAATAGGAACAAACTGTAAGCTTATTAAGAAATGACCATTTATGTCCATTCGACCCGGTCTCTTGTCCAAGACACTTAATTTATTATTACAGACTACGCAAGAAGATGAAATCATGAGTAATTTGGTAATGAGTAATTTACTTGAGGCAAAAAAGAATTCACCCATTAGAAGTTATAAATATATATGTGTATATCTGTCTTCAGTACAGGCTCACTAATTTGTTCACTTTTCAACACATCATTTAAAGAATATTAGCTTCAGCAAAATTCTATGAAAATAAATATATTCTGTTGTACATGGACACTGTGGCTCTCACAAGTGCTGTTCAGAAAGGAGATTGCATAGAAACTACAACTGAGGTGCATGAGACATTGCAAAGGAGGTAAAATACACAATCTGGTCAAAAAGGAAGTGGCTGCTGTTGCAAGCAGGAAAGTGCACATGACTGCGAGAAACCTACACCTATGAGACCGAGTAGGTAGTTGTACAGTTAAAACCACATTACTCATGAAGATGAGATGAAAACTTTAAAACCACTCTGACTGATGCAGGAGTTTTATCTCTCCTCTAACTCGGGTTTTTATTGGTAACTTGAGGTGTGTAAGTGAGGTCTTAACTGACTGACGAGATCTGGCAGTCTGCCATTCTGTCTGCACCAGTGTATATTTTCTATAGAAAATAAATAAAAGGAGGAAAAAGCCTTATGACCTAGAAGTTTATAAAAAGCCTTAATAGGCAAACCAGTAGCTCTCTCTCTCTCTCTCTCTCTCTCTCTCTCTCTTCACATTTCACTCATTAAGCCTTACAAGATGGCTGTTAAAAGTCTGTTTGTTTTATCAATGCCCATTTTTTTAAGTGAATGCAGACAACTCACCTGAATATCTTTACTTTTTTTTTGGAGATTTACTTTGTAAAAGCTTTAAATGAAGCTGAAATTTGCTATAATTAGAATGATGGAGCCTTTCCCAAACAGGAGCACTTTTACAAGAGACAGAAGTCGGGAATCAACACTGAAGATGTCTCTGTCCTTCATGTGGAGATGGAGATGGAGATGGGTCATTTCCTGATGAGTCCCACAACTTGCATTGCATTGATTTCACTTGCATGTCCACAAAAAGAGGAAAACACAGATCTCTGCTATTGTGGTGGCCACTATGTTAAAGTACACTGTAGCAGAATACCATGAATGCCAGAATGCCATGCTCCTGTGCAAACAGTCCCTCCTAAAGGTGGTAAAAATGATGCTTTATCAGTC
Source organism: Pangasianodon gigas (assembly GCA_022758105.1). NCBI lineage: Eukaryota > Metazoa > Chordata > Actinopteri > Siluriformes > Pangasiidae > Pangasianodon > Pangasianodon gigas. Next base: position 20,899,107 of record CM040463.1, on the reverse strand, counting down.
TGTACCTTCTTTTATCTTCAGCTGGAGGACACATTTGCCTCCTTCTGCCTCAGCCTCTCCTTCTGTAATGGAATATAAAAAATGTGTGAAAAATGTTGCACACTAGTTCAGAACAAAACTAAAGTTAGTGTGATAAATGTATTTGTGTGTGTAATTCATACGTGTGTGTGTGTGTGTGTGTGTGTGTGTGTGTTTCTTACCAGACTGTTGGCATTGACCTTTTTTGTCTCCACTTTCTTCTCAGCTGTGATCTTTTGAACATTCAGCTGAGCTTCCTTTAGTCTAAAAAATTGTGACATTATAAAGCTTAAAAACTATATATGTGTGTAAATATAAATATCCCTATATTTTTTTGGAGTAAAAATAGTCTTATGTTGTAAGACACTTCGCTCTTTGTCTTCCTTTTTAAGATTTAACATGTTCATTTAAAACAATTTAAAATAACTGTAAAGAATAAAGGGTGGAACGGTGTGAATAATTCATGTTATGATAACCGTCAAACCCAGTATAATGGTTTTCAGATTTAGTTTCTACATGAAACATATGGGTTTGCAGTAGAAGTATTAATAATAAATTAAGTGTCACATTTAATGACAACACTGCAACACGTTGAAGTTATAAAATGGTATTTAAATGCCATTGAATATATGTGAGAAGTTTTAAACCAAAATAATGCTTAAAAGTATATAACATTTAAAAAGTTGATTGGTTGTACAGTTGATAGGCAAAAATTTTTGACTCAATATATAAAAATCGCTGAATTGTCAGGCACTTTATAATTCCAAGCTGTGCTTGAATATTTAAATTTGAATTAAACTTAAATTGTTTGTTTATTTACACTTCCACTGTATATAAAACAAAGAGTAGGTTCTTTATTAAAATAAGCTAGGGTTTTAATAATTTTAATAATCACATCCCACCTGGAAATAATGTATAATATAATGTTAATGTAATATAACTATTTCAGAATTCCTTATTAGTGCATAGCATGATAGGTGTATAACACCATAAATATAAAATTAAACAGATTAAGTGCTTGGTTCTGAACAAAGTACCTCATAATTGCCATTTCTTTAAACAATCCCAAACAAAATGTCCAAAAAGTGACTGTGAAATCATTGCATCATCAAAGCAAATTTGCAAGAATCAAACTTGTATAAAAGGCTATTAAATGGTGAGTTACAACAGGGAACATTTTATGGCTTCAATCATAAAATCACACTTGCCTGTTGGAATTCCTTGAAAAAACACTAGCTTAATTTCTGAGATATTATCTTGCTTCATATTCAGATACACACTCAAAAAAAAGATCATCCATCACCCCACATGGTTCTTCGGTTCTTCCATGTGGGGAAACCATTAACGGTTCTATGTAAGACCCTACAACAGAGGGTTTGCCTTTTTTTTTTTTTTTTTTTTTTAAAGAAATGGTTCTGAGTAGAACTCCTTTAGGAAGGTGGAACCATTAACCATCCAACCCCTTGTATTTTATAACATTTTGAACAAAATTATGTGCAACACACAACCACAGCTAGATACAAAAGCTAAGTGTAAAAATTCAAAAGATTAATGTCTAGGTAGGACAAGTGAGTTTTCAGAAGGTCTGTAGGGACCTTTGAACAAGATATAGAATATTTGAATAACTCCTTCACACACGATGTAAATCATTCACAAGAAGGAAAAGAATCTGAGGTGACAAAATGACTTTGGATATCTCTAGTGTGCACCTCGTGCGAACATGTACCCAAAGCCGTAAAGTGTCTTCAGACTGACAGTAACCCTGCTCCCTGAATTCCTCAGCTTGGAGCTTGGTTTAAAAGATATCACCATGTGCACTAGCTTTAACGGCCCCCCCCATCCTGTGCCAGTAAAGCCTCCAGGGGGCCGCAGTGAGAGGTACTTTGCCCCCGGCTGAGATGCCCTGGGTCAGGGCCGAAGCTTTGATGCCCCTAGGACCTTAAACAACAGCCCAAAAGTAGTTTATTTTTATTTGTCTGTATCGTCTGCAAGATTTGGGCCGGGTCTCAAGTGAGTAGACGCAATTGCAAGTGGGGCTGAGAGTCTGGCATGTGTTATGGGGCTCCATCGCTTTGTTGGCTAATTGAAACGCAGTAACCGAAGGTACTGCAGCACATGATAGAGAGTGTGAGAATTTTAATGACGGTAAAGGTGTAGGGTAAAGCGTTAAACTTCAATAATGTGTGTTAACTTCAAACAACACAGAAGCAAAGTTAAAGGCTGATTATAAATGTTCATGTAGTTTGGACTCCATTCATTCCATTGCACTGATCGAACCATTGATTAATCGTTTAGTGTACACGCTTAAAAAAAGATTTCCTTAAGGGTTATTTGATTGGTTAAAAATTAAAGCCTTCTAAAATTGTTTCACTTATAACCCTTTTTATCTGCTGTCAAGTTCTACATAAAATTTTTCAAGTATTAGGAGTGTAACACAATCTGTATCTGCATTTGTTTAGTGCTCCAAATATCCATATCGTTTTTTAAATTAAATATGAACCCTACACCCCGAAAACACTGGGAAACACTGGTCTGCGAATTCTGGCTTGAGATCACTTGAGATCATAATTGGTCTCGAATAGAGATGTGTGTGGGACTGTTTTGATAATCGCACGTGTGTAGTTATTATTTTTGTTTGTACCTGCTTGTAATATTTTCTAATGAATTCAGTTGGTTCTATTTCCTGAAATATTAGCAAACTAGCAGCCTAATTTAAGCCACCGCAAACCTGACCAGGCAGTTATTAAGAACATGAACGTGGTCATGGGGGCATGAACGTGTCCTGTGAGCTTCATATCTGATGGCTCGCTCATTCCCGCATGAAAGTTAAAACCTCCTGCTCACATGACCTTTTCGTTGCGTCCTGCTGGATCCCAGTCTCAATGGAAATCTTTAGTCTCAACCAGATGCCATGTGAATCTATCTGGCACGCTTTAAAAAATAACCAAACAAACAAATAAACCACAAAGGAGTGTGCCCCCTATTCATGTATGTATTTATATCTGTTTATAACACATTATCTGTTCATTATGAAAAATGTATTTGTATTTGGATCGGAAAATCCACCCATGTTCAATATAGGAAATAGAGGAAATGTTCAGAAGAATATTTCACTGGCCAGCCAGTGGATTGGGAAAGTTTAAATAAGGCACTCTAAAGCTATTCAATGTTTATACTTATACTTGAACGAGAGGGAATGGAATGTTTCATCAGTCTCCTTAACAAGAAAAAAAATAATTTTTGGTTAATTTTTCACTTTCATTTCTTTTTTTTTCTACTCAACTAACTGGGGAAAAGGTTAAAAAAGCATAAAAAAGCATCAGTTGTAGAGTCTGAAAACATTGTACTCTTACTCACCTTTCCTGGGAGATGTTCTTACTCTCACGTTTCCATACGCTCTTGAAATCATTGCAGAACTCAAACCATAGTAAGAAAACATAGTCAGGTGAAACCTCCTTCTCTCCAGATTTGGGCTTGACCCCGAAGTAGGTGACCATTTTCTGGAAGCTAGGAAAAAAAGGAGTGAGAGTTGGACAAGAGCAAGACAACACTGACTGAACAGAAGCATTGAATCATTGGCGGGAGATCCATTACTCTTCCTGACATCTCCACTCAGAGGTAAGAGATCAGAAAGAGACTGGAAAGTGAGAGGGCAGGTCACAGTCTGTCAGAGTTTCAACATTTTGAGAAATCACACACGACCTAACCTTGGACAATTTAGACTGGGACAGTCCTAGGACAATCCTCAGTCAGCTGAATGACTGAACTGCAAAACCCCAGTGCAGCACCATATAACAAATAAGAAGATGTGCTTGTAATTCAATAAGAAAGATTTCATGTCAATATTTCATAGCTCTCAAGTGTCTCTAACTACTCCTCTGAGTATTCACAAACTCGGTGTACCACAGATAATTCACTTGTAACTGAACCTGATGTTTTCCTAGCGTTCACAGCAGTGTTCCACAAGCTGCAGACGCTACACTGTGCTCAGCAACCTGCTTTGATTCAGAGATTAAAGCGCCTCTCCTATTGCCGCTGTCATGCCTGTCTTATTGCCAGCCATGACTCTGAAGGTTGCATGGGGATCTACAGTCCTCCCCTGACCTCCAGATGGATGGGGCCTAGCACAGTGCTAATAGGATACGTGCTGTGTGCCGGATGGTGCCATGCCAGTGCCAAGATTCTTCCAATCTTTCTGGACGCTGTACAGTACGAAACTATAGGTCATTTGTTATCCAGGGCCTTCCATGGCCATGGAAGTCTAAAAACTAGCAGGAACGTTCAGTTCTTTCTCTTCTTAGACAAACTCTGAAATTCTGAGCTTTATGAACTGTGACTCACTAATCTATTTTCTCATTGGATCCTTTTATGATCTGGACAAGGAACAGACACAAATCACTGAGGGTCATGAACGAAACAGATCCTTCTCCATCATAATGGTACTGCTTGCTGCTAGTAGTTTGGAACTGTACAGACATTCTCCTCATTCCCTTTGAATGGCACGGAAATAGCAATAACAAAGAGACTGTCTTAGCAAAATACAGAACAGTGAAAATCTCTGTCTCTATAAAACTGATATCCCCTGCTAGCTCTTAAAAATCTTTATATCCCAAATAGAACAGTTATACAACCTGGTTCAGGTATTTTAACACTACCTTATCTTAATAATGCACTTTTTAAAAAAAAAGATTTTAGATCACTTCAACAAGCCTTGATCTCAGAATCAAAAATAAAGTATGATCAAGAATAAAGATAGCCACTTATTCAACATTACGTTGCTGAGAAAATTGTCTTTACAACTATCACTAATACTTTTGGCTGTTGTTGTGACACCAGACTTTGTTCTGAGTAGTTAACAGTGGGATAAGATTAAGGGGAACCAATCTGTTATTGGACGCAGAAAGCCACTGGGGAGCAGAACATGGTCAGAAAGCCACAAGTCAAGTGGAACAGTGTGACTAATGGGCACCTGTGTGGCAGCTCAGAATATCACAAACAGGGGAAAGTTAAAGGGTTGTTTAGATTGGATATGTCAGGAAAGTCCTGTAAAGCAGAAAATAAAGTTTGCTGCCTTATCTACCTCGCCTCATTAAGCTGATTACTCGGTGAATAGATTTGCTCACTAAACCCTTGTGTTTTTGCCTTTCAAAAAGTTTAGTTTTTTAATCTACTAATCCTTTTGGGTCTTCCCTTTCTACATTACTAACAAACTGGAAGGTGGAAGCCTGCACATGCTTCCAACATTAGTGGTCTATTCCAACATTAATGCACCCGCACTGCAAGACTTTCTTATGTTGACTCATTCATTCATTCATTCATTCATCTTTAGTAACCATTTTATACTGGTCAGATCATGATGGGAATCATTACAGTTTTTTAAAAAATTCTTTAAATTAATCTTTAAATTATTTTTTCACTAAAGAGAACAAAATAACTGAAGGAAAGCAGTTTTGTCATTGAAGGTACAGCTCAAGGTCAATTTATAGCAGATCTTTGACTGCACTTCTGATTGTCTTTTTTTTCGCAATAGGATTGCTGTTAGAGAGTCTGTCCTAAAACCTACACCCTAGATGAGATGCCAATCCATGCACACTCACACACAGACAATAAACCTGAGTTCAGGATTGAACCTGGGACCCTGGAACGCTGAGGCTGCAATACTACCTAAACTACCACCATGTCTATCACCACCACCCATGTGAATCTTTCACGAAAGGAAAACATTACTCTTGTTATTGATGGTACAGCTCAGCGTGGATCTGATTTTAATTTTATTGATATGCCATTAGACAGTCTGCCCTTAACCTTATTTTTTGTGCCTTTTGTATAAAATGATATCGCATGTCTCCAAACAATACACTCCAAGGGCAATGACCATTATCAGAGCATTTTACTTTTGTTATTTATCTATGAATATGAAATTGGCCTTCTATAATGAAATAAATACTGAGCTCAGCAGCATATAAAATTAGATGATTATATTGAATTTATAGGCAAATACAATACGTGCTATTTTGCCAATGTTGTTTTATTCTCTTAAGAGCGCTGACCATCAGAAGTCAGGTTTTAAGTTTACTGCCTACTAGAAATTGAATATTTCCCTGTCTAAATCTCCATCCTTATTTTTCATTTACAACCCTTAAGAAACACAGACTAAGAAAGCGTTTAAAAGAAAAGATGGTTCTAATAATAAATAGGTTATTGTTCCGAGAAGCATCCCTGGAGGCACACAGGCCAACATCAAAGACTATGAGAAAAGAGTCATGAGACGGCACACACATTAGCTGGCATGCCACTTAATCTTGGCAAGTTTATTACACATCTCAGTAAACAGCCTAGCTGACGCTTTAGTCTAGAACAGACTGTGTCATATTGCTTTCATTGGTTTAGTCTACTTTCCTATAGCAACATTACTTCAGTTGAGTTAAGCAACGTTTTCTTCACACACACACACACACACAGAACACCTGTACACAAAAAATACAAAAGATACAAGTCAAGAGCTTCAGGTAGTGTTCACATCAAACATCAGAATGAAGAAAAAGTGTGATCTCTGTGATCGTAGCATGGTTGTTGGTGCCAGCTGGGCTGGTTTATGTATTTCAGAAACTGATGATCTCCTGAGAATTTGTAAGAAAAGTGGTAAGAGAGGTCAGAGGAAAATGGCCAGATTGGTTCAAGCTGCCAGGAAGGTTATAGTAACTCAAATAAGCACTCTTTACAACTGTGGTGAGCAGAAAAGCATCACAGCATGCACAAAACATGGGCTACAACAGCAGAACACCACATTGGGTTCTAAGCCCGTCAGCCAAGAACAGGAATCTGAGGCTATCATCGACACAGGCTCACCCAAACTGGACAGGTGAAGATTAAAAGAAAAAAAAAAATCGCCTGGTCCTTTTCCAGTCTTCAACTGTCCAGTTTTGGTGAATCTGTGCCCATGATAGCCTCAGATTCCTGTTCTTCTCTGACAGGAGTGGAACCTGATGTGGTTTTCTGCTGTTGTAGCCCATCCACCTCAAGGTTTGATGTGTTGTGTGTTCTGAGATGCTTTTCTGCTCACCACGGTTGTAAAGAGTGTTTATTTGAGTTACTATAGACTTCCTGCCAGCTCAAACCAGTCTGGCCATTATCCTCTAATCTCTCTCATCAACAAGGTGTTTCAGCCTGCAGACTCTCTGTTCACAGGATGGTTTTTGTTTTTCGCACCAGTCTGTGTAAACGCTAGAGACTGTTGTGTGTGAAATTCCCAGGAGATCAGCAGTTTCTGATATACTCAAAAAAGCCCATTGGGCACCAACAGGTTAAAGTCACAGAGTTCACATTTTTTCCCCATTCTGATGTTTGACGTGAACATTAACTGAAGCTTTTGACCTGTATCTGCATGATTTTATGCATTGTGCTGCTGCCACATGATAACTACATAAATGAGCAAGTGTACAAGTGTTCCTGTTAAAGTGACTTTGAGTCTCATTCCTTTCAAGATTTCTTGCTTATTCCATCTCAGGGAGTTTTTTCTTGTCATTATTACCGCTGTCGTTTTTGATTGAGCCCTGGAATTCAGTAACTCTGCTTTGTGATCATGTGCATTGTGGAAATGTGCGATTCACAGGGTGGAAATTCAGCATTCTATTAATTATGCATCTAATGCAATTACACCGTTTGAACATCAGAGGTCCCAATCTGCACAACCCATAGAGTTAAAATATATATAGAGCACATTGATCGCATTCTTTATTGGAGAGCCTGGTCCATTACCAGGAATCATCTGCACCAGTGAAGTGACCGATAGCTCCGAATCATAACGACTGGCACGCATTATAGGTTATATGGTTAAATAACCATGTTATAACCATTAAAAAGAGCTCTTCAGTAGCTTTCAATTGACACCGGGCCTGTGTCCTTGCAGTCTACAGTGCCCAAGAACAAGGCTGTGGAAGTAGTGCATTTTAGCCGACTTTGGAGCTCTATTTATGGAGCTCATTATGTTTCTGTTGATCATTTTCCCTATATCATAGCCTTTTTATTTATTCAATCAAATTTTTGGGAACATTTTTAATTTTTTCGTATTTCCTTTGAACCTGTAGTACATTTTGTTTACAATATTAAACCTCTGTTCATAGTAATTTTTCATTTATTTAGTTTATACTTGATTTATATGGTTTTTGTAGACAAAAATTCACATTGTTTTGCATTGTTTTGAAATGGTGCCTTTCAGTCATAATTTTTTTGTTACAGTTTTGTTCAAAATATTCGAACTGAATCAAATCATGAAGCCAGTACTGTGAATCAAAGTGTGACTGGAGTGTATCATTATACACCTAGTCGTATGTGGAGCATCCACCATACAAGTCCCTCTGAATGAGGTGTTACTACGGAAATGATAACATATTAGAATGAGAACATTAATATATACCAGTGATTTGAATTACAGCTGACAACTGTCAAAGCTGCTGTTACAGAAAATGAATCAATACCTTCAAACAAATTAGTTTAGGGAATCTATAATAAATAATAGTGCTGTGGTATAAATATATGAAATGACATGAAAAACAAAAAATGGTAAGGAAACGTATTTCCAGTCACACATCATGTTTTTAAAAAAAATATTTTTAAAGAAACACTACAAAAAGACCAACATTATTAATAAGCAAAGGCCAGTTAGGATTATGCAAATATGTTCTTGGTAACTGGCTCTTGCTTTTATTTATTATGATGCAAATATTTGGTGGTGCAAAATTACTGATCAGAGCCACAGTTTCACGAAGAAATCTGGCACCCACACAGGCCACACAGTGTAACTGTGCAGAGGTAGATTCCCCTCTGGTATGGACGCCCACCCAGCTCCAGGAGTTTGAGTGTGTAGCCATATCCATCACCAGGATGTCACATTAATGAGGTGTGTTCATGGGAAATTGGGGCGTACCACTCATTCCACCTTGCAATGGCCAGTTCTTTGGTCTTGTTCCAGGACTAAATTAATGGTGAATAAAAAGCTTTTTTAGCCGCTAGGGCCTTTTGATCAACATTAGTCAATTCAACACCTCGATGAGAGTGGAGTCATGGAGGGGAGGTTAACCTCTGCTGTGTTATTGCAGTAAACTAAGGCTAATTAGGAGATCCTGAGATAAAGCCAGGTTCAATGTTTTGGGCTAAATGATTTGCTGATGATCAGAGACGTCCCTTTTTTTTGGCATGCATGCACACTTTTTGATTTATGGATTAAATCTGCCTTGTTGCCATGGTCCCCTGTCTCTATGTAAACAAGGAAAAATAATCAATTTGCTTTGTTTGTCATATCAAGAGTAATTTTCCCTCTATGAAAAGTTCCAGATATACTGTCTGCAGTTTGGCATCTACGAGTCGAATGTTTCTGCATAAATCATCAAAACCAGCTGCATGGGAGTCACTAATGCAAGTGATAAGACTATATGACAAAACAGAATTAGCCCACCTCTGTGTATGTGTGTGTGTGCGTGTGCGTGTGTGTGTGTGTGTTGGGGGGTTGGGGGAATGTCCCAAAAAGGGTAGAATATCTAATAATTTTGACCTTTGGCTGATCCCCCAGAGCCAAAACAAAATTTTTTTAAAGCTTTTATTTAAAAAACTAAAAGAGCCAAAGGGTTTCTTTTTGTTCGCTGAACTTAAGGTTAGGGTTAAATTTAAGTGTAGGCATAGCATTAATTAGCTGCATTAATAAGGTCCTCACAAGGATAGTATGACAAACGTGGATGTGTGTGTGTTCAGAGATACTTTCTAACATTTCTAGTGCTCCCTCTGATCTTAGGAGAAGAAAGTCCTGTGTAAACCATAACATTACCGGCAACCGAGCATTCTCTCTCTCTCGCTCTCTCTCTCTCTCTCGCTCTCTCTCTCCTTCACACACTCATACACACACTCTCTCTCACCTGATTCCTTATCACCTAGTGCTAATTGCTGCAGACAACTGTACAAATGTGCAGCATTACTATTATCCAATGCTGAGACGAGGTGGTCCTTGCTTATCTGTTCCTACCATGTAGAATAGCCAGCGATGCCTGGCTGACATCTCTCATAAATCTCACTTGGCTGTGCTCCCCAGTGGATGTCATACACTTCCATGCATAGCAATGCACAGTTTCTCATCCAAACTTATAACAATTACTGTAAACACAAGGCTCTCGTAATAACTAATGGATCTCCTACCTTTTCTGGGCAGCGTTGAGGCGGTCATCTTCAGCCGCATACTTTGCTTTTGCTGCAGAAGAACAGACAACAGAATTACTCAACACAAATCTAAACTTACAAAGGTGCCAGAATGTTATGAATGTAATAAATACATCTGTTTAATGTTTCACTGAGTAGTAAACTTGTAAGAATCTCGATAAATAGCAGAAATTCCAAAAAATTTTGGTGCAGTAGAAACACTGCGACAATATTGTAGGGGTTACACAGACTAATCGACTAACGCATTCACTAGTGCTGTGGGTAGCTGTCAGCTAGTTGGGCACTGGAAAAAAACAGTGACGCAGACGGTAAGGAGACGCAGGCAGACGGTAAAGAAAGCAGGCTAAATATACTACGTTAGTCTAAAAATATTTCAGACTAGGTGAAACCAGTTCTACACTCAATCCTTTTTTATTCAGATTTTCTTCGCTTTAATGGACTGTTAACACATTATCACTTTGCATGAAGTGTAGAGGTGTGTGGGAGCCCGTTTTTCAAGCCCACTCTCGCCTGCTCCTGAAGGAATTCTTCCGCAGTTATTTTTGTGTTCCTTTGAAGCTAAATAAAATTTAAATAAGATCTTTGCACTGTGGGAGGCATTCGGAGCCACATGTTGAATGTCCCTATCCAATCCTACATAGCTAGATTAGAGTCAGATCGGCGGTGTGCCAGCTTAAAGAGGCAGATCCAGACGTCTTTTTGGATGCTACTGAGCCCGGAGTGGAACATGGTGGAAAAACCTCCCGAACGCTGCTGTAGATATCGCATCCACCATCCATCATTAAGCTATAAGCATCTTCTGCAGTGTGCTGCGCTCTCAGTTTCACAGTCAACCGTTTCAACTGAGCCATCATGAGTGCATTTTAAAAATTGGTACATCTTAAATAGTGTAATGACACAGATTTATTATTTTGCACATTTATTGCACTGATTTATTTACCTTCAGTGTTACCAGTTTAGCCTAAAAGCATTGAAGCTGTAAATTTAATTTGTAGCCTGTGTATATCAGTTGAAGTGAAGTATGGTTTGGCAGGTTCTTTGCTCCAGCCTAAAAATAGCAATGTCCTGAAACAGTTTTTGCTTTAACTATGGAAAAGACAACTGCTCGACTACTTTTTTGAATGACTTCAATTTTTTGATTGTGTGTGTGTGTGTGTGTGTGTGTAGCAAGAGCAAGGAGTAAAGCTTGAGAACTGGAGGCTGTTGTGGTGGCTATGTAAAAGTGTCTAAATGCAAGGCAGATGTGTATGGTGGGCCAGGCTGAGGTGCAAGAATTTATCTAGGGCCAGAAAGAGCCTGTGATCTCAGATTTATTGCATTTTTTCTGATTCATCCTTTTTTTTTTTAACTTTGATGGGGGGGGGGGGGG
>CM040463.1:20861237-20875018 GCA_022758105.1 Pangasianodon gigas | reverse complement strand
AAAAAAAAAAAAATCTGGTCAAAGCACAATTTTGACTGTTTTCCTGAATTCAGCCACAGCAACATCTGACAGGTTTTCACACATATAAGCTTGATATGTTCAAAGTAATAACACATCTGCAGAATTTGAAGACAAGGACACAGGTTTCATATATAAATCATTTTCTACTTCAAGTAATGTGATGATGAAGAATTTGGTCAACAGCACACTTTTTTTACTCTATACATAAACTTTACTAAATTGAGAAGTCAGTGGGAAAGTCTTGACAGCTTGTTTCACCACAGCTAGATGGGTATACAGACTCGCCAGGGATTAATGAAAAGCATGTGAGATTGCGTGTCTTGTTGCCAACACTTAAAGCAAGAAAACACATGAGGAGAAACGAGTGTGTATGTACATGGAAACATCCAAACAGATGGCTATTAAAACCTTTTTTTAGTCAAAATTGGGCCCAGTTCAGAATGTAACAAAAGAAATAGCGCTTTTCATTACCCAATCAGTCTCCTGTAATCAAAATCACTGCCTTTCATATATTCAACGAGATTTTATAGCAACACAACTTAAAAGTAAACATTTTCTATTCATTAACACTTTTAACATGCAACAATGACACAAGTCTGTTGTTCTTATGGAAACGGTTATTAAGCTCAGGCCCGGGGATCCCATGCACAGATGCCTAGCCTGGTTTGTGTTTTCCCTGTTCAAAGACACCTGATTTAACTCATCGTGTAATTACTGAGCCCGTTAGGAGCTGAGCCAGCTTTCCAGCCCATACATATCATTTGCTCCATCCCACATGTTTTAGTTTTTATGGAAAATAATGCCCTGCATTAAGTGCATATTTCACCCTATGTTTGCATTTCAGCTGTAATAAAATATAAATGACTAAAATATTAATTACTCAGAACTGGTTTGCAGTTTTGCATTCCGCAATATATACAATAATATATAACACACTTACACACCATATATATATGGCATGACTATATTTAGGATACAGAATATCAAATGTAAGTCCATCAACCTTTGATTTAGCTATGATTAAAACGGCGCTTTTAAAACCAGTTTTTTTCTATTACAGTGTAATGGGAACAATTATATAGACAAGCTGACATCATCTTAGATCATCAGAATTAGTCCAGACATGGTGAATGGATTGGGTTTGACCCATTCTTGGTCTGCGACACATGTTTGTGTTGTTTGTGCCAATGCTTGGCTTTGTTGTCCAGCCAAACAACTGGATTCACACACGCCCACAAAGAGTGAAAAAATAAAGAAACTTGGCACCCTCTAACTTCATTTCTTTAGTTCTTCAAAACAAGGCTTCTTGGGTTATAATATAAAAAAGTGCAGAGATCCTTTCCAAATTTATTTCACCTGCTACTCATTATCAAAGGCTGTAAATACTTTAACTCTGCAAGAACTGCACTATTAAATAAGCTTTGCAACTCAAGATGAACCTGACAGGCACTGCTGTGAACAAGCTGTTGCTAGTGTTAACATGAGAAGCCTTAGGTGGAGAATATGATGCAGGATCTGAACAGTTTATTGTGGAAAGTGTTTAATGTTCAATATTTGGTAAAACAATCTGGAATAGATTCCACTATAAACTGTTCACATCCTGGATCATAATGGCAGGTTCTAATTGCCTTTTTAACTAGACTGATGGATTTGGCCCTTCTTTTATTTGTTTGGCCTCAACACTGCAAAAATGTTCAGGTACCACAACTTCTTAGATGATTCACACTGTGGAACCTCTGACTCTGTGGAACAAGGTTCTGTTTACTCAGTGTGGTCCAGCCACAAGCATATTCATTCATTCATCTTCAGTAACTGCTTTATCCTGGTCAGGGTCATGTTGATACAGAGTCATTCGTGGGAACACTGCACGTGAGACGGAAGTATAACCTGAATGGGACACCAGTCCGTTGCAGGACACCATGCACTCACACACACACACACACACACACACACATTTGCACACACATTCACATCTAGGCATAATTTAGAGTAGTCAGTCTACCAACTGGCATGTTTCTGGGAGGTGGGAGGAAACTGGAATACCCGGAGGAAACCCACATGGAGAACAATTCAGGATCGAACCAGGGACTGTGGAGCTGGGAGACAGCAATGCTGCCCCACCTTGAGAATTACAAAGCTTTCATTTAAAACCTGTATTACACTTGCTTTTAACTATGCACACACATATGCAAGATGGCTGCCATACAACTCCTGTGGTCATTTTGAGTATCACTTTGCACGTCCTCAGAAATTAGTGCTATGTATCCGCATGGTGCAATACAAACATAATGATGTGACACCACGTCAGCACCAGAATGAGAGAAACATACAATACTCTCTGTATTAATGACATTGATATAATAGCCTAGCATACCATTTATGTTGGTGACGCGCCCACAATGTCCATCGTTCCATCGTAAACAACAAACACGCAAAACGAGAAGTAGTACTCAAGGAAGATATTCCATTGCCAGCCAGGGATCTTTCAGCCCTACTCTGCCACATAGCGGATACAGCTTTTAATCCTCAGGATATACATAAGGTACGCAGATGACTGCGTGAACAATGCTGCACGTGTATCAGCTGCACGTGCACATGTACATGTAGTGAAATTGAAGTATATTTGCAGCCTTATTTGTCACTATAAATAATATAGTGCATAGAGCTAAAGCAGTATGGGAATGTGAATATTGCTTAAACATCTTCTTCACAGATGATCTTCTTTGAGAAAGCTTCTCAATAGGCAAACAATGTAGCACCACAGTCTGCAACTGAGCAGCTACCGTTAACAAGTACCAACAAACTATTATCACTTTGCTAATGGGCAGAGACTTTGGCTTATACAGAACATGAACATTGGCAGACTTTCCTTTACCGCATATGGAGCAAACTTATTAAACTCGAGCACATGAAAAGGCCTACAATTAACTCTTATTATTACTATATGTATTAAAATGTTCACAACCCATGTGATTTTTAATATAATGCAACAAAGTAAATGAAATAAACCAATACCCAACCCGGTTATTTTAAGTATTTAAATTCATAATAGCCCTACACTATATAATAGCAACACTAAGTTTAGTATGTTCAGCAAGTGAACCGCATTCATACATCATTCATGTTCATTAACCACTTTATCCTGGTCAGAGTCACAGAAGATCTGGAGCCAATCTCATGAACACTGTGTGTGGTTGGAAAATTGAAATAAAAAAATGAATTGAAACACCTTTCTAAAATAAATTCTATGAAGTTTAATTAAGCAGTGATTAATTAAACGGTGATATGACCAGGAAGACTTTAGCCAGTCATGACTCCCAGCTCTGCCTCACTGCACTGAAACTATAGCATGGCAGAAATTGAAAAGTTGTATTTGTCCCTGAATGATGTGCTTACCAGTGTACCATTCATGGGGCACTATCATTATGTTGATACCAATATTTCTATATTATACATTCTATATTTCTATATTACACATATATTATACATTGATTGAACTACTGGAAATCATGAGCTGAACTCAGATATTCAGAGCAGAACTGTAGCCGCTCTGTCCCCTATTGCGTAATATTAGTAAACAGCAGAAGAGGAGTGATGCTACTGAACGAGGACGACATGCGGAATGGAAGGAAAATAGCAAGAGCTTGTTTGGCACTCGGGAGAGGTTAGTGTTTCAGAGAAGGGTCCGAGCGAGGTTAAAACATCCATCACTGTAGCGAGTCAGCCAGCAGGCTCCTGATTTAAACGGCCCTAAATGTCATGAGCAGGCAAGGCCTTTAGTGCGAGGGCCTCTTTTCACTGGAGCTAGTGGAACAGGCGCAGTCACCACCACGCCATGTGTTCAGACGAGACTTGTGAACAGGGCGCCAGAGAGAGAGAGAGAGACGGCTCTTTGTGCTTTGTTGCATTGCATGTGTGTTTGGTAGGGTTTTTTTTTACCTGGAGGCTAAACACTGTCTTCATTCTATTCTCTGTCTCATTCAATTTAATGTTATACCAAGTAAAGAAATTATGGAAATTCTTATGTCACACATCATGTTTACCAAGTTTATATATTGGTAGTAAATGTGTACATTGTTTATGACAATAAAAATGGTCTTCCAACTTGATTGTGCCAATATTTAAAAAAAAAAACACACACAACTTTCTTTCCTGGTCCAATTCCATTCTGTTAAACTCCTGTGTATGCGCTTATATTCACTGGAAAAGCTAAAAAGTTTTGCTTTTATATTCTATTCTATATTCTAGCTTTGTTTTTGCATTTCCTGTGCAAAACTGACTAAACTGGCTAAGGACACCTTTGTTCTCTGGTTAACAGTGGTTAACACACTGATCAGAACGTGATAATTAGTAATTATATTATATAGATTATACAGCCTGGAACAGGTCATTTTTTTTGCAGCATATCCTAGAGGTTTCTCACCCACTCTCGAAGGAATCCTGATCAATCCCGTCCATTCCCAAAGGAATTCTGACCAATTACGCCACCTACTCCAGGAAGAATTCTGAACAATCCCACCCACTCCAAAAGGAATTCTAAACAATCCCACTGAAGGAATTCTGACCAAACATTTCCACTCCGAAGGAATTCTAACCAATCCCACCCACTCCTGAAGGAATTCAGTGAATGAAATACTGAGCCCAGTTTACACCAAACAGGGTATAAATCTGTCACATAGCACTGTACAGTGACATTTTTAAACACTCGGGTTAAACTACTTCTTTTGTACATTGCAACATCTTTCAGTAAAGTGAATATTCTAGAGGTGCGAACAAAATGAATGAGTACAGCCCACTTACCCCCAGGCATGTGGTAAAAGCATCCCATAGCATTGCACGAGCACTGCACCGTGCTCAATACACTCCCGTATTAATCATCGTGGGAGCGTATTGGATGTGGTGTAGTGCTCCTGCAGTGCCATGTGACCTCGTAGTACTGTCAGAGCTCTAAATTCTCTGTCTCTGTCCCGAGTCGCCTCTATAATATCCACCTTATTGAACAGATGTACAAAAATCTTGATCCCAAGTGTTTAAAAAAATCTCACTGTACAGTTTTAAGTCAGGTGCTGTGATATACTTGGAGGGCTCTTCTCTCGGAAACAACTTAAACTGTATTATAACTTTTATAACTGTAATAATGTTAGTGTTATGGTCCAGTTTGAATGATTAGTTTTTGACAATAAATACTCTAACTGTTGGAATCAACAAATGCTACTAGTGCTTGCTCCAGTAAAACAGCCTCCTGCGGGTGCTGTGGTGCAGACAGCTGAGTGTGCAGTGGGGAAGAAAGGAACCAAGACTGATTTATATTTCTGAATGTAATAGCCAGGATTTATACAGAGCACTGACAGAGCTCTGAGCTCGTATATAATTGTGGATTATCTGGTGAATTCTTCAGCTTTGCTGCAATGGAAATGATCCACTGCTTGGCATATAAATGATCACAGAGTAAAGACAAAAAGGTCTCATCTCTGGAAAGATTTTCCGAAACATGACAAAAGCCTTGTGTTTATACATGTTTGTGTTTTCACTCATTTGCTCCTTTCATCATTCATACATGTTGAGGATTCAAACATGAGCCCTTAACAAAAAGGCTCAACAAATGTTTGTTTTATATTGCTCTTCCAAAGAACTCTCTGGTGGCTGGAATTATAAATATATAATTACAGAATTGTCCTCAAATTGACTGACAGTGTCCATCACATGGCACTGACAATCTCTGTGGTCTTTAGAGATACAAGGCTGGCTAAACAGCCGAACTCTTTTGAACCACATGAGATACAATCTGGGAAGAAAAATTTAAGACTGTAAAGCTTTTCTCACACTGGCACAGACTCACATACTAACATCAGTGTACACGCTATGAGCTGTGTATTTTGTGCCTCAGTTCCAGAGAAACATCGCTACAAGACTTTCATTTGGAAAACACACCACAACCCCAAAGCTGTAACTCATCTGCTCATGTTCATCTTCAGAAACAGAACTGCTGGCGCTCTTTTTAGGAGATTTTTTTCTTACTTTTTATTTGCATTAATTTATATTAATTCATAAATGTGTGTATATATATATACATTTATGAATTAATGAATGATGTTGAAATAATGAATATATATGTATATATAAACAGTACTGTGCAAAAGTCTTAGGCATCCTATTTTTTTAGTACATTAGTACATTACATTTAGAACTTTGTTACAGATTATTATTTCATGACTTCTACATTGTCGAGTCAATAAAGAAAAAACAGATTTCCAAACATTAGTTTTCCAGCACAAAATGAAATGTTACGGAAAAATGTTTGTATGTCAGTAAAGAAAGCAGCATATTACGTAAGACAAAAACATAATGATGGCTGCTGGGTTTTGCATTCAAAAATAAACAGTTTTGCACTCAAGTCTCAAGTCTCAGTGAACATGTGATAACTTCAACAAAATAGACTTCATGTGAAAACTATAATGATTTTTCCTGGTTACACAAATGCACTTTTGACCATGTAGTACACAGTTATAGAAGGGATTTATTTATAATTGCACTATCCGGTGTCACCCAGATGAGGATGGGTTCCCTTTTGAGTCTCTTTCCTCTCAAGGTTTCTTTCTCATATTGTCTCAGGGAGTTTTTCCTTGCCACTGTCATCTCTGGCTTGCTCATTAGGGATAAATTCATAAATTTAAAATGTATATCCTGAATTTATATATTTCTCTAAAGCTGCTTTGTGACAATTTCCATTGTTAAAAGTGCTATACAGATAAAATTGAATTGAACTGAATTGAAAAATAAGAAGCAAGTGTGACAGTCAAAGTCTCCAGAAGAACTGTGGCTGGTTCTGCAAGATGCTCAGTAAAACATACAGCTCATTTCCTTATAAAACTGCACAAACTGTACCTGAGCCTACTATATTTTTTTTTAAAGCAAAAGGTTGTCACACCAAATATTGACTTTGTTTCATTTATTGCTGTTTACTGTATAATACTTTTTAATCTAGAAACCTTTAATTTCATTATTTTTGAAGGCATCTTTACTTTACAGCATTTCTTTGCATGTGCCTAAGACTTTTACACAGTACTGTATATTACTGTATATACTGTCAAGATGTCCACTTGCTGTTCGCTGTCCACCATAAAGGTTTATTGCCATATAATGATTTATTATTATTATTATTTTAACGATAATAATAATAATAATAATAATAATAATAATAATAATAATAATAATAATAAATGGAAAATCAATAAATAAAGTAAAAAATAAACAAACTAAGAACACAAATAAGAAGACTATGAGTATATGAGTATTAATCAGGATTAACAAAGACCATAGAAACATACTAAACATACTAAACAATCCTTGTACACTTATCAAAAAATATGATTTAAGTTGCATTTATACAATTAAACCTTCCAAAATACTTGAATAAATAGCTGAAGGTTATTATCTAAGTAGTCACACTGTCACTGCAATATCCGCTTCTGTAATATATGCCAGAAGGATGTTGTGATCACATAATCCTATAAATACCTACTGCAATAACTAAACACTGATATTAAACTAAACTAAAAGAGGAGAAAGGAAAGAACGAGAGGAAGTAAATGTCAGTGAAAAGCACCAAGCACCAAGCACCCGCTAAGAAATCAAAAGGAGATGAAATAAAGCTCAGGTTGCAGCTGTAGTGAAAAGCAGTACAGGAGAGCAGTCAGAATGTCTCAGGGCTCAGTTGTGCTCTCTGACCCTGACGCTGATCCTGTGACCTGACCCTACACCAGGCCATGTTCCAAACCGTGGGTGCTGCAAAAGCAGAAGACCCGTGAGGCCCTTAACCCACAGACATGTAGCACACAGACTCCTATCACCGTTTCCTCACCACGTCTCCTTCTCATAGGCTTTCTCTCTTTGTTCCACCCCCCCCCCCTTACTCCTCCAGTGGGATGTCACAATAATATGTTATAAATATAGCTATTACAAAAGCAGCTGTTTTGTGTTGCTTTGTGTGTGCTGGGTCGTCTTGCTCAGCTTGTATTGTGTCTTGTTGTGTATTTGCACTGTAATGTTCCTAATTTGCACTACATGTTGCTGTTACTACCTCCGGTACCTCTGTGTCACTTTTTCGTAATATACTGCACCCAGGGCTTGGAGCCCTCTATTTCATCCTACTGTATACTTACATATGGCCAGAATAATAATAATAATAATAATAATAATAATAATAATAATAATAATGCTTTCTATTCTATTCTGCTCTTCTCTATTCTACTCTAAATTCCACAGACAAGGTTTAAAAAAAAGTGTATAGTTTAGATTATGACTTTGTCTAGTGAACACTATTTTTAATCATCTTTATTTCTAAGCACTAAAACCTTTAGGTTAGCTTAATTACAAAGAATAATTTTTATCATTTATGAAACATTTAAGTTGATTTAGATGTAAATGAACATATTAAACTAAGTACAAACGATCTCATTCTTGCCCTTTCAGAGAATTTCCATCTATTTTCGCACTTACATTTTTCTTCCTGTTATGAATTACAGTGAAGTAAAACATTCACTCTGTCTATAAATTGTTTCATATTTCTTCCTATCTGTTTCTCCCTAGAGTTATGGAAGTGCTGCACTTCTTTGAACTTTTCTATTGGACCAGGACCATGTATCAAAGACAGCGGAGATGAACCATCAGACCATGTTAAAACGCCACAGCCTTGACATAAGGCATTACGGAAAAGTGTCTCTTCTACATGTGTAACTTGTGAACAAACTAATATTTAGTACCAGATCTCAGCTGCATTACCAGTGGGTTAATTGAGAACACTCGTTCTCTTTAGTGTGGTTTATGATAGCACCGCATAAATATTTAATCCTGTCGGCTCATGGTGAAGATAAAAAATAAATAAGTCGGAGGTTCTCTTTTCCTAAACGCTGCCATTTCCCACAATTTGGTGCTAATACCCTGAGGACATGAAGGTGAGTTTTTAAAGTTTTTTGTTGCGGTCCAGATCAAATAGTAAGGCACTTATGTTGTATTTATTGTCTCTTAGTCTTCTATTTTCTTCCTAATAAATGAATGACAGACAGCTCAAGGTAGGCAGGCAACTCTTTTGTAGATGACTTTGTATTTGCCCCCCAGGGTCAGTAAGGATCAGGGTTTTTTGTTTAACTGTGATTTGTGAATGCAGAAAAGAGGAGAGAGAACACAGCTAATTGGTTTCATATGTTGTATTATTGGTTGATTTAAATAATCGCAGACATTGAGGGCTGGTGGGAGCATGACCCTCAACCTCCTGGCTGCTTATAGAGCTGCTGTGTAGACGGCGAAGTGTAAAAGCCCCCTGTTCTACACACAAACACACCATCACCTCCTAGGTTGGCTCTACTCGAAAATCTACAAATTTTTTATTGTCAAATGTTTAGGGCAAGCTATAAAAAGGAAGAGTGTGTCCTACTTCATAGTCCTTAACATCACAAAAGCAAGGTGAAAAAAAGAGCAGTAATAAATTAAATCATGGCATTCGAGGAACAGCAAAAGGTGTTTTAGCTGGTACGTTGATACACGTAAACCTTTTAAAACTTTTTTTTCTGGAAAGAACACTAAAGAAACAGTTCCACCACCCCAGTCTCATACCTGTGAGATCCCTCTTTAGCTTTCGTATGTCTTTCAAGATGTCATCAAACTTGACTTGAGCAGCGAGGAAGAAATCCTGAGGCTCAGGCAGTGGGAAGATACTCTTATCCGTCCCTGCATCCTGCGCCGAACAACAGGACACGTACTTCAGACGCAAAGCTACCCACTACTCATCAACAACAATTCAGCACTTGTCAGTAGTACTTACCTTATCTATGTTTCGTAGGTAGTATGACACCACATACTCCACCAGACTGATGCGATTGTCCTGTGATGAAAATAAAGGTTTAGAGAGAGCTGTGCACTTTAAACAAAATTCAAATTGCCTGTAATACGTTGCTCGAATGTTTGAACTAAACTAAATAACAATATATTTCCCTACAACTGAACCTACTGAATGTCTACACTAAGAACTATCTAAGCCACAGACTACGATTTAACAATGAAGTATTTTCTGAAGTTTGTTATGTTCTCACGATAGGAATCATCAGGGGGCGTTATCTTGCACGTACCGCACTCAGAGCATTCAAAAATGACATAAAAATAGCATAAACAAACAATAATAAATGACTTGACAATAGCTATTTATTTACTTGTTTGTTTGTTTTTTTGTTTTTACCAACCTCCTTCATCCTCACATGCTATGGTTACTATGTTACACACCTCTAAAAATTAATTGTAACATTAATGCTAGTTGATAACATAAAAGGTAAAGACAAACAATTTGAAAATAAATTGTACAATTTAATTAGTAAGTCAGTAAGTAAATACGTAAGTAAGTAAACAAACAAATAAAGATCAACTGTATTTAAGAGTTGTTTTTTTTTTGCTTTAGCTTGTACAGCACAGACAGATTATTAAATTAGATTGGAACATTTAAATTGATTAGGTTGAATAAAAATTCTCTGTTTTGTTTGCCAGTGGGTCAGAGAGAAGAGATTTTCTCCTGATGAGTGATGTGGTGTAATGTGTATAATGTGTAGCATCTGTTCACATCACTTCTCTTCCATTCCTTTCATTTTTTTATAGTTTTATACTCTTCCAACAAATTAAAAATGATGGTGAACTTCACGTCATTCATTTTTCTTACTGACATGTTGCATGATAACCAAGGCAACATCAAAACCTTCATACAGGAATCCTACATACAGGCCTGGTGTAAATCGTGATATACGATTATCGTCACACCTTCATTCAAATATAATGACATAGTATCATAAGCCTTGTTTAAGAACTGCAATTATGTTTGTCTACTTATGAGCTGCCTCAATATAAGGCATTAATATCAGCTAATCAGAAACAAGTATATTTAATGGCCTTGATTAAATATTCACTCAGAATTATATTACAGCCAGCATAGCCTCTTGATGTGACTGTGAGGTTGTGTTTAACTACCCTGCTCTTGACATCCTTCAGCTTGGGAAGAATTTCTAAGCCAAAGCCGTCAGCCTGCCCTCTGGTCCTGTTCCCGCCATTCATATAGTTCCCGAAGGCCAGGACAAGACCTATCACTTCTTTAACACTGTTGCTTTCCAAGAGACCCTGCAGGGTCACACAAACACACAGACACATTACAGGTAAATCACTACAAAAAGGCAAATCATAAACAGCCAGCCTGTTCCACTAAAAAAAAAAAAGAGGATTGTCCTTGTCCAATTATAACCATTATATTAAACATAATAATTCTCATCTCAGCATTAAAGTCTGGTAGTACTGCCTGGACGTACCTTACACACTGTGGAGATGATCTCCACTTTACCGTGGATGGACGTTATGGAGTCTAGAAACACAGCCTGGAATATGATGCAGTGAGCTCGGCCAGCAAAATCCGGAATCTGGGCCAGTTCATACAGGAATCTTTTAAGAAAAACAGTGAAGGACAATAACATAACATCCATAAGAACTAGCACATAAGTTCCTTTTTTTCAGTTTGCATGCTAACTAAAGATTCATCACAGAAGACCTGCTTTTCAACACAAACTGCAAAATCTGGATGCAACTAAGCGCTATTAAGTGTGATTTACTTAAGGACCAAAGCTATGAGTGTCATAGACTCATTTTCAATTTAAATAGCATACTGCTGGAATCAATAACTCAAAACCTCAAAGCGAACAAGTTAAACACTCCTGACTCACTCTTCTGAAAATGGTTTGTAGTTCTAGCAAGTAAATGAGTAAAGTTCAGTCATTACTGCTGGTGACCTTCATTTCTGATTCTTATTCAGTTTTGTTAGTCCAAAAATCTTTAAATCTTTTAACAAGAAGTTAAAGCACTTTAAAGTTGTACATGCAGCTTAGTATTTCAAATACTGTCACAACCAATATAAAACTAAATTATTAAAAACTAATTTAATTGTCACAACTTTATGGTGTGATATGCACTGAAAAATACTTGGAGGTGATACCATCATGCCATGAAACCAGGTTTCAGAGTTTCTTAAATCATTATTATCTTATAGTGACGTTTTAATTATATTTTGCTTTACAACAACAAACTTGAGGAATCAATTTAAACAATATTAATAAAAAAACACTCATAAAAAAGACATACTGTTCAGGCTTATCCAAAAGTTTGACTTCATCCTCTTTCGAGTTCTCGTAATGTTTTTTGATCTTCTCCAGTTCATCATTCTGAGCCCTCTGTAATCAAATCCAAACAATTACTGGCACAACACAATGCAACCTCTAATGATAAGCTAATAATAACCAAATCCAGGTCATAAAAGCTCAGAAAAGAGTCAAAGTAATGACTGGCACAATAATGAAACACAATGTTATGTCCTATTGACATTAACTAAAATATAAAAACGAAAATTTAAACCAAATAAACAAAACAGCCAAAAACACTTCAGGCTTGCTATGAAATTACTCACATTCTCATATAAAGCCTCAATCGTCTCCAAATCCACTATAGAGTTGTCCACAGTAAGAACAGCTGCAACAGTAAATCAGTTTATTACAACCTCCCATACACAGATATAACAAACGTTTCAAAAAAGGCTGTATTCGTGAGAATTAGCTGTTTTGTTTTAGAATGTATGTGCATGTGTCACCTGACATCTCTGGACATTTACAGGATTTTAGGAGCCTGTTTTTACTTGGATTTATTTACTGGCAGGGTTGCAATTTCATATTTCATATTTCTACACCTTATCATAATTCTGCATATACATGTTTATACTGTTTAACATCAGACCTCATAACATAAAGTAACTAATAATGAAGAAAACGAGTATAGTGATTTGCTGTACAGTTTTATTATTTACAATGGCTTACACTGATACACTGAAAACACAATTAACCTTGTGTTGTCATGCTGAAAACACTCTAGTCACCACAATGAAACATAAGCTCAGAATCAAACCAGGGACCCTGCAGATGTGAGGTGGTAACACTACCCGCTGTGCCACCATGCCTCCGAGGTACAGTCAACCAATGAGAAATTACCATTTATTATTTTCTTCCTGTTTCTGCAATCATAAAGAGAATGCGTAATTCACACTGCAGTATCTGTGTTTTTGTGTTCTCTTGTATTTTTTAAATAAACCACTGAAAAAAGAGAACACAACATACTTGAATATACTGCCAAACATATTTATTTTAACAGCGCTGAAAGCGAGCTGGCTGATGGTGGACCACATACATTTTCACATGATCGGGAGAGTGGATTTATAGTACAGCAGGTAAATTTATCACGTCCCACTCCAACACAACATCCACAACAGAGTACAACCTCTGGCCAAAAAGCCTTTAATATGTATAAGTAAGTTATTTTTTATAGCCTACCTGTTATCACTTCATTATTGTGTACTGCACCAATTATAGTACACTACTGTAACTAATTCAATTCAATTCAATTCAATTTTATTTGTATAGCGCCGTTAACAATGGACATTGTCACAAAGCAGCTTTACAGAAATAAATGGATTCACAAAAAATATATTGTAAATATGTGAATTTATCCCTAATGAGCAAGCCAGAGGTGACGGTGGCAAGGAAAAACTCCCTGAGATGATATGAGGAAGAAACCTTGAGAGGAACCAGGCTCAAAAGGGAACCCATCCTCATCTGGGTGCAACGGATAGTGCAATTATAAATAAATCCCTTCTATTATTGTGTACTATATGGACAAATAGTGCAATTGTGCAA
>CM040463.1:20751461-20861137 GCA_022758105.1 Pangasianodon gigas | reverse complement strand
TGAATTTATCCCTAATGAGCAAGCCAGAGGTGACGGTGGCAAGGAAAAACTCCCTGAGATGATATGAGGAAGAAACCTTGAGAGGAACCAGGCTCAAAAGGGAACCCATCCTCATCTGGGTGCAACGGATAGTGCAATTATAAATAAATCCCTTCTATTATTGTGTACTATATGGACAAATAGTGCAATTGTGCAACCAGTAAATTCATCACAGTTTTTGCAAGAAGTCTGGTTGGTTAAAATCTATCCACTGTCCACTGATGGAGTCCTGAGTACGAAGGTGCTCGTGGCAACCGCAGCCCCAAAGCCACTACAGCAATCGCAGTCCCAAGCCATTACAGTACAGCTCCCCATATGTGTGGGGGACTAATTACTTTTGGAATAATATCATTGCTCCAAAGACTTTTTTTTTAATCTGAAGTCTATGGATTTATGGATGTATAGAATATATTAGTTCTATAGAATTATGCTTTATGAGTGATTATGAGGGAAACTAAAAGCTCACATGTGCTCAACTTAACAATCTGAATGTATTTTTCCACTGTTCTCACTTTTTATATGGATTTCACCAACATACAAATTTCATCATTTTTGTCCAGTGCACTTCCTTAAAGAATTCCAATATATTAAGTCAAACTCTTTTTAAAAAAAATTGAATTTCAGTAGTGGCTGTCAGTTGATCATTGTTTCGTTAGGAGCAAATTTTGCTATGGTGAACCGAGATTGCGTTTTTTGGATATTAAAGTCCTGAGAAAAATAGGATTTCATTGCAAAAAGTGCATTTTAACCTTTGTAAAACTGTAAAAGAATGTGTAATGTGATTTATTATGCAATGCATGGAGGGAGATGACATGTTAATGACTTTGGTAACAGACATAGTACATAGCACATAGGGTATTCCTCATCTTTCTGTCTTAATGTTTTACACACACACACACACACACGAGCATAGGGGACTAAGCCTCTAGGCCATGGGTCATGGCCAAAAGCCTGTAACTGCTTAACCTCAAGACCCACACATGCAGAACTACCACAGTTCTATAATGATCTATATTGCTTACGAAGAGAAGAGAAGAGAAGAGCTTTTGGACTGACAGGTCCAGTATATTATGTTTCTATAACCAACAGTACATACAATTAAGTTGCACTGTGATATTACACAGCGATGCTTTAGCAGACTGACAAATTTGGTGGCTTCCCTCTGCAGACACCAGTATCCTTCATACGATGATGTGCTTATCTGCTTTCCCCTGCTGAGCTTTGCAATTTGCTAACAGTCTCACTGACATCATGTACAGCAGATGTGGATCAGGTTTTTATCATGTAGAGTGTTTGATCAGTCACACAATGATGAAGGCTGTGTGTGCTGGGTGTAGGGGTAGGGGGGGCATGTTCTGGAAATTTCTTCACACCCGTAGATCAAAGGCCATCAGCTACTGCCACCTTGAGCAAGGGGCCGGTGTGTGTGCGCAAGTATTTGTGTATGGGAGGTCCAAGGTCAGTAGCGGTCACTGAAGTCGTGCATGCAAACGTATGAGAGTCTTTTCCTCTCTAGCGATTTCTGTGCCTCTCTCTCTCTGTGTTACCCGTATACACCACACATACCAACCATGTCTGTTTAATTTGCTGAGCCGGGAATCCTGCTAGCCTCGTAACATGCCTATTACAAGTCTTTCCTTTACTGTGACACTCAGACTCTGCATTTCTCCCAAACCTTACATTAAGGGATCCATACATGCTGAAACAGAGAGAGAGAGAGAGAGAGAGAGAGAGAGAGAGAGAGAGCACAAGCAACAGGCTGCCTAACCCAAAATGTCATGTGGGCTTTTTGCCCAAGTGTGTGTGGCTAAGTCTGTGTGTGTGCGTGTGTGTATGTGTGTGTGTACGTGTGTGTATTCAGTGATGGTGGATTTATATACACTCAGATTATTACAGCCCCACTCCCATTAGAGCTATAGAGAGTGTCACCAGCTAAAATAACCAGATCACCCTAACTACAGACAGTCAGGCTTGAACTTGCTGTCCTCTCACTTTCTCACTTTCTGTGTCTCTCTTTTTCTTCCCAAACCTTCACCTACACACACACACACACGCCCTCTGTCCATTTCCCATAGTCAAATGGGAAAAAGTCTCGTGAGTCTCCATTCTCCTAAAAGCATCTATTAATGGATAAACCTTTAACAAATTCCTGCACTACATGTTCGCTTACTCACCAGACCCCCAGACACACACACAAACACACACATTTCGTTCAAATGACACCAGCACTCACCACAGATGTAGGAATTTTATAAAAAGGCTGACTGGAAGTAAATCAAAAGGCATCAATGAAAAATGGGGAAAATTACAGGTTTTTTTTTTTTACAGCATTGCTCACACATTCCCCTGCTAATAATAACTGACCCATCTGTGAGTTATCAAGTCTGAAAGAATGATTTAAGTGAATTGCTGTCCAATTAAAAGAGGGGGAAGCATTTAAGAAAGACAGGAAGTGGTTAAACGGGTTGTGTAGAGGGGTGCTGTTCTCACCTTGCTGAATGTCCTTCATCTCCAGATGAAGGCTGGATATTAGGATCCCCACTGCTTGAGAACGTTTCCCATCTAATAACTTGATTATCTGAAAGGAATACAAATAAATGACCAAAAGTCAGGAAAGAATACACAGCCTTACTATGTTTTATGGATATACACGAAAAATATGTTCAAACAAATCAAACAGATTAAGAATTTCTGATTAATATATTAAGCACTGAATAATATTCATCATATATATATATATATATATATATATATATATATATATATATATATATATATATATATATATACATACATGTGTGTGTATGTGTAGGTGTAATGAAATGACTATCTGTATCTGTATCCAGATTATTAGTGCTCCAAATATCTGATTTAAATCCAGATTAAAATACAAAGTGGGCAAGGCTTTGGCCAGGTTTTTTTTTTTTTTTTTTTTTTTTTTTTAACTAAATGAACACTACCACTAGTGGAAACACTGGAAAACTCAGAGGTAGAAATGTCAGCATGTAAATTCTGGCTCTGATAGTTCATCAACCTCAGCTAATTGAGTTAATAACAAATTTAGTTGGTTCTATTTCCAAAAATATAAACAAACTAGTAGCCTAATTTAAGCCACTCTGACCCGGACCAGGCGGTTACTAAGTATGAATGCTACTGTTAATAAACATGGTCTTTCCTTGTCCCAGGAGCTTCACATCTGACTGCTCGCTCACTCCCACAGGAAAGTAAAAACATCTCCCTTGCACTACTTTTATTCGTTGGGCTCCCAGTCCCGATGCACACCTCTAGTCTTAACCAGATGCCCTGTGAACCTTTCTGGCAAGTTTTCTTTAAACAAAAAAAAAAAAGCCTACTCATTCAACCTTATCAGACTTTGAAGCTCACATATAGCAATATATTTCATCACTAATAAAACAGTATAAAACTTCTGTTGGGAATAAAAGAAAGAAAAAATGGAATCATAAAAGGACATCTTTTGGCTCTGGACAAGCAGGCTAAGAGATTTTATAACAAACTATAAATTTACAGGATTTTTATTTGTCCCTACACATGGTCACAATTACATACGAGTGACTATCCCCATAAAGGACAAAACAGATTTTGGCAAGTTAAAGCCCCACTTTAAAAGTTAATGTCTCAGACTTATTCATTAGGTAGCAGTTGAGCACTCTTGCAGGCACTGAGGTACCAAAGGCTTTCAGTGGGAATCAGCAAGAGGGGTCTTTAAAGTGAGTATTGCATTACAGCCAGCAAAGTGGGCATGCTGCTACTGCATTCATTATTAATGTCACCGGGGATCTCCCCTGGCCTCCCCTCCCACAGACACTGCAAGAGCGGGAGCGCCTCTCTTAACACCTCTAATGAACTAGCGTGTTAAAGCTAACCAGCCTTATAAATCATGCGTTGTACTATGACCGAGTGGGGCTAGCACTCAACAGAGCTAATGGATTAGATATTGTGGAAAACTAGCATAGCTTGAATATTACAGATAGAAGAGTCAGGAAAGCGAATGAATTCCACAGCAGAAAACGATATATACTAGGTTAAATAAAAATATCTGCCTGTGAAATTAGCAGGTTGCTGACTGCATAAAAAGAAGAATAAACAAATTATTAAGCTTACACTTTGAGACACTAACCGCTATCAGTTACAAGTTTTGTATATTATATTCATTCATCCATTCATCCATTGCTTTTCCTGATGGTGGTCTCGGTGGTAACAGACTGAGAAGGTCAACCCAAACTTCTCTAACTCCAACCACATATTCCAGCTCCTCCTGTGAGATCTCTAGACATTCCCAAGCCAACTGTGAGATACATTTTCTCCTGGGTCTCCATCCAGTGGGACGTGCCTGATACAGCCTTACCTGGATCCGATTCAGGAATATCCTTGTAAGGTGCCCAAACCACCTTCACTGTCTCCTCTCAATTCAGAGCAATGGTTCTACTCCAAAGTTTTCTCAGACTGCTGAACTCCTCAAACTATCGCCATGTGTAAGCCCCGCAACCCTATGGAAGAACTTCATTTTCTGCCCTATGTACTTGCATGTACCTTATTGAAAATTGAAAAAACCTTATTGAAAATAAGGTACATCTATGCAAAATCTATGCAAAATCAAGATAAAAATTTCAGGAACCCAACGATGATTCCAAATGTATAACCTCATCTGTGATACATGATGGATGTATATCTGTGACTGCTCAGGGCAGCCAATAGGACAGGCTCACTAATCTTTACTCATGATATAACTAAAGATGGCAGGACTATGAGGATTTCAGGACACAAATGTCCTTGTTCTCATTTCTGAAAACGTAGATGTATAGAAAACCTAGAAGTCACTATGCAAAAGCACAAAGTCCTAAGACACAACACTAACACAACGGTGGACTTTGTAAGTAGAGAAAATAAAAATGTAGCAGCGAGAGCTTGGACAAGCACCAGCTGTGAATGGGAGAAGGAGATGCGGAGAACAAGCGGGTAACACCTGTGTGGTTACACCTGTGTGTGGTTAAGAATTACGTGTATATATACCTCCTGGGGCTCCTTGCTGCCTACCAGGATTTAAAAAAAATATTTCAGACTTTCTGAAACAATGTCTTAATATATATATTCAACCTACTATGTACCTAATTCAATGAATCAGAAGATCAAGTCAAAATAGCTGCAGATTTGGTTTGTGAACTTGTCTCAAAGGAAGATCAAGTAAAGATGTTTGTCCTTTGCAACACTTATGTAGGTCACTTTTTACACACTCTGGTAGAATAGCTCAGTGTGAGTATTACTAATGGATATTAAGTGTTTCACTAACTTTCGCAACACCAACACCATTTAGCAAATATTGAGGCCAAATTTCTTCACACAAACACACCAAATTACTGAAACGTTCTGCCAGAGAGCATCTTGACCCAGAACCACAGACTGCATATCCTGAACCCACTCTCAGGCGTCAAACCCTGTCCTAAAATAACTGCTTAGTAAACAGGAGGTGATAGTGCCCGTAAATCATCACAGAACGTCTGAGTCAGAACCAATTAAAACGTCTGTTTGTTTGACCAATATTATCATTATACAAACAACGTATTAAATGTGATTCATCTGGTGACTAGAAAGGCGGTGTGATGTTTATGCATTATTATAGCTCTGTACTAGGACAAGAGAGGCATTAGGACACATTTTTCTTTGATAATGTTATAATGCATCATTGTTTTTAACAATACTGAACAAAGCAAGGAAAAGGCGCTAAAACAAGGTTTTAAATCTCATCAAAGTCTGTGTTCATCCCTTCGTCACAAGTGAAGCCACATGCCTGCAATTAGGTTGGGTCCAGTGGGTTGAGATGACAGAGACTTCCTTCACTTCATGCCATCTCCTCTTCTTTCATATGATAATCAAGAGAAAGAGAGAAGGCCTCAAGAATATGCACTGTGTATAATGGGACACATGAAACAAATTAACTTCCCCCCCTCCCCCTTACACA
The DNA here is from genome assembly GCA_022758105.1 of Pangasianodon gigas. Taxonomy (NCBI): domain Eukaryota; kingdom Metazoa; phylum Chordata; class Actinopteri; order Siluriformes; family Pangasiidae; genus Pangasianodon; species Pangasianodon gigas. The sequence continues at coordinate 20,855,121 of CM040463.1, read as the reverse complement.
ACTACCTTATTTAGTTGTGTAGAGAGATGAGGTTCTTGTGTCAATTTTACTGGTAAATTCAATATTTGCATTGCTGTCCAGACTGTAGATGGAAAAACACAAAAATATATAGACAAACACACAGAGAAACCTAATCTTCATAATGACCAAAATATATACTTTCCAAAAAAAAGACCTTCAGCCCTGAGGCAAGAGACTTGGGCCCAATCTGGCAACACTTTGAGAGCCGATAATGCACACAGGCACTGTCATCACTCCCTGCTAGGTATTCGTGAAAGAGGATGCCAATGCACACAATCCCACTGCAGCCCCCTACATTGTTCCTCAGACCCCATTGATCCAATCCTGACGCACCTGACTCCTATCTACTATTGGCTTTTTTCCCCTATACTACAGTGCAAGGATGGCCATTGTAGGAAACTGACAAGAGGCCAGGTCTCACTGTCTGAGTCAGCCACCCCTCCTCCTGAAATTTCTCCACTCTTCCACCCCGAAATCTTTTGTTTTCCGGTGACCATCATTTCTTGGAAGGATGACGCAGAAAAACTATTTATACCTTGAAGTATAAACAATTGAAAATAAAAAAGATGGAGATGTAAACCTGCTACTTTTGTTTAGCCGACCTTTTGGAAATTACACTGTCTTGCCAAGAACATCTGGACCAATATTCATCTGTCACTTTTACCTGACACAGTGTTGAAGCGTAATAATTGTCCTTACTTATTACATTCCAAATTTTGTTCTTGCACATACCTATATACGCATGTTATCCAAAACCACTTAACATTCATTATTTTTGCTTGTACATGTTCACATCGTCTCAGTCAGTTTAGTCCAATCAGCTTTAAATATTAAACATGAAGCTAGCGACGTTTTCTTCCTCACATACTCCTGTTATTATGTTAATTGGGACTCTTGGCTTTCTTTCATTCATATCATATTTTCCATTTGTTACTCCTAGAGGAGTCGTTAATATACAGGAGTGCAAAAGAGATACAAAGCCAATAACGTTGAAGCCAGGGAAGAAAAGAATGTTGTGAATCTGTATATGCTTGTTACTATCAGAACCCTTGGTTCTCTAACAACAGTGAACTGGCATTAGGTAGGAGAACTTCCCCTTCAACTAGTGTTGAGTTATTTATCCGCCAAATGATTTTAATAACACTATGGCTGAGATTCATGTCAAACCCCACAAAAACTTCATGATAATTTCCAACAGTGATGCTGAGAATTTTGAGTATATAATATACTGTATGTATATATTGTTGTTGTTCTTCTTTCGGCTGCTCCCGTTAGGGGTCACCACGGTGGATCATTGGTCCTCCAGGGACCCTACTGCAGTACTGTAGTACTGTATATATTGTATTTATAGCAAATATGGTACAGATTTATAGTATAATATTATACATACTATATAGAACAAACATACTGTATAATATTCTGATCACTACTACAACCTGACATACTTAGCGAGATTATTAGAAAAAGCGGAATGGATACAGTATTTTAGACCAAAAAAACTGATGAAGTGCTAGCCTTGCAGTGTGTGGAGACGGCAGCAGACAGCTGGCAGCAGACAGCTGGCAACACCACCGTCTGTCTGAAATCACATTAATTGAGGCCACCTCTGAGGCCAGAGTGACCAGACGTGCACACATTGGCGACTTGGTGCCCTAACTGATTGATCAGAAGGAGAGAGTGTATGGATCTAAAGCAGGACTAGACAGGACTAGACAGGGCCAGCGGAGCTGTCTGGACGCCAGGCAAAGTGCTGACTTGCTGAATGGAACATCGTTGTCAGTGTTGGAGCCCCACAGCAAGTAGGTATAGACAAGTTAAACAGTTCAAACCTTTACAAACTTTTAGGAGGAGCGCTGATTGGGACATATATGACACTACTGTATATTGAAGAAGGAAATTACTAAGGAAACTACTGCATTTGCATTTACTTACAATATGCAAATATCAAAATAGCGAAAAATAATGCTTAAATAATGATGTACCACTAGTTGAACATAACATGATGTCAACAGAGTGGTTTTTGCGCCATAAGATCCCTTTAGCCTTGACACCAATGCGTACACCGGAGTGACAGTGCAACATCACAATACCCCTAAATGGTTCTTTGGCTTGTCTCTCTGGGAGCACCCTTAATAAAGGTTGTATGTAGAACCCTACAACAGAGTGTTTATGGGACCAGTCATATAAATGAGGACTAAAACACAACAGGGTGTGCAGTTATAGGAAAATAATCAGTGACTTGGTGATGTGACGCAGTTACCACCTGAAGTTGATTATTTTCCTATAACAGCAAGTCCCAAAGTGTTTTATTCCTCTCATACCACAGCAACCATATTTAAGAATATTTTGTCTATTAAAGTTATAACATTATACAGCTATATATCTTTTTTCTCTTTTTTTCCCTTTCTATTGATGTTAATAATAAAAGAAAATGCAGCTTGACATGTAACAGAGAAACCTAATGTGCAAAAAATGCGTTTAAGAAAACGTAATAGAACAACTTTACCTTTGACTGCTATAAAAATGCTAAATAAACATCCCATACAGAAAACCTTTTAAAATGTTTAATTTAAAGTTTTTAATCTGTTCATGTGAAGTATCCACCATCCATAGAGGTCCTTTTTATTCAACCAACCCCTTAATTAAACTGTTTAATTTGAGGCAGAGAGTTCATGGCAACTTGGCTAAGAAATTGGAAACAAAAAATGTTTAGAGATATTGAGCAGAGATTTAGATATGCAGCACTTATATCTAGTATATTACTTGGAGAAGGTGTAGCAACTGCGATTATGCAGAGTGCCATTGCCTCAATGATATTCACTGACACATATATACATATATATATATATATATATATATACACACACACGCACACATACATATATATATATATATATATATATCTATATATATATATATATATATATAAAATTGGCATGTTTTCCAGTTACCCTGATTCGGAATCAGTATCAGAAACACTTTATGTGCTACAGGAATTGGTTTTGGCTTGGTGCCAGTGTGCAACATTAAATGGTACATCGAGACATACAGTGCAGCAAGAACAACAGACAAGCAAAACAAACAGTGCAACAAACATACAATGCAAGACCGAGACCCGAAAAAAAACCGTGGCAGCCGTGTCAGGCGCCAATGAGTGTTATGAATAACATAATGGTGCAGAAATATGATTTGAAATGTGCCTCAAATACCCTCTAGTGGTAGCAATAATGTACTCCATCATCATTCTAGTGATTCCATGGAATAAATAACTATACTGTCACTCTACTGCCTATACATTTATGTGTCCAATTCAGTTAAGGTTCAGCAAATATAACAAGCCCTCAGACCAGTGACTCGCCATTAGATGACGAAAGTAGAGACCTTAACCTCTTAATTTGGGGCAAACTTGTTGAAGTGGGAGGAGAAGACATACCTTCTTGGATTTGGGCTTCTCCTCATATGTGTCGGAAAGAGGCTTCTTCTTTGGCTGTAGTGTGGCTTTGGAGAAAAGCTCTTCAAACTCCTTCGTGTCAACGATATCTGGCTCTTCCAGACAACCCCACAGCGTGTTATTACTGGAAAAGAGATATACCAGCCGTATCACTGTACGAAAAGCATGTAGAGATATGTAATATTTCAGACGCCATTAGAGCAACAGTTTGTGACAGAGAAAGGGAGGATTACAAAGAGCAGATTAGGCACCACTAGAAATACCGAGGCAAGCTGTTCTCTCCTTCCTGTAAACAATGCTTTTCTTTTGCTTAAAACCTTCATCCAAAGTTTGTTTAAACTTCTTGAGAAGAGGAGAAATATTTTTGCTAAAAGTGAGTACAAAAAAGCAAAGCTCTGAGAGTTTCACAGAAAGAAAGAAAAACAAATTTGTCCCACGTGTGTCAAAGAAACTTAACGATTCAAGTGTTCTTCCATAAGCATTGCATTTGTCTGCAGAGAACCACTGTCTCCTCCAAAACGACTGCGTCATTAAGGATGAGAGGTATTTGATTTTGCCTGTTGCTCAGTAACATGGTTAATACAAACAGGCTGCCTGCTCAGGAGTAGGGGGGAGACTAACAGTGCCCTCACTGACTCTGCTACCTTCCTTTTTCACTCTGTCGTCCTGAAAAAGAATTCAAAACCTCAGATAATACAGCAGCTCTTCTCCATCTGCTCACATAAACTGCTCTTGACTGAGGAAAAGCCAGAGGGGGCTTAGTAAGGCATAAATCTTATTTCATATAGGACAGTTTAATGGAACTGATTATTTAGGATGTATTGTTATCATTTGTCTAAAGAATGTGGGTTCATGCAAATGTCCAGAACTCCACAATAGATATTGTGCAAATGCATCCAATACCCTCCTTCTACATAACTTTATACCTGCATTTATGTAACTAATAAAATGCAGGGAGTGCTATTATATATATATATATATATATATATATATATATATATATAAAAAAAAATCAACAACACTGTGGTGTGATGCCGCCCTGAAGTTGATTATTTTCCAGTAAGAACACGTGTCTTATTCTTATTCTATTACAGCAGTTTGCCAACATTTACAATATTTCATTTATTGAATGACACGTCATACTTTTTATCCATCGATAGTTACATTTAATGTATTTAGAACATCCTTGAGCCAAGTTAGTTCCTGTTATAACTAAGGTTATAACAGCGAGAAACAGTTGTTCTCTCACTAGGCTCTCTTTTTTTATCTCTCTCTCTCTCGAAGTTAATACGAATGTGAAAAAATGTTAAGTCCTCTGTCTAGATGATTTGATGGCATGGGACTGGAGGAAAATTTATTGAGTGTTACAAAGCGCTGACACACGAGACTCCTTCCATCAATGTTAAATAAATGTCTCCTTCCAGAAAGCCTCACCATATCAGTGATTATGTTTTTTTTTCTTTCTTAAATATTAACATTCTTTTTAAACCTGTTTATTATTTGTCTTAGATTATGTAGATCATCTGACATGAACAACCACATTACTATAAACCCATGAAACCTAGTGCTGGCATTACTGTCAAAGCCATGCTGTTATACAAAGAATAATCAACACCTTCTGACTAATCAGATTTGATCATTCAGATCTGTGGTATAAAGTGATGTAATTATAATATATATATATATATATATATATATATATATATATATATACATATATATATATATATATCTATATATATATATATATTTGCATTATAAAAAGTAATCTGAAGATTCTGAGCAATAATCTGAGCCTAGTTTACTGTACATAATGAGCTGCCTTGACATTAAGGACAGCTTTGGCAGGGTGTCTTTGTGATTCAGTAAAGGGTTTTACAAGTGAGAAATGAGGTTTTAAAGAATATAAAAGGGTCAAATAGTTGGTCACGGATAGAATACCACAGCAATCGACCGTGCTGCCAGTGATTCAATTAAGGACAAGTGAGACTAATCTGAAGCATTTGGGCAAACTTGTTTCCAACAGTATTGTTGAACACAAATGGATGTGATAGGAATTCGATTTGCCTACCATTTATCCCACTGGTTTAAAAAGCTCTTACGCATCTTAGTTCTTTCCCTAAAATGTGAAAGTATTTCACTGGAGATGAGCCAATGTTTACACGTTTTAGTTTTTTCCTTTTGAAGGATACTCTGTGAGGAGTCATTGCTATTCCATATATTAGTAATACTGCATAAGACTCGCAACTCAAAGCAAAAGTGTTGATACTTATGGGGTATCATGAAGTGTGCTCAATATACACATAACCTTGAGGCTATTTTTTAATTGAAAAAAATTTACTTTAGCACTTTAGATGGCTAACATGAAAATCTAATTTAGCCCTGATGCTTCTGGAGTGATGAAGGACTATAAGGCAGTGTAGATCCTGTCCTAATCCCGCTTACTGTAACAGACATCCATAAAACTCCTGTGCTGGCACTCCAAACCCTCCAGCTGTATAAACTACAGGCACTTTAAAACAAGTACTGCATTTTCCCTCATAATCGTGAGGTACATACACATTATGGTGTCTGTGTGTGTTTTCAAGCCTAGGCAGTTGAGAGTCCTTACTTGTCGTCTTGAATCTGAATCCGAGTCCAGTAGAGTGGCTTCATGGGACATGTTGGTTCTACTGCTGGTTTGCGTGGAGGTTTTTCCACTGCCAACCCAAAGGTGGGCAGAGGAGGTGGGGGGCCACACCCAGGAATGGGTGGAGGTGGGGGCAGAACTCCAGGCATACCAGGTGGAGGAGGAGGAGGTGGAGGAGGACCGACTCCAGGGAGGGGTGGAGGTGGAGGTGGTGCAGCTCCGGCTCCAGGTAAAGGAGGTGGAGGGGGTGGTGGCACTGATCCAGGTAGCGGTGGTGGTGGTGGTGGACCTGAAGCTGGTGAGACACGCGGTTGGCCAGGCAGAGGGGGAGGTGGTGGAGGTGGAGCTCCAGGTACCATGCCTAGATTCTGGGTGATGGAATCAAGGTCGAGTTTTCGGGGCAGACTTTGAACAGGCTTGGCACTCTCACTTTCTGGCGTCTTAATAAAAGTTTCCCGGTCAGTCTGGATGCAAACATTGCGATATGTTTTGAGGACCGTGTTGTCTTCAGTGGACACACAGGCATCGCGCACTTTTGTCTTGCCCTGTGAATAGCCTCGCTCCTGCTGAATTACAGCAATGGTTTCTTGCAGTCGGGAAACAGCCACTGCATGCTCTCCACGCAGGTGGAAGACCTTGAGCTCGAAATCAGCCTGGGTTTGCATGTATATGTAGATATTTGACAGATAATTGTGTTATTGGACAGGTGATAATATGATGCCATTCATTCATGCCATAAAACAATTTAGCATTGAGAAGATACTGTATAGATAGCCAATACATTAAATATTACTTGAACACCAAGTAATCAGTTCAGCAGGTCATTTGCAAGTCTACTAGCAGTAAATCAAGTCAAATGAACTTGTGGAATATAGACACTTCTCCACTCATTTGAGGAGCTTGAGTGCTAAGACATTCCACTGAAGCCAGTTTTACAGTGTACGATTAGACAAAATTCACAACCTAAAAGAATTCTTTGGTTGTGAGATTGGCAGGGTTAGAAAGCGTAAGGTGATGCATTCACTGGTGGAGATTTAGTGCCATTGCAACAAAAACAACAAGTCGAAGACAAAGTATCAGAATTTTTATATTAAAATTTCAGAATATGACCATTGCTATGACGCTCGACTAAAATGCACCATTTGGAGGACAGCCTACAAATATGATGGCAATGATGAAATAAAAAAAAACATGCTAACAGACAGAATAAAAAAATTTCCTCATTATCTCAAGCTTACTTTAAAGAATGTTTCTGTTTATGCAACCCTGTTTTTTCCCATGAGCCCTGGTTACGAGAATTTAGGAAGTAATAATGTAGCAATTTCATGAATTGTTAGAGGATCTTCATCATATAATCTGACACGGAGAACACACAGTTCAGTTCGTACAGTCTGTTATAGAATATGGCCAAGGTTTTATTGGGATTTTCTCGCACAGTGTGCCAAGTAATGATCTTAAAAGGCTGCTGAAATCGTACAGTGTAAAACTGACTTTAAAGGAACACTTCAACACTTCCAGACTATATCACAAATCAAGTTGTTTCAACTTCCTACTATTCTAGGCTCCATGGTAAAATTATCCTGTTTCAACGATGAAAGCAAATACAAAATATTTTGGTCTGCTGAAATGCAAAAACAACAAATGTTTCATATGACTTCCACATGTTTCTTATTATAATGTGATCCACAAAGAACCCAATGAGGCATGTTCCTGTCTTTCAGCGCTCTGCTTGTCAGCGCTAAACATCTCCATTTTGTTTTTCCTTCAATCGAATGTGCCTGCGACAAACAGCACACTATGACACAACGGCTGGGGATGCATAAGGTAACATTAATCATTCTAAAAGACATGTAAAAGACCGGGACTTATTCAGCAAGATAAATGCTATATGACATATAGTTTAATGTCTCTCTAATGGCTCATGGCCAACATATTTAAGACTCTTTTTACAGAGGCTCATTACTCAATTAACGATTTATATTTTATAACAAGGAATGCATGGATAGTGTTACACACAAAAAATAGTGATTACTTATTATAGAGTAAAACTAACATTTACTCCAACAAAGAAAATTTTATTTTGTACGGGTCGCTTTAAGTCAACACTGGTGACTGAGCGGAAAACTGTTTCATTGAACAAAACACACTGACAGTGTAAATATGTTCAACAAAGACTAGACTCAATCTGTCTTAATTTGTTTGGAAACCAGGCCTGAGAGCTAAGGTCTAATGTGTCTACGTCTGTCATTACATCAGTACATCACTTACAGAACATAAAAAGGGGACACAAAAAAACTGTATGTGAAATATTCTGTCCCCTGAGATGTCTGTGAAACCGCATTTGAGATGCCTGTTTACTATCAGCAGCCGCAGGTTAGTTACATAAACAATGAATTAGACCTTTTCTACAGCTGATACATCAGTATGGGAAATTCAAACCGATATTTTAGCATAACTTAATAAATAAATAATGCAAGGAAAACACAAGGAAAAGTTTCCATATACAACAGGGATGGCTTTGAGTGTCATTTTAACGGTTGAGATGTCAGGACACATCCAGCTTGTAAACTTTCATCTTATTTCATATGAGGAGTTAGCTGGAGGTAGGCCTCCATCTGGAAACAATCAGTTCTTTATGGCGTCTTTATTCATTTCTGCCTCATATACAGGTATGTTTATAGTCAATAGGCACTGCATTGAGCCTGTGATAATGCATTGCCTCCACTCATTTCTCTCGTCTTATCTCAAGCTTATCTCTCATCTATGACTGAGATTTTAATATGAAGTTTAAATTTTCATCAGATGATCACAATGTGTAATGATCTTTAAAGTCATGGTTCTCTCTCTCCCTCTCTCTTTTAACTCTTTCACATATTTTTCTTTTTTTTTTTTTTTTTTTTTTTTACAGTGGTGGAGCCCACCATTATCAAAGTTATTACATTTATTACAAAGTACTAGGTATCAGCCTATTTGACTAGTCACTTGAACTGAATGGTTTTATCCAAACTTCAGAAACTAGCAGGCCTAAAAAATAATAAACAATATGGCTCCAAAAAATAGCCAAAATATTACATGACATATTTATGAGCCTAATACTTGAATAGTTGTATTATGTTAGTAAAATAAATCTGTAGTCAGGTGGTCTGTAAGATTTATGTTACAGTTAAAAGGGTCCCTAGTTGCAAAAAAAAAGCAATAATACTATATTTTAATTATAATTATAATAATAATATTATGCCTAGCTCTCATTATAGTCTATAAGTTTTGGGCCTTTATATTTATTAATTAGAGTATACTTTTACCCAAATCTACTGCTGCAGCAATGGTTGTGCCATAGAGCTGTTGGAGCAGGACTAAGTTTTCACCAGCTGACCAAAAACAAGTACAGGATAGTTGTAAGAAAAGCAACTAGGAGTAAATGCTAGTGCTAAGGAGGAATATAGCACGACAAATGAGCTGCATATTAACCTGCATTTGCTGGCCATAAATAAGTTTTCACCTATAATTAATACTAAGAGTAATTATGTTCTACCTCGCACACATAGTGGTTTTATAAATCGGGACTGAGCATAGAGCGAATTGTCATATATGCTGTTTGACTTCACTGTGTATGCTGACATCTAGTGCCTCCTGAGCATACTACTACCATTTCTAAATGGAAATGGGATAAGAAAAAGGGTCACTTACCTGCAGTTTTTCCACTTCCTCTTTACATTCTCTCTTCAATTGCAGAAGAGCAGCCTGGTGCTCTGGAAAAACAATTAAAGTTGCAAAGGTTTGAGTAGAAGTACTTCGAAACTTGTTTAACCTACAAAAATCCTGTCTTTAATCTCCTTAAGTAACAACAGAGAAACTACTGAGAGAGAGAGTAAGAGAGAGAGAGAGATTCTCTGACTCTCCACCAAAGAGGTGCCCTCGTGTAAAGCTTTGCTAAATCAGAAATAGCTTTCAGGATGTACATTTATGTTTTTGTGATATTCATGTATGTTTTTTTCCAGTTAATAATACATGTCTTCTACTTCCTAAAAACACTGAAATATTTAACATACTTTCACCAACAGGAAGGATAAGCATTAGAATTATGTATTATTATTTAACCTTTTACCATATTTATGTAAACACACCATACTATCTGAAGCACAACATAACTGACAAAAACCACCCTCTCCAGATTTCCAGAACTACAGACTTCAAGCAAATCCGTCAGTAAATAAATCCGGGAAGTAAATAAGTTTTCATTACTTCAGTGTTCTGAGAGATTCAGACCTCAAGACATCTTTGAGATGATGTGGAACAGGCTGTTCCTAACACGACTGTGCCTCTACAGCTGGGTGACAAATTAATGGAAAAAATGAATGTGTTTTAGTAAGGTGTTACGCCTCCAAAAGTTCCCAAAACTCCTTCAATGCGCCATGGCAACAATTCTACAAGGCTCTGAAACTGCACTGGATCGATGAACACCATTCTTCCCAAACATATTCCCTCAGTTGCTGTTTTGATGATGGTGGAGAAGAATGCCTTTAACATTTCAGCCCAAAATCTCTCATGGGTGTTCCAGTGGGTTGAGATCTGGTGACTGAGGCCATAGCATATGATTTACATCATTTATATACTCATTACACCATTCAGTGAGCCCTTGTATGCTGCGGATGAGGACACCTTTGAAGAATCCACTCCCATCAGAATAGAAAAATATTATCAAAAGATAGGATAAATGTGATTTGTAGTGAACCTTCCCAATAAGAGGACAAAGTGGACCCAAACTATGAGAGCAAAATATCCCCAATGTCCTCAGAGCCACCAGTTTTTCCTTTAATTTGTGACTCCTCTGTAAATTGCATAGGATAGATGATTGTACCTTTTGCTCATTTCTGAACCGTTTCTGAACCTTTAGGGGCCTATTGTTTTGCCTCTTGCAGTACAGTTCAACTTTCTTTGACTAATGGATAACTGACTTTGCTGAGCTCTCACAGACACTAGACATGTTTCGTTCACTAATGATTTAACTATTTGAACTAAAGGGAAATTGGTATCAGTCACTGCCATGCACCTGACAGGCTTTTTATTTATTTATTTTTTACATTATATGTTTACTTCTCAGTGTTTTTTTTTAATCATCAGTGAATTGAGTGAATTGCGTAATTGCAGTTGTGTGCCAAACCTGATCCTTACCACTCAGTCAATGAATCCTTTCAGAAATAGCCTAGATTTCCGCCTCTCATGTTCAGCGAGTCAGGGTGTGAATCAGCAAATCTTTGTAGCAAAATTTGTACTTTTTAATTGAGCAAATTTGAACGTGTTTGTGCCAAACGTGATCCATGCCACTTGAGTCAGTGAATCCTTTTGGTCATGGCTGAGATTTGTTCCTGGTTTACTCAGCGAATAAACTAGTAAACTAGTAGTCTATATTACTAGTAGTAGTCTGTGTTGAGCTGCAGAAAATAATTATTCTAACCATGAACATACAAGCATATTATGAGGAACAATTAGAGCAATAATTATTAGCTATTTTACACTAAACTGTTCATTGTCTCCTTAAGACAGCGGCATGATCAAGTTGCATGTTTGGGCAAACCATGCAATTGAACTAACCGGTGAGCAAATCTGCATGAATCATTTAATTGAACTGATTCAAATGACTCAAGTCACTGAAAAGATTTCATCTTCATGAAGGTTGTGCTGTTGTGCTAGGCTAATTAATGTTTCCATAGACTACACAGAATGTTACCATGTTCCCAAACATTGGAGGTTTTCATGTACGTCTATGGAATTTAGAGGTTTAATAGTCAAAAAGTGTCTAATTTGATTTATTTGACCATTTTCTAATTGATTTAACTATGAAATTTGTCAAAAACTTGGTGCCCTACAGTGTCTTTTCACTAACACTTCTGTATTTTCACTAAGGCAGAATTTTCAAGGAAAGATGAATTCCGACTAGGAGAAACAAACAAAATTTACATGCTCAAGTATGAATCTATACACAATAGCCACATCAGTAATAGCAAGGTGTGGAATAAGCGCTGAAGTCTAATTGGCCTTCACTGTGCCCTTTTGCCCCTCCTTATAAACTCCACAAGGGGATGAACTGCTGAGGTGTTACTGCTGAGGTGTTACTTCTGAATGCTAAATGCTTCATAGTTATACAATGCTTTTGGCAGATCAGTGGTTGTTCTATAAATTTATTTAAACAAAAAAAAACTTTGGAAATATTTAAACATATTCTAGAAGTGAAAACTAAATTCTACACCCTATAGATATTACAAAGTGTTCAAAAATGCAGTAGACTAATTTAATCATAAAATGTAACTGTGTTATCTACTTCTACCAGCTTTTATTCCCTAAAAATTAATAACACCCTGCGGGACTCTGCCACTCAAATCCAAAGTTGCTTTTCTCCTTTCAGCAGCTTAGAAGTAGATTAAAATGTAAGAGGTATTTTGACTGAGGAATGCCTGTTGCAAGAGCAAACAGAAAGAGAAGTGTATATTTCTGTACATAGACTGATGCTTGCTTATTAAAACACATCCTACCTGCTTCAGTGTAACGGAGTCCCACTTTTTCCTCTTCATCTTTAGGCTTGGGTGGTGGCCATATTGCTTGAAGTCTCCCAGGTGTCCTGTCCTCACTGTCTGCTGGAGAGGAGATCTCAGTCTGGGATTTGAAGATGAGAAGAAAAGAAATCAGTTTAAAAACAATGTAAGGGTTATACATCAAGCCCTCAAACATTGTAGCCACAATCAAAAAGCTTGACTGAACAACCTTAAATCATCATCAATCAGATGAATTCACATGTTTTAAAAGAATTTCTATTCCTGAAGCTGATATAAAGATGAATTTAATTTGTGCAGCTTTTATACTTAGATACCCACAGGGGTAACATACACTTGGATGTACCCTAATATACCTTGTTTTGTCCCACCACTTTTCTTTTATACAATAGCTGGCAGTAGAAAGTGCTATCTAAAAACAGCAGTTTACCCCTATTCACTGTGTTACCCCATAAGGGTGGCATCTTTAATAAAATTTCTCTTCTATGATAAAGCCCATGCATCCAGACAGCTATAAAGAACCTACTAGAAACTCACTCGTGCCATGTTGATTTGTATAACAGGGCATGGGGAGTCAGGGGAAAGAGTGAGTCTCTAGCAGGTTATTTTTCCTGCAAACAGGTTATTTTTCTATATCACACATGGTGATGTGATCATATGAATATATTTACAGAAATGCAGTCATGTTATTGTGATGTGCAAATAGAAAGTAAGCCTTTATATCAGGTGTAGCTGTCATTATAATGGTCTATTTAATCAGGCTGTGGGATTTAATTGCAGTATTTTTACTGTTACTACATTTAACTACATTTAACTCTTTTGATTACAGAGCATCCATCATTTCATGTTTACTGGAAGTGTTTAAAAAGCTGTGTGGATTTAAAAACAGGTTTAAATGAAAGCAGATCTCTTCCATGAGATGCGGTTGACGCAGACAAGTAAAATTCCTCAGAAACACTTTCAACGCCAGTTTGAGTGCCTGATGGTTGATCATACAAATTTTCCTATTTTGCCAGATCATCATTCTAGTCCCCTGTAGTTTTCAAAACAAAATTACACTCATGTAGATACCAAAAGGTTAGTTAGATGGTTATGTAATAATTACAACATAGCATTACTTAAGTCTGAAGACTATAACTAGCCTGGGCAGTGCCCATAGCTTATAGCAACTATTTGAGGATGTAATTCAAGGACCATCTTTATCCTTGTCATTTGTACAGGTAAATACATTTTGAGTGATACATACTTTGACTTCTCCTGGACTCTTGTCAATGCTAGCTGATTTGATTGGAGTTTTCTCAAAGATGGACTTCAGTAACTCTCTTTCATTTTTTCTTTTCTTCTTGACAGCCTCTAGGTCCACAGAAACATCTCCAGTGTCCCCTATAAGGGACTTAAAACTGGACAAAAACTTGAAAGAATCACCTGTCGTATCTTTTGCTAACCCTTTCTCTCCTGTATTGAGGCCTTCGATGTCCTTTGGCCTTTTTTCTAGGCTCTCATTGTGGACGTCATCAAAATTTAACATTCGCCGCCACTGATTCTTGGACTCAGCCCCATCTTTGGGATCAGCTCCCTTTTTGTGTGTGGAGGTACTGGCCTCATGCTGTATCAATTTGGCCTTGTTGACATGCTGTTTCAGGCTCAGCAGTGCCCGGTCTGTATCTTTTTGCTTGATCTCAGACACGGTCTCTCTATCCTCTCCCACAGCACCTTTCTTTAGTACCCGTAAACCACTGAACAGGGCTGGCAACTGGAATGATTCCCTGGGTGTTGAAAAGAGCGATTTGGGAGAGATAGTTGAGGATGGGTTTGAGGTGGTCCCCTGGGTGGCAGGCATAGCCTCTTTGATATCTTGCGAAGGAGTTGTGGCACTTGTCACAGAATCATTTAGGGACTCTTTCTGATCCATCCATAAAGGGTCCTTTGTCATACTGCTTCCCGGCTGGAGAGCTGAGCTTGGAGAGGTGACAGCTATAGAGTTGTGGGACTCTGAACTGGTGAAACTCATTTTTTGGGTAGCTGTTTCCCAACTCTCTTCTTGATGAGAAATGTGCTTTTCTGAAAGCAACGAGGAGTCCAAAGCATTTCCATCTGGTGCTGGTGTGGGTTGAGACTCTGTAGATAGCTTAAGGGGAGACCCACAGGCTGAAGGCCTGAACTCTTCAGGACGCTGAAGAGAGTCCTCACTTGTGTATGGAGAAACGTGAAGGGAGTCCTCAGTCCTGTATGGAGAAACATGAAGAGAGACTTCAGTCGTGTATGGAGAAACTGTTTGTCCATCACCACTGAAATCTCCAGAGACAACTGAATGGGTATGTTCCCTCAATATGGGATCCTTGGCAGCTGGCACATCTAAACCCGTATCTACAATGGTGTCTCCTCCACTGTTTAGATAAGAATCCCTCAGAATGCCTTTAGATGTAATCTCCTGTTCAAAATTATTTACTGGGTGTGGAGAGAAGTCCTGCTGCCTGTCAGAACTATCATTAGACCAAGTCCTGTTCAGAACAGATATGCCGTCTCCTCTTGTCAACTCCAAAACACTTCTATCAGTGAGGACAGGTAGTGTTGAGTCTGTATTAGACACATTACTCTCCCTTTGATGATGATGCAGATCCCAGTTCTGTTTTATAGTCTCTTCATTCTGGTCATGAGATGAGGATTTCTCAGTGACTTTCTGTTTATGAGACAGGACACTACCTCCATCTTCCTCTTCATTGTCACTGTAGGTCTCCACTCTGGTGACCTGAACCACATCTGAATCTGCTAAAGCAGTAAAGGAAGAAGACAAAGTCCTTCGCCAACTGGGAAAGAGAGAGCTCTGCAGAACCTCCCCCTTATAGGACTCAGTATTCAACTGTTCAACTGTTTGCTCCGATCCAACATCATTTTTAATTTCTACACTTGGAGGACCAACACTAACACAGCTGTTATTAATATCACCATGGTTCATAGGGTGTGGATATGACTCTTCCTCAGGCAATGTCCGGAACGACTTAAGCACTGCACTCTCCCCTGCTTGTTTCTGAGATTCTCTCCTCACAAACCTAGGAGAGGCTAATAACTTATGGAGTAATGACCCAGACGAATTGTCCCCCTCCATGATAAGAATTTAACAGCTTTCTCCAATCCACTTAAAATACAACTGTTAAATCACTCCTCTGTATCCAGTCAGTGTCACAGAGAGCCGGTTTCATTTGGTCGAGAAAACAGAAGTCTTTTGTAAGAGCAAATCTCCTGGTTTTTCTTGCCCACTTCAGGAGTGCCTTGATTATAGCCTCAATAAAAACCCCTCTTATCTTGCTTCCTTTTGGCAGGTAAAGCTCTATTCAAGCTGTGCGCTTGTCAAAACAAAAACGTAAACCCTTTCCACAACATGATTTATAGCTCTTCCAGCAAAAATCTGACATTCCAGTGCTGTAGATTAGGGTTAGATTTGGCTTCCAGTCCTGGCCATATCAAATGTTTCGTGTTTACAAAACATTGGCAGTTTCAATAATCTCTCTGGAAGCTAAAAAGCTATACTTCTCTCCAGCTGTGAATGTAAGTGTGGTCCAGAAATGTCGTCAGCATGAATTTGCAGTGCATAGCAGTCTCCCGGCACTGTGCTTCCTTCTTGCTTGTTGAAAATATGCAACTGGTATGTCTGAGAAAGTTCAGTGATGTCTTTGTGAAAATCAGCGAGGTTTGGTGTAGAATGCGTCACACCGGTTTACCTACGTTTCTGTTCCTCCCTCCCTTATTTTTCCCCTCCCTACTCCCTGGGAAGAAACCGTAGGGCCAGGTGTCCTATTACTTACACTTACTTCCTCATAATGGCAGTGTGTACAACCTCCCTCCCTCCCTCCTTCTCTCTCTCTCTCTCTCTCTCCCTCCCTCCCGCTCTTTCTCGCTAATCCAGAGGATCAGGTGGAGTGGGCGGTGCTGCTTACCCTTGTACACAGTATTACGCTATTGGCTATAAGGTTAAGTCACCACGCCTCTACCATTCCACATTGCCAAAACAACAACAACATAAACCAGCCTGGCAAACCTGGCCATTTTTAAACTTCAGTGGTGTGTGGAATTTAGCCTTTGGGGGGAAGAAGTACATGCGTCTGGTTTCAGTTACTTAGAAGAAGTCATCTTATTGCTCATTCAGCACTAACAACATTTTTTTGAATGGCAAACACTTCATAGTGTCAATATTTAAAACCACATCACATGTATTCACTCAAACTTTACTTCAACATTCAACATAAAAAATATTATAACATTTCTCTCTCTCTCAGCTGTCTATTTTGCTGATTATAGCCTGAAAGTCCTGTCATATTGTAATGGTTTTCTCACTTCTCTTTATTGTTAGTATTTCTTAACAGCATTGCTTGTGTAACTGCACCACATTCCATCAAGGTGATTTATCAATTTATATTTAAAGCTGATAGTATTAAAATACATATTTAAAGTGTAACCTGTTAAGGTCTTCATGCATGCATCAGGAAAAAAAAACTAATCTTATAAATCTTATAAAATTAAACAAAAGTGATGCAAAAGGTACAAAAGAGGAAAGAAAATATGTGCTATAAGTCTAAAACCATTAACATGCTTTAAGGAATAATCAGCTAAAAGGATTTAGCATTGCAACATATAGTTAAGCCCTAGGCTCATACCGAAGTGATATGGGATCAGCTGCTCTTATGTAAGAACCATGGCAGAGGAATTTCAATAAACCTTTCCTTTCTGCTCTTCTAAAAAAAGCAACACTTAATGTACATACACTGTATGAAGGTTGACAATCTTCCGTTTGAGGACAAACCTAGGCTAACAATATTTAGTCGCAGCTTTTCACATCTCCACATATTTCATGTTAAAATACATTTCTTTTAGCAAGTCAATTAGAGTATCTACTTTGTTCACATCAGAGTTTACTTTAAAACAATTGATTAGAGACAGATTTATTTCAGCTTTAATTCACTATATCAGAATTCCAGTGGATCAAAAGTTTACATACACTGTCTCTTTAAACAGTCTGCAAGATTCCAGAAATTGATGAAATGATTTTTAGAAGCTTCTGATTGGCCAACTGTTATAATAAGGAGATAATGGTAGCAGACCTTTAGCTGTAAAAGGGCCTCGCTTTAGAGAGAGTGGCTTTTTGCTGTTGATACCATGG
Organism: Pangasianodon gigas; assembly: GCA_022758105.1. NCBI lineage: Eukaryota > Metazoa > Chordata > Actinopteri > Siluriformes > Pangasiidae > Pangasianodon > Pangasianodon gigas. The sequence goes on along the minus strand of CM040463.1, from coordinate 20,837,317 downwards.
GAAAATCCTAGCAACTCAGCCGAGACCACCACAGGTCTGGTTCCTCCTTAGGAGCAATTTCCAAACAACTGAAGGTGCCATGAGCAAATATAAAAATCATGGGACCACACAGACAATGCATCATTCAGGAAAGAGGCACACATTAACTCCCAGGGATGAACAAACTTTGGTCCAAAAGGTTCAATTGAACCCCAAGACAATAAAGAAACTGGTGGAGGAGTTGGAGGCACCAGGTACCAAATATGTACATCAACCATTAAGAGACTCCGACATCACAATGTCCTGAAAGTATATCATGCAAGGAAAAAGTCCATACTCCAACACCGATGTGACCATCACAAAGCCCTGATCTGAATCCCAAGGAAAAATTTGTGGACTGAATTGAAAAAGCATGTCTGAGCAAGGAGGCTTACAAACCTGACCGAGTTACATCAGTTCTGTCAGGAGGAATGAGCAAAAAATTCCAGCAAAGTATTGTGAGAAGCTTGAAGGCTACACCAATTCAAGCTAAGCAATTAAAAGGCAATGCCATTAAATACTAAGTGTATGTAAGGTTTTGATCCACTGAAAAGCTGATATAGAAAATAAAAGCTGAAATAAATCTGTCTCTTAGTTATTATTGTAAAATGAGCTCTTATGGAATTAAAGTAGATACCTTAACTGACACACAGGAAATGTTTGGTAACATGAAATGTGTGGAGTTGTGAAAAATTGAGTTTGAATGTCTCTAGCCTAGGTGTACGTAAACTTTTGGCCTCAGCTATAAAAATAGCAGACAGTCTGACAATCCTAAATGTAGCAATGTCTTTTACAATGAAAAAGAATGTATTATCTGTAACATCTTTTACAAGAACAAGTGACATGCCAATCATCTCACTCCAAGTGACATGCCAATCATCTCACTCCAAGTGAACTGAGAAAGCAGTCATTTTTCTAATTTAGTCCTTGGAATTGTTTATTAGATGCATTAAGGATACACCTATTCTTTGTCAAAATATACATTTGATATTTTTTCCCTACTGACCTTGCGCATGCATGCAGAAGTGCCTATGTGCATATTTGTGCTTGGGTGTGAAGTCCACACCCAAACAAAGTATGATACTGTCCTACCGGTTTAGGTAAATTAAAATGTTTCTGCTCTTCAAATAAAAGGCATTCAAAGAGGAGAGTAGGTGCCAAGCAAAGGCAGTGTTTGTCAGGTTGTCTTTTTATACCTTCCTTAAATCTTAAGCAGAGTATATCAATGCTACCTAGTTGTTTTGAGCCTAAAATTTGGAAGTCTGGATGCATACTAAGACATTTTGCTATATCCTGGTTTCTGTAACTAATTTTTTAAAGATTCACCCCAACACCAGTTAATAACACAAATAAGTACTGATATGTACAGTTCAGTATTTTTTACAGCTGCACTCATGCTTAAAGGATTAATCTATGTAAAGGATTAATCTATAAAGTCATTACATAACACCATGTAAGAGGAGTAAAAACATAAACATCACTGAACATGGATGAACATGGATGATGTTCCCCAAAACTATGAAAACTCTTCCTCTTCATCTCCATGTCTGCACCTCCCTTCATGTCAGTTAGCTAATCAGACCAAAGAGGGTAAATAAAATGAAAAATCTATGAACATCTGTGAAAACTCTACTCTTTCTGACGTAATGTCTCTAGCCTTGTAGCTAGTCTCTGACCTGATGAGCTTGATGTTTATATAAATGCACGTGAGTCAGTGGGTAAGCCACCATGGATGCTGAGCTGGTACATGTTTAGAAAATTAGAGTCGCCGAACTACACTTTTAGTTAACAATCCTTCAAAAGACGTAGCTTTGCTCATAACAGCATGGTTTTGGTGGTCACAGTCCGGCAACACCATCCGATATGCACATACAGTCCCCTCCGAAAGTATTGGAAAGGCAAGGTCAATTCTTTTGTTTTTGCTAAGACATTTGGGTTTGAGATCAAAAGATGAATCAAGCCAGCTGCACACTGACATCACCAAACTGTTGCATCCTTCTTTTTTGATGCTTTTCCAGGCTTTTACCACAACTTCTTTCAGTAGTTGTTTGTTTTGGGGGATTTCTTCCCTCCTCTCTTCAGGAGGTGAAATGCATGCTCAATTGGGTTAAGGTCTGGTGACTGACTTGGTCAGTTTAAATCTGTCCACTTTGTTCCCCTGATGAAGTCCTTTGTTGTGTTGGCAGTGTGTTTTGGGTCATTATTTTGCTGCATGATGAAGTTCCTCCCAATTAGATTGGATGCATTTCTCTGTAAATTGGCAGACAGAATATTTCTGTAGACTGAATTCATTCTGCTGCTACCATCATGAGTTACATCATCAATAAAGATTAGTGAGCGCATTCCAGAAGCAGCCATACAAACCCAAGCCATGACACTTCTTCCACCATGCTTGACGGATGAGTTCATATGTTTTGGATCATAAGCAGATCATTTCTTTTTTCACACTTTGGCCTTTCCATCACTTTGGAAGAGGTTAATCTTGGTTTCAGAACATTTGTGGCTCATCTTATTCTTGTGAATTCCAATCTGGCTTTCCGATTCTTATTGCTGGTTAGTGGTTTGCATCTTGTGGTATGGCCTCTATATTTCTGCTCTCAAAGTCTTCTTCGAATGGTGGATTGTGACGCCTTCACCCCTGCACTGTGGAGGTTGTTGGTGATCCACTGCTGTTGTTTTCCTTGGTAGACCTGTTCGATGTCTGGTTGTTAGTACACCAGTGGTTTCCTTCTTCTTTTTTAGGACATTCCAAATTGTTGTACTGGTTATGCCCAATGCTTGTGCAATGGCTCTGTACCATTCCTTGTTACTGGGATGGTACACTCAATGGTACATCTATTGTACCTTCAGTGTGTATGTTTTACAATGTAATGGGTATGTAGAGTACCTTTAAAATGGTTTAAGGTACACAACTGGACCTTAAGGACCACATTAATTAGATTTTAGAGTAATACTTTAAAGGTACACCACATGCACCTTTCTAGGTAAAATATTACTTAAGATAATCTTTTACTAATAGACGCACTAACAGTGCAAGGGAAAAGTACAGTTTAGTACTTTATTTTCTCAGTGTTCAAGATGATCACGAACATACATCAAGGCATTAAAGTTTCTTCCTTGAATAGATGTTTCTGTGGCTCTGCAGCTATTTAGTTAAAAAAAATCTAACTAGTATAGATCAAATTTTCACTTAATTAAATTAAATAAATTCAAAATGTTAAGCTGTATTTTTTTCCCAGAAATGTTAAGATGTATTTTCCATCAGTGCAATAACAGATAATGAGCATTCAGACTTGCATAATTTTGGCCATAGTATTGTATTAGTGTTCAACATCATGATACTAAAGTTGGTACTGATATTGGAGTCAATATTCTGGTATCGTGACAACCCTACCCACAACACTACACACTATCACGACAACACTACACAAAGCATCACGCAGAGCAACCACAGATACACAGCGGAGCTGGCCGGCTCACACTGCAGAGAACAGCAGCACCAGCCAGCATGAATAAAGAGGTAAGAGATCCAGAGCAGATGTGCCACCAACAGCAGTAACATAACGTTGCTGTCTTGAGGTTAATGGCCGTGTGTGTGTGTGTGTGTGTGTGTGTGTGTGTGTGTGCACTCCACTTACCCCGGGCTCATGTTTTGGATGACACAGTGTTTCACTAATGATATCATCCTCTGGTGGTGTGATCCTCAAAAATTCAAGGTGATCAGGTCTAGTGGCTCGACACAGGGGCTTATGGGAAATGGAGTCATCACCATCACCATCCAGCAACCACATTTCATCTTGTCTCAAGGACTCTTCTGCAAAATAATTAAAGCACCATTTCAGCAACTCTGGTATGTATGTATGTATGTATGTATGTATGTATTTGGCTTTATTTCTAGGTGACTTTTTAAAAAAAATGACACAAATGATTCTAAAAATTAAAATATAAGCTCATAAATGGCCATTTTGTGACAGTGTGCATTTTTAAAAGCACTACAAATTGAATGCGTCGATTACAAATATTATTACAATTTTGAAACAATAATTAAAGAGCAAACCAGGCACAAATAAGGTAAAACTGTATTTTTACACTGTTTTGAGAAACAACTGAAGTCCATTAACAAACTGTACGACATTTCAAGTTGGTTAAACTTAGAAATGAAAGTTCACCTTCTGCCTTAAAAACATGAGTAAACTCAACTTGAAGATAACCTTTGTTTCAACTCAAAGTCAAGTCAAGACAATGACTCAAAGTCAAGACAGTGACTCACAATATCCAAACTTGTCATGACAGTTGGAGTTAAAGAGAAGAAATCAGTTCACATAACTTAATGGGGCTATCATTTTTTTACAGTGCAGATCCACTGCTGTTGCAGCTTTACGTCAAATAGTTTCATCCTCTCTGGAAACGTGAAGAAAGCAGATACTATGATATACTGACAACTGTGAACTGACAAATGTTCACTTCTATTGTTATCATACAATGGACTTTTCTTATCAGTATTGTGGAGACGGATGCACTATCTAGAAAAGAATGTAGCTCTTTTCTAGCTGCTCTTGGCTATTCCTGTCTGATAGCTGCAGGGTCACTCTGATCTCAGAAAGCTCGCAAACATGGGCAGCCCAACAATACAAGGTCATTGCATGGCAGATTTATGCTGCTCCATACATCATTACTGACTTGGTGCATTACTACCAGTAATTCCAAGCCACAGCATGGAAGCTCTGCAACAGCAGAATAAGAATATTGAATTGATCATTCAAGCCATTCTAGGTTCAGTGAAAAAGATAGACATGTGCTTTTCAATCACACTAAAAAAAAAGATGGAAACCAAAAATGCTAAGGTATGATTTGGGGAAAACATGGGCAAACATCTTTACCAGTCAGATGTTGAGTGATATACTTGTTAATGGATGGGGTTTTGGATATAATTACATAACTTTCATCTCTATTACAATTACTACATCAGCATTAAATACTATATATTTAATACAGATAAAAGATACATTTATACTTAAAGAACTAACTGTTTTTTAATATACTACCTACTACTTTTTTTTAATATACAGTACTGTGCAGAACTCTTAGGTACATGCAAAGAAATGCTGTAGAGCAAAGATGCCTTCAAAAATAATGAAATGTTAAGTGTTTCTACATTTAACAAATACTGTAAAGAGCAGTAAACAGTAATAAATGGAACAAGGTCAATATCTGGTGTGACGATCCTTCACTTTAAAGAAAAATAGTAGTCTCAGGTACAATGTGTGCAGCTTTATAAGGAAATGAGCTGTAAGTGTTACTGAGCATCTTGCAGAAGCAGACACAGTTCTTCTGGAGACTTTGACTGTCACACTTGCTTTTCTTTTTGCAGCAAAACCCAGCAGCCTTCATTATGTTTTTTTGTCTGAAAAGTGATCTCTTACATAATATGCTGCTTTCTTTACTGACATATAAACATTTTTCTGTAACATTTAATTTTATACTGGAAAACTAATGTTTAGAAATCTAAAATGTTTTTGTACTGAATCAATAATGTAGAAGTCATAAAATAAAGATCTGTAACAAAGTTTGTACTAAAATAAATAGGGTGCCTAAGACTTTTACACAGTACTGTAGCTAACTACTGAATTTCAGTTAGTCCGTGCGGAGCATCTTTTTCTGTCAAGAAACTATGAAATACATTTATAGAAAAACAGACAGCCTGCTGCATTGCTCACACTGGCTTTTGGTATATCTCTTGATGTATACAATGGTAATTCAGATACTTTTCTGAGTTTTTTGCCTCTGGTGGCTGCTTTGTTCATTAATCTTTAGTAACAGCTTTATCCTGGTCAGGGACCTGGTCAATCCCTCTGGGAACACTACCCTGGATGGGATGCCAGTCCATGGCATGGCACCATTAATACAGATTCACACCTAGGGGTGTTTAGTTTTCACCTATCAGCATGTTTCTGGGAGGTGGGAGGAACCCAGGGAACCCAAAGGAAACCCACACAGACATGGAGAGAGCATGTGAAACTCCAACAGAAAGTAACTTGAACTCAGTATCAAACCAGCAACCTTTGAGCTGTGAGGCAGCAACAATATCCACAGCACCACCGTTCCACCGCCTCTGATAGTTTCTGAAAACTGGCTTTTAATGGCTTTAATTGGTTAATTTTGGTTTTAATTGACTCAGAAAGCATGAATGGAAGATTTTTTTTGACTGAGAGCAGAAATATAGTCTGTGTTATTTCTGTGGTATAGAGTGAGTGTGCAACTGGCACACAAAGGTCAAAGCCATAATGACTGGCTTAAATAAATAATAACACACTGATTGTATAGTAAAGACCATAAACCTTTGTTTGACATGTACTGTTCTTAGTGTAAAGTGTAGAGACATTTCAGCTCTGTTCAAATGGCCCAAATGGGCATTACTGTGCTCACTCTTCCTCTCTGCACAGCTTCCTTCTCCCAGTCTTCTCCAAGTTTCACAAGTGCATCACATGGCATTGCTTTCAAATAAGACACCCATGTGCACTACTGAGCAAAAGCATCTTTTACACATCACCTCACTTTTAAAATTAAAATAAAACCTATTTTGTCCTTTCATTCTAGCGCTTCTTTCATAAGCAGTTTCCGTGATCTCTGTGTATTTCCAGTGTGCTGAAAAGAGCACTCAAGTGGGAATGTGTGTGCATGTTTTCATGTCACATGGCATAGTTCATGTCCCCCTTTGTCTCACAAAAACCAGAAATTCCTTAAGGCAAAGTTACCTGGTGAATAAATAGCTTTAAATTTGGTATCTCAGTTTTCCTATAAGTTCAATTCAATTCAGTTTTATTTGGAAAAACAGACATTATTATAAAGCAACTTTACAGAAATCAGGATGAAGATATAGATCCATAAGGAGCAAGCCAGAGGTGACAGTGGCAAGGATAAACTCCCTGAGATGACATGAGGAAGAAACTTTAATAGGAACTATGTTCATAAGGAAATGATACTCTTCAGGGTGACACCAAAATTGTGTAAAACATCTTTCTTGCCCAAACGCAAACAATGAAACTTGTATCCTTTTGTGTCAGCAAGACGAAAAGCAACGCCCATAATTAAAGAGAAAGACTGAAAATCCTAATTAAGGTTTCATTATGATAATGCATCTCCAGCCTGAAGCTGCCAGACCTTGAAATGCTGCTGACTGCAATTTTGGTTACATTCCAAATGCAAAATTGACCTGTTCCAGACCTACAAACCTTCTCTTTCTCATTCTTACTCAGCAAATTTGCTTATGCGGCAAATTACTGTCCAACCTTCACTCTCATATACATAATTTTAAAATATTTTAAACTTCTACTGTCACTAATGTGGTTTAAAGCCAACATTTCAATATATATGCAACACAACCAAATGTGTTATTGAAAAGTGTAATTAAAAAAAGAATAAAATTAAAAAAAGAAGTAAGACATGAAAACCAGCTATAAACATGTTATATCTAGGCCCAGTATACTGTACATTGGAAACACCCACTGGTCAGTATTTCAATGGTTTTTAAATGGTGCCACCTTGTGGACTAAAAGAGGCATGATCACATACATGTCACTAGGTACATTCCCATCCAAATGTTTTGCAAATTTTATGTACATTTGACAAAAAAAAAACCCTACTGTTCTGTGAATTTCTGAAGAGAGACCAGTGGAGGCATAATCAAAAGACAATCAATAAAACAGTTGCATAAAATCCTTCGAGACATTTTCAGTAGAAACCTCAGTAGTGACCTTGGAGGCTATTTTCTCCCAGTCCCAGTATCACAATACTGGATTTCAGTTGTATTGCACCCTGTATTGCACAGGTTGTTATTTTCTGCTCTAACCTACCTATTTAGGCCAAGGAGGACTTGATAAGCGACTAGTGGGTTGAATCAGCAATGCTGGGACAGAGGATATAAATGTCCAAGCCTGTTATGTGACATATAGATTCACATGAAGGTCATTTTAGAAAGGAAAAAAAAAACCCATACATACAACATCAGCTAGATAGATAGATAGATAGATAGATAGTAGGGGTATAACAATACTCAAAATTCAAATACAGTATGCTAGCATGTTAGTAAAAATCATCATGCTTAGGAGAAACATGTTTTATTTTAAAAGAGTAAGTTTTTTTTTTTTTTTTAAGAAATGGAGTGCAGGCTTGATTAAGTTTAAATGTTTATCACACCTTATGTAATATAAGACTTACTTTAGGATGAATAGTCTACTTTATTAAGCAGTCTGTTAAATGGATTGTTCGATACGCAGACATATCGAATCATGAGCCTCATATCAAATGATACTACATGGTACACCGCACGGCTACGCTCCTACAGGTTACCCAACTTTAAATTTGATTGTCCATAATAAATCTCTAATACAGGTAATAAATCTCAAATACAGAACAGAGACTTTGACACATTTTGCAAACTATCTACAGATTACTTTAAATTAAATGTTAACACTTCACTCTAAGGTCCACAAATAAGTCACATTTTAATACTCTTATATTAATTAATAATACTGAGATCCATTTATAGTTTTATACTAATCACATGACCAATCATATTTTATATGTACGAGCTAGAACATTTGTTGGCCCAAAACATATAAAAATGGCTCCCATAAAATATTTTTATTGAGCCAATCCCCATACAATATCATATTCTTATTACTTACAGTAGCAGGATATGGCATGAAATATTTAATCTGTAGATGCACCAACCTCACGTCTGGCAATGCTCCCGAATGTGTTAATGATCTCTGATCGGGTTATTTGACAACCTGACCCACTGTCAGAGTAACATCCAACAGTAACAACAGTAACAGCTTGTACACTCCTTGCTGCCTTAGCAAAATATTTTACTAAAGATAACACCTAATAATAACATGAAGTTTGAGCCCAAAGTCGATGAAAATGTAATTCAGTTAAGCTCTGTAGGCCTCCTGCTTTTAAGATAATGACACAGCAGTATTAGAGTGGGATTAGGACAAAACTAGGAGGGACACACACACACCCCCCCACCCACACACACACACACGCACACACAGCATCAACTGTGGGTAAAGCAGAGTTCAGTACCACAAGAGCAAGCTGTACAGGCTGCTATGTAATCACAAAACAGACCTGGTCATGGATAATTAACTCTCTTCATTAAAACCTTCTTATTAAGGAGCACACATAGAGACTACTTCACTCTCTTTGCATTGCTGTGTGTCTGTTACAAGGGCATGTCACACTGATTCGTGTGTGCGTGCATTGCTTTCTGTCTGGATAGCATGCCCTAAGTTGAACTTGTCCTCAAAAAACCTTCAACTACTCAACGCCTGACCCATCCCACAGAATACAAACACTGTGCATTCATGTTCAGCAACTGCAGGAAAAATCAAATACTTTCTTCCTGTGCCTATTGAATGTACAGAACGAACAGCTACTAACACTGACTTTCTGTGATTACTGATGAATGCAGTTGCTGCACAGGCAATACCTTTAGTCTAAATAATGGCATTATATCACAACACTGCTGAATTCCCCGTTGATTATTTTCTTCTAACAGCATGTCCTATTGTTTTTTATTCCTTAGTTATACCACAGAGGTGCTGGATTCTCAAATCTGATTGGCCATGAGAGACGCTTTAGGACAGAGGACTTTGCGTTTTCTGTTAACATGGCTGCTTTTATTTGTCTTAATAACATCAAGAGAGTAACATCAAGAGAAGCTGGTGAGAGAACAACTGTTCATAGCTCTTAGAACATAAGTGATAACAGGAAAAATCCTGTCTCATGGATGCTCCATAATACGCGAAGGTAAATGTAAATATATACGTGCATGGCGTGTTGTTCGTTAATAAATTAAAAATTGTATTCTTTGGTTTATTACTGTGGTATAAGAGCACAAACACATCAGTGGGTGCTGTTTAAAAAAAAAAAGAAATAGTCAACTTTGGGTTACAAGACATCACACCGCCATGTCGTTGAGTATTTTCCTATAACTGTATATATTAAATGAGCACTACAATGTAGGAATGTCAGCACTGTCAGCATGGTGTACGAATTCGGTTTTATTCCTTACATAACAATGCATGCACACACACATACACACACACACACACAGTATATGAAACAACTGGATGCTTTTGATGGATACACATGTGACAAGATATAAAATAATTCAGTGCGTGAATAGTGTGTGGTGTTGTGTGTGGCATGTTGGAACAGTGCTTGTAATATAGTACATCATTTATTAGGAGAAAGAGGTTGTGTGCTAGTCGTCCATAGCTGATAGCTGTTGAGATTAATTTATTACATCCATGTTGATGTTCACAATCACTGTTGATATTAGTCTCATCATCGAAAGCAGGATGAGGATGAGAACTGAACCTCGTGATCTAAATAGGTCAGACATGTGTAACGGAGCTGAAGTAACATCTCAGCTGACTTGGAGGCGAGAGAATGTGAGTACTGGATATTGTACTCCTCTGTATACTAATGGTGTAAATAAAACACTGCTGTACCCATATAATTCACATTGAAAAGCACAATGCTGTTAGCAACACTCTTTATAGACCAGTTGATGTGCAATATTGCTCATATAACTTAGCAAGAAATATCGTGAATAGGGTCCAATTAGTTTATTTCTCATTTCCCCCAGCCTTCAGAATAAACAGCTGCAGCACTTGTCTAACCTCTGCATTTCTTTCAAGCACATCTAAATAGGTCAAGTGTAATGTAGCTGAACATTATCCTTTTTTACTGTCCTAATACTCTAGTGGTGTCTGGAGTGTAATCCTTTGTGCTGTGCCCATAATTCCAGTTAAATTAGAATTTCAAAGAGAGGACACAGTGTGCTCTCATGAACCCACTAATACTCAGACTCACAGAATGAGTACAATCTACATCTAAAGGTAAAGTCTAAATGCAGTAAGAAGAAGACAGGACCAACATGACCATGCTAGTTTATTTTTAATTTACTTTGTATTTAGTGATGGCTGGGTTTTTTTTTTTAAATAGGGGATGCACAGCCAGTTAATTTTCTCATCAATTTTACTGTACCAAGAGGTGAAAGGACCTGTTTTTGCTCCCTGACTTTTGAATTAAAATCCTGAACATTGGTCTGCCCTCTGGTTTACTTTTCAGTCAATTCTCATAAGTAATAATTTCTTTTCATCAAAAGAAAGGTAGTGTTTGCCATTTCATGCCAAAAGGCAGCCAAACCGCTAGCTAAAGAATGGAAATAAAATAATGAAATAATAAACACAAAAGAAGTGGATTTCTTTCTCAACCTCTGATTTTTCAAAATGCCTTTGGAGGAGAAGCTAGAAGTAAATAGACAAAGCAAACATTATCTAATCAAAGTATAAATTACAAGCAGGGACAAACAGCAGAAGCAAAGGTTTTGTGTGGTATAAACAGAAGAGCTGGCTATTGTGCTATTCAGAAGAGGCACAACATTATAGACTTGAAACACTTGATTAAAAAAAAACAGCAATTATGAATGGTGTTGCCTATCTGTCTTTCAATTAGTGTGTTCCTTTGTGTCTGTATAATAGTTTTATGTCTACGATGAGACCCCATGCACTAAGGCTGATTCAAGCAGTCACTGCATGTGGTATCTTGTGTTATGGTATGTTTGTAACCACTGTTACAAATCAAGAGCAGTCATATTTATCTTGCATCTTGCACACTCACAGGAAACAGTGATGATACTCGCAAACTACAAATTCTGTTAAAGGGAAAAAATCTGAACAACTAAATTAAACTATGATAATACTGTACACTTGTTTATCCAATGAAAACTATAAAAAGTCCTTGAGTCTTGACCACAAACTAAGGAAATAAATTCCCTGAATAGGTTCTTATTTTATTTATTTATTAATTTATTTTTTAATTACATATTAGGAATAATTATATATAATCAATGAGAGCTTTTCTTGATTAATCATACCTAGCCAGAAGTAAAGTCTTCTCTGTAACCTCACAGATCAGAATCAGGAAAGTTTTATAGAAAAGAAATGGGCTCTGTCTGGGGCTGTATATGCCAACTAAATAAAATATAAAGAGTAGTGTTCCCTACATTTCCTGTTGACTGCTAGGCCTGGAAGGAATCCCACAAACTATATCAACTGACTCTCTGTGGAGTGATCAGTCTCATATGACCCATAGACTGATTAGTTAATACTATTTAGATATTAAATTAAGTGAAATTAAGTCTGTGCAAGGGAGGACAAAGGCAGGATTATTGTAGTACTAGAGTTTTAGAGAAGCTTCACACTGAGATGCATATATTCTACACTTCTACATCATCTACCCTACCAAATCCTGGAGCTGATAATTACCGTAGATGGAAAACTGGATCTTTCTATTCTCAGATGTGTAAAATGTTGACACTGTTAGATTCCGATTTTATCCTAGTGTTGTTTTGAAGCAGCATGTTTAACAGCCAGAATGTTATCTGACTAATGTAACCTCATAGCCTGTCTTCTTCACACCAAAATGCCTTGATCTTGTTCCCTGTTTGGCTCTTGCCATCAGACCAGTCAGCAGAGATAGACCAGATGCTAGCCTAATACATAATACAGCCAGCCATAGTATTTCAAATAAACCATATCTTCCATAAAGCATAGTGTTGCTGAATCTTTACTGCAAAGTTCCCAGGGGATCTCTGGAGCAAGAAATCTCTGCTGTAACAATATCTGTATTCATTCATTTCTTGGTATTAGTGTAAAATAATAGTGACAAAATGTAAAATTCTCATATTTTTAAGGTGGGATATATACAGTATTTTTTTTATTTATCCCCATTTTTCTCCCCAGTTTGGTCACCTGTTAATTCTCACCCACCAGCCAGCTCTTCCCCATCACAGGCGAGGGTAAACCAGGGAGGGTAAAGGCTAACACGTGCTTCCATGAGACCCATGAAGCCAGCCATCAGCATCTTTTCAAACAGCTGCACATGGCAGCGTAACAGCCTCAGAGGAAAGCCATATCTGCCCTCTTCCACATACATGAGCTCACAGATGCCCACGATTGCCTAGTCTGGCTCGAGGAGAGCAAGGATGCCATCCATGGACAAGCATGGACAATTTTGCTCCCTATGGCATTGTCAGGATTCAAATTCCCGATCTTCCGATGATTCCGATGAGCATCTCATTAACTTAATGGCAAAAAAATCTTTGAAAAATCTATTTGTTTAACATTAAGTTAACGAGAAGTTCAGTTCAAGCTCGCTGTTGCTTTGCATACTTTTGTAAGCCTTGCAAGGGATGTTATTCTGTCAGGGCAAACTTTAAAGGGCATTCAAACCAACACTGTTTTAGCTTTTCTATTTTTGCTCTTGTTTATCCTGGTAACTTTACAGGAGTAATTAATTATTGAAAGAAGGTTCTATCTTCTATCTTCACTTGAGATGCTCTGGGGTGTTAGCGATCTAGACTATCCACTAAAATGCCCTTGTCTGAAGAACATGTAACACAAGCGGTTTTTTATGGCATAGAATACACTCTCTTCCTTCTGTCTCTACTAAACCCCAGAATTTGTGTATGCCTTTCAGACAAAATGTCTTTCATATCCTTATCTTTGTCTGATCTTATAAGATAAAACAAAAACACAAGATAATGCCCATATATGTAGCAGCTACAGTATATAAGGCTTTACAGATGGTAGAATGGAACTGTTGCTCTGTTGACTGTAGTGCTTGCTAACTATAAATTAAATTACTTTGACCACTATGACCCTAGATATGCACTGCCTTTTGTTGACAAAGAAGGGAGGAAAAACATCTGCAATGTAAGAACAAAACCTGTGCACGTTATTAAACCAGAAGACTAACTTTGTGAGTCAAATGACAGACCTTTCTATGCACAATGAAAAGGTAGAAGAGCTTGAACTGGCACTGCCACCCATAATAATCTATAATCAGATCAGATGGTAAGTAGGAAGCTGGTCACTGCGGCACTGGGAAAGATGGCAGCATCTGTTCTCTCTAAACCAAAGAAAGCTGTGAGGTACACTGTCAAATAGTTAATAAGCAAATTGCAAAAACCATTGAGATGTGATAATTGTAAATGCATTTATCCCAAATCATTTTTTCCCATGAAATGAAACTGGTACTGTTACTATTAGATGAATCTTATAAATCATAACAGGGCAGCTTCCTCCAAAATCAACAGGTTGTAGGTCCAAAGATACAAAGCAAACTGTCAAAGCTAGGGTTTATTTTCCTGAGAGTGGCTAATGAAGTGGCTGATCTGGGGGACTACAATCCAGTCTCTCTTTATATTTCATCTTCATACATTTGCATACATGCACATAGAAAATGAATAAATACCGAGTCACTAAGAAAAGGGAAAAATTATAAACTCTAGTTTCAGACTTTAAACATGGATTTGCACAACAACAAAGAAGCAACTCAGTGACCAAGATGAGTTGACTGTATGTACAGTAGGAGTCTTTGTCTTAACAGAATTAGTGACAGAAACAGAATTATTTTATTTTAAACTTACACTACAGCACTGCTTTTTTGATCTGTTTTACTCTGGAGCAACAAGCTGCATGTTGCTTCAGTAACATTCCCCAATGATGTGCCAGAAATGAAGACTATGAAAGTATGTGATGCAATTCAGTTAAATAATAAAATTTATATATGTAAAACCCATTTTTCCTAGAAAATGTTATCTCTTAATTGAATACAGTAGCATACTGTATATCTGGTTAGGCCCCCTTGCAAGGCACAAGACGTCCCACTATATGCCACTAAATAAATCTAAGTAAATAAGTAAATCATACCTTACACTCACCTGTAATTTTGGAAGAGGTTGTACCATCATTGATCCATATAGAGTTTCCTGATCCCTGCTGGTTGAGGTTCAGGTCCAGCCTAGTGATAGCTCTATGGTTTCCATTTTTGTCTGTGGCCTCTGTTGGGTCTTTGGGCTGGTCCCCATCTTTTAACCATGACCCAGCTTTTTCATGAAACCACCTGTCTTGATCTTTGTCCTTACTCCCATCCTCTTCGGGCAGCAATACAATGCGGTGGTTCAGTTGGGGGCTGGATATCTTGGATGACAGTGGTGACAGGATGGGGGACATACTCTGGAGGCTGTTGGATGGAGAGTAGGACACATTAAAAACCCCAGAAAGGGAAGGAGATATAGGGCTTTTAGTCCTGGGCCTAAGGTTGGAAGTTCCATTTTGAGATTCTATGAGGGGAAATGGCATTGCCTCAGAAGACCTATCTCTAACCTTTAGCTCCACATTGTTCTCCTGAGTAATGTTCTGGACTTTCAGCTTTTCTTGTCTCAAATGTTGGCAGGTGTTTTGTCCCATTGCAGAGCTATCATTAGTGGTATGAGGCCCTACTTCAATGACATCAGAGGAATTCTCTTTGCTCCCAAGGTTGGAATTAGTTAATTCCATTGTTTCAGCAACCACTTCAACAACTATGTCTCTCCTGTTCATGTCATCATACAGCGGTGCTACAGTCTTACCTCCAGAATTATTTTGCAAATTGTATTTCCCAGCAGAACCTATTTTTCCACTTGAAGCAATGTTATTTCCATTGGTCATTTGCTCCTGATGGGTACGGTACTGCCTCGCTTCCGTAAGACTACAGGAAAATGCTCCATAACTCAGACAGAACTGGTCCTCAAACTCAGTGAATTCAGTGCAGAGGTCTATCTCTGACTCAAACAGACGTGAGTCCTCCATGAAGTCCCAGGCTTCCTGACACGTCTGAAAGGCTTCTTCCATTGGGAGAAGTGGTTCGCTGCTGACACTGGCATAGGAGTCTGAGCCAGGTGTATGTGGTATATGCATAGAAGCAGGGGTGCCAGGTAACTTTTGGTTTTCAGTTGCCTGAATCAAGTCTACATAGTCCAGATGATTTTTCAAAAATTCTGAAGTTGTGTTGCTCTGTACTTTCTTTTTCAACTTAGTCTGCAAGAACTCCTCAGCACTGTCCATCTTCTTGCTACCTAGTTTCTTGATCTTCCTAACCCGAGAAGCTGATCTCTTATGATCTGGAGACACAGAAAGGGTATGTTGAAGGTTGCTGCTGTTAACACCTTGAACAAGATGTTTTTCATGTCCTTCAAATTGAGCCTGTAGCTTGCCATCCTGGTTGCCCATTCTGAATCTTGATGCACAGTCACCACACAGAGACAGGAGATCCACAAGCAACTGGCAATGTTCTGCAGACAGCCAGTGAAGCCCAGCTAAATCATTTGTTGCTTCACAAGACTGCAAGCCTTCGCTTGCTGGCTTGTAAGACTGACTTCTTTGTTTTGGCACTGCAGGATCTTCAGCCTTCTGGTCATGCTGATTGGTGTACAGGGGCTGGCAGTGATGAGAGGTGCGGCCACTGCGTGTAAAGCCTCGCACTCCCCTAGTGGGGAAGTATGGGCTGATGTAAATAAACTCCTCAATTCGTTTGTGCAGACAGAGCACTGTGTGTGTGCCCTCCATTATGGGAGCCATTTAATTAATCACACACTTACTTTAAAAATACAGCCATTCCAAGGCTCTTGGCTTTGGTAGTCGACTGCTTGGGAAGAAGAATCCCCTTGGTGATTGAAAATCTGTTAAGGGGAGAACACCATTACTGACTATTTTAAATAATTTTAGCACATGAATGTGAATGATTCGCCTTACACAGGTTTTAAGTGAATATAAATAATATTGCATAATACAATATTAAACCTGTACGCAACTAATTACGAATGAGCATTTTCTGTAACAGACAAACCAAGTCATTAAACAAATATAACTGGTGGAATAGTCTATATATTTGAATTAAGTAGATCACAGGTTCCCAGCTCTGGTCCTGAAGTACTCTGTCCTGAACATTTTAGATTTTTCCTATTCCAACCCCGAGCCCCCCCGCCCCCACCCCCCCAATTCAAATCAGTAAGGCTTATTAATTAACTGATCAGTTTAATGAGGTGTGTTAGAGCAGGGAAAAGAGTAAAATGTGCAGGACAGGGGGTACTTCAGTACCGGGGGCTGGGATCCTGTGAAGTAGACAAACGCAGGATTTCTTGATGATGTCTGTTCCATTAATCCATAATTTGGATCATTTTGAATACTACACTCAAAATGCCCCATAATCCCATAATGAAAACAAGTAAATTACAGAATAAGAAAAAATAGTTAATGAATAATAATTTTTTAAAAAAAGTAACCCAATGATTACTGTGCATTATTGACACTCGACACTCTAATCAGAAGTTACACTCTTGTCGGTTCTTCAGTGGTTCTTTAAGGGTTCAAAGGATGATCAAGAGTTCTTAGCTTCCTAAAGCAAAACAATGAAACATAGTTATATGGTTCTACATAGACTTTTTAAGGGTTCCCCCAGAGGGACAACCAAAGAACCCTTAAGGGCGATTAGTTAGTGTCTATATTCAATGTGAATTCAGCAAGACAGCTTTTATAGCTTATAATGAATGACTTAGAGGAAACATCTAACACATGATACTGTGCAATTAACCCCATGATAAATTTAAGATAAAGATTAAAGATCTCTAAGGGAATTGTTTCAGGTTTTTTTTTTCAAGAGTGCTGTTATAAGTGTTATGTTTTTTGTCAGAATGTTGTTTGTGGTAACTATTGAGCTGCTTTCTTGTAAAAGAGATTTTTGTCTTAATGTGCATACCCTGTTTAAATAATAATAATAATAATAATAATAATAATGATGATGATGATGATGATGATGATTTGCCCTGTAAAAAAAAACTATTGCTATGCGGTCGCGTGCTTTCTTCAGCTATCTGACTCTAGACACTTTACAAGATCCAGATCACAGCTGTGAGAAAATGCGGCATTAAGTTGTGCGGTGCGTCTCAACAAGCAGCGCTTCAGCAGCGCTCGCGTTCTGCGCTACGCGTGAAACGTTACGCAACATCGGCATCAATGCGGTAATCGCGTGTGAAAGTGCGTTAAAGTTTGGCGCGCGCTTACCGCTTTCTCTGGCATGACGGATATTTCCCCTCTTCTTCCTCCCTCGCGCTAACCCGAGTCTGCATTCACCGGTGTCTTTCGGAGGACAGAGCGCTCGCCTTCTGACCGACTGGTGCGTGGTCCAATCAGAGCGCGCATAGACAGCTGCACGAGCGCCGCCTCGAGCTCTGTCACAGCTCGTGCGGATGCGGATTTTCAGGTGCAGAAGAGAGCACGAAGAGAAGGAGGTCCGCTTGCATATAGAACAGCATCAAAAAAAAAAAAAAACATTAAAGGGGAACAGCAGTGAACACGGTGCAGTGACAAGTCAAGCACAGGATGGGTGAAATTAGGAAACCTGAGACCATCAGTGTTTCTTGCATAAAAAGCATATATGCATAGTATTTTTGTGTGTATAAGTTTATGTACATAATCATATGCTATATGCAAGCATACATATGTGCCACTCAAGCAGGCTATATAAAATGTGCAGGTGGTTAAATTATTCTCCATAACTGTTAATTGGCACTGTGTGCAGAACAATAGGTATTGTTAATGTAATGTACATAGAGACAAAAATTAGCACCCTGAAGATCACATACCTGGAAACTGAGTGTAATCCAATAGGCAGCTCTGTGTTCATGAATGCATGAGAGTCTTATTAAGCTCTCATGGTCCACAACTGTGTTGCACTGCAGTCAAGCTGCATGCTCCGAGTCTATATTTACTGTGTGGGTAAATAGAGCCTACTAACTAGGCACTGGTAATGAATGCTTCTGGTTCTATACACACAAAGAACTGCAAAGACTACATACTGTAGGTGCAGAATGAGTTTAAAATGTTTGCTATTTCTTTCTTATATAACCAACACACTCATTTTATTTTTTTTTACATCAGAGGTTCTCAGTCCTGTCCTTGCGGATTTCCAGCCAGACCACAAGTTTCTTGAATTCCAGTCCCCAAACACATTTAAGCCAAGTAGATCGTATCAAACAGTTGGTATTACCTGACTCAGGTGTCTCTGAAGCTGGAACAGGAAAAAAGTGGGCTGGCTGGAGGTCTCCGAAGACCACAGAGTACCCTCAGGCCTTTGGTAGTTTCCGACTCTCCTTTTTAGTTAGACTGTCATGGTAAGTACCTGAGTCCCCGCTTGCACTTTCTCACAATGTACATCCTTTTAAACTAATCTGTTCTTGCTCTCTCTCAGTCAAGCTGTATGTGCACTCCTGCTGCCTGATATGATGCCGGTGCCTGATCCTGACACACTTCTGTTGCCTCCTCTTGCCCTCCGAAGCTGTTTATTCATCATTATTAATCATTAATAATCCCACTATCCTTTTGGAGTATGGTTTCTCTCGAGGTTTCTTTCTCATGTCGAATCAAGAAGTTTTCCTTGCCACTGTCAACTCTGGATCTAAAGCCACACAGTTTTAAAGATGTAATGTAAAGATGCTTTGGTCAATGTCTATTGTTAAAAGTGCTATATAAATATATGTGTATTTAATTTAATCACACTGAATATGTCTGATATGTCTGTCATATTACTATCCTACCTCATGTAACAGATTATCTCCACAATGAAGGGTTATATAAGTAAACTGTGTGTCTTGTCTAAAAAATTGCCATCTATGACAATTCCACAGTTACTAAATATAAGAATACTTTCTTAGACTGATATAAGGCTAATATAAGAATATCTGTTTTCTGTTTATTTTTAGTAAAATGCATACATTTCTTTTGACATGTCATGCTATTTAAAATCTAGCTTGTTCTTTAGGAGTCAAAGCTAATACAGCTTCTTTACACAGACGAAAACAGATGAATAGCAACAATAAAATAAAATTGTGAAGTAAAGCAAAAAATATTCAAAATAAGGCATGAAATGATAAAATAATTAAAAGATTAAAAAGAAAAAGGCATTATATGCATAACTAAAAACCAAAATAAATAAATTAATTGATATATGATTATTTGTGAGTTTGTGTGAAAAACTTTTATATGTGGTATAAATGTGGTGTCCTGTAATTGTGATGTGTCCTATAAATGATTTTTTTAAAACTTGCTTCAATATTACACTTGACTACTTACTTGAACCTGTATTTAGACCACAAATCAAATAAGGATAGCTGTTTGTTTATGTGTTTTAACAATGTATGTTTTTTAAGTGAAGTGAAGTGACGTGTAGCCAAGTATTGTGACCCATACTCGGAATTTGTGCTCTGCATTTAACCCATCCAAGTGCGCGCACACACACACACACTCGGAGCAGAGGGCAGCTTTTTTTGCTGCGGCGCCCGGGGAGCAGTTGGGGGTTCGGTGCCTTGCTCATGGGTCTCACCACAGTCGTGGTATTGAGGGTGGGAGAGAGCGCTGGTCATTCACTCCCCCCACCTACAATCCCTGCCAGACCTGAGACTCAAACCCATGACCTTCAGGTTCACCTTCGGGTTACAAGTCCGAGACTCTAACCATTAGGCCATGACTTTGGTTTGCTTTGCTTTGGTTTGGTTTGGTGTTTGCCTGGAAACCTTATAGTGGAGAAAATCTTTAATATCTTCAGATTCCAAACAAAAAGGTCAGATGTGTCCCAGAAATGTGTTTGGGATGTTTCAATAAAATGTAGAACAAAGTACCATGTTGTTGTTGTTGTTTTTTTTTTTTTGTCACACCACTAGAGGACAGCAGAAGATCAGGGGTCTTGATACACCAGCACATACTCAGCTGTAGGACTGGTAGGGAATGGAGTGGAAAAGATTGATCCTGGGAGATATATGATTCTTTTCAACACAGAAAAGCATTTCATTTCAAACTCTTTAATGTATTGCACTGACCCTTAACACTACTTTTAGCCAGTGAAAGTGTACTGGACTGTTTCCATAGATTTATTATCATATACAACGATCAGCCATAACATTAAAAACACCTGCCTAATATTGTGTGGGTCCCCCTTGTGCTGCCAAAACAGCTCTGAACCGTCGAGGCATGGACTCCACAAGACTTGTGAAGGTGTGTTGTGGTATCTGGCATCAAGACATTAGCAGCAGATCCTTTAAGTCCTGTAAGTTGTGAGGCGGGGCCTCCATGGATCAGACTTGTTTATCCAGCACATCCCACAGATGCTCGCTCAGATTGAGATCTGGGGAATTTGGAGGCCAAATCAACACCTTGAACTCTTTGTCATGTTCCTCAAGTCATTCTTGAGGAACTTTTTGCAGTGTGGCAGGCTGTATTATCCTGCTGAAGAGGCCACTTCCATTAAGGAATACCGGTGCCATGAAGGAGTGTACTTGGTCTGCAACAATGTTTATGTAGGTGGTACATGTCAAAGTAACATCCACATGAATGCCAAGATCCATGGTTTCCCAGCAGAATAAATTCCCAAAGCATCACACTGCCTCTGCCGGCTTGCCTTCTTCCCATAGTGCATCCTGGTGCCATCTCTTCCTCACGTATGTGGTTCACCACACGATGTAAAAGAAAATATGAGTCATCTGACCAGGCCACCTTCTTCCATTGCACCATTGTCCGGTTCTGATGCTCACGTGCCTGTTGTAGACCCTTTCGGTGATGGACAGGGGTCAGCATGGGCACTCTGACTGGTCTGCATACGCAGCAAGCTGTGATGCACTGTGTGTTCTGACACCTTTCTATCATAGCCAGCATTAACTTTTTCAACAATTTGTGTTACAGTTGCTCTCCTCAATAAGCTTTGGGTGCCCATGACCCTGTTGCCGGTTCACCGGTTGTCCTTCCTTGGACCACTTTTGGATGGTACTAACCTCTGCTCAGATCCTTATGCTTGCCCATTTTTCCTGCTTCCAACACATCAACTTTGAGAACTAACTGTTGACACTTGCTGATATATATCCCACCCCTTGACAAGTGCCACTGTAGCAGACTTCACCCTAAACTCAGAATATCTGTTAAACTACTGACACAAAAGCGCATACATGAACTCATTCCAGCTTTATAACACTTCTGTAATCAGTATTAACTCAAATTTTCACATAATATAACACAATTTTACCATTTTTTCACAGAGAGCTGCAAAAACATACCTGACTCTGTGTAGTCACAGGCCGTTCTGAGAGAGCAGGATGTGATTGGCCAATTGACTGTGACATCACTCACAGCCTAACTCACATTACTGATAAGTAACAGAAATACTTATTTTTCTCTGTTTGACACAAAGAAATAAAGATAATCTGTACAGAGTAAATAAAAATCTTATGAAATAAATGAATTCAAACAGTGTCTGCAATTTCGCCGACTCAATAATGAAACACAACTAAAAGTTTGCTGCAATGATTACATTAATCTCACAACATTACACCATTGTAATGAGATAATCAATGTTATTCACTTATCCTGGTCTGGGTTACAGTGGATCCAGAGACAATCCCAGGAACTCTGGGCATGAGGCAGGAATACACCCTGCATGGGTCGCCAGTCCATCCCAGGGCACCACACACACACACACACACACATACACACATACTCATTCACATTTAGAGATTTAGAGTAGTCAATCCACATATTGGTATGTATTTGGGAGATAGGAGGAAACCGGAGAACCCAGAGGAAAGCCACATGAGCACAGGAAGAACATGTGAAAGTAACCTGAGCTCAGGATCAAACTGGGGACCCTGAACGTGTCACGCAGTGAGCTGTATGAAAGGAGCGAAAGCTAGTCCTCCCTTTGACAAGGATGGAAAAGGACCTACAACTGGTATGCCACACACATACGATATATAAAATGGGTATATAATGAACTAGATAGTTTTATACTAACAGAAATACTGATAAGGCAGTGTAATGTATGAAACATGTATTCATTTACATGTAGAAAAACAAGTGCTTCCTTCTGTTCATATTATACTGGATAGCTGTTTTATGTTCTTAAAGGTGCAAACATTAGTACACCTTTAAAGTAATTCTCAACCAATTCTGCTCTAGTCACATTGAAAGGACACTGCACTGGTTTACTAAATTGAAATGTTCTTTGATCATTAAGATTAACTGACTAATAGCTATAACATAATCTTATGCAAACTAAAGATCATTACTTATTGTTATATGTACTGTGTCGAATTTAAACCCACACTAAGCCCACATTTCTCTGTTTATACATAATCAGAGCAAATCAGCAGCAATGATGGGACGCAGCCATGTCAACATTGACCAGAATCTCAAAAGAATGTTGCCAGCACCTTGTTAAATCCATGCCACAAATGACCAAGACCATTCTGAGAGCAAAGTGGGGTCCTACCCGCAGTATTAGTATGATGTTTCTAATAAAAGTAACAAGTCAGTGTATGAATGGACCAACATACTGCATAACATACACCTAAGATGCAGTGTGTATCCTTTGGACTAATGCACTGGCCTTACCACAACACCCTTCACCTTACCATCATTTAACTTTTCACTTCATGTAAGACTTTAGGAAGCAGATAGCACTTAATATGGTAAAACTGTTGCTCTAACACTAAGACAGTATTTCTACAAATCTTTTACAGCAAGTTGACTGTAAAGTTTAAAATCACGGTAAACCTAATGAACCCATGAACAGTGCAGTGATTAATGACGTCAAAGGCAAGACAAGACCCAAGTGCAATAGAGTGCAAAGCGCTTCCAATTTCTTCTGCTCGGTGTTGCCAGATTGGTGAATTTTTATCCACTTTCCTACTTTTTTCAGATTGCACAGAAGTTAAAAATTTTTAACTGTCATATTCAGTCGTTGTGAAGCATACCTGTAAGTACCTAAACATTTTATTTAATTAGCTAGCTTGTAATTTACATTAAATATTTTAGCTATTTATTGATGCCATATAGCCTAGGTTTTAAAATTCTGACTTTTAGGCTGAAAAAAAAAACAAAAAACATTTTTATTCAAATTTTTTATAGGATCCTTGTTTTTGAGTTATTCTGGTTTGGATTAAACCCATTCAATTCATGTGACCAGTCAAATAGGCTAATAACTATAATAATTCAATAAAAATTTTGTAACTTTGTGATTTCCATCACTGCAACAAAATTGTAAAAAATGCAGAATGACCATTTAAAGTAAAGTGCTTCTGCATCTATGGCATTTAGCTGATGTCCTTATCCAGAGTGATCCAGAGACAAAAGTGCTTTGTAGTCTGTATCAGAAGTGCTGATACAAGAAGTGCTAATTTAAGTGCTTAAATTTAGAAGTGCTAATTTAAGTGCTTGGTGAAGAGGTAGGACTTCTACGAAGGGGTAATCTTCATCTGAAACCTGTCAGTGCCTCAGTTGTTCAAGCAGCCAGGGGAAGTTCATTCCACCACCTGGGTGTCAGGACAGAGGAGAGTGTGCATGCATGTCTTCCTTGTACCCTGGGAGATGGTGGTTTATTTACAATTTTTAAATCCCTACATATATTTTTTATGTATATATTTTTCTTATATTTAATATTTTTCTTTATATATATTTTTGTATGTATATATTTTTCTTTATATTTAATATTTTTCTATATTTTCTTTTTATGTTGGAACAGTTGTATAAAGCATTTCACTGCAAGTCCTACTGTGTATGGTTATGCATGTGACAGATAAAATTTGAATTTGAATTTGGTGGGTCTAATCGAGCAATGCATGATCCATTGATATATGTATGAATGGATTTTCAGGGCACTTTCTCACCTCTCTTTGTCTAGCCAGAATCAAAGTGAAAAAAAAAACAACAACAACTTTTGGTTGACTTTCTACTTGATCTGATTTGGTTTTAAACTTCACATATTTAAATTTCACAATTTCTACTATTGTTATTAATACTAATATAACTATATTACAAACATTAATGTAATATAACTATTGGGACATTGAGTGCTTTTCAAATTACACACCATGTATATTCATATTCATAGATAATTGTATTTTTAATGAGGATGAGTGTGAAGAGATGTTCCTAGACCATGTTTAGTGATGAGAGTTTCTGTTGCTGATTTGTTGGTTGGTGCTGTAATTTTGTAATTCCTGTAAAAAGTTAGTGATTTTGTGATGCGTTGATGTCTCAGGGAACATTGCTAATAAGCTATAAAACATAACAGGGCATGCTGTTATCAGAAAATAATCCATGACAAATTATTTTCCTATAACAGCACATCCCAGTGTGTTTGTTCCTCTTATAGCACAGTGGCTTGCCAGTGATTACAATTTTAATTCGATTAATGGACAAAACAACACTTTTTAACCATTTATAGTTACTTTTACTGTTGTGTAATGCTGACAAGTTATAGGTTACAGCATGTATAACTATTCATTCCCCCACCTGCCTCTCTTTTTCTCACTTTCTTGAGACAAAAACACACACCTTGTCAATTGGAAACCAGAAAGTGGAAAGTCTTCTGTCCTGAAGACTCTATGGACAAATGACTGCTACAAAGTGATGACACCAGAGCCTCTTCCCATAGATATCATATAAATGTGTCCTTACAGAAAACGTCATTTTTCTGTATTCATCATTAAATAACAACACATTTTTTAAAATCTGTTTATTAGCACTTCACACAAAAGCATCATGCAATCTATCAGGAAATGCCAGTGAAATCTTGCTTACTGTTCATAAGAACTGGATCTCATCTTCCTCTTCTCCGCCTTCAGCCATGGCTGCTTGCTCTCTTCTCGCCTCTCTTCTCGTTTATTATTAGACTTAGATTATGTGGAGTGTTGGCCATACAAGTCCCTGTGAGTGAGCTGGTACTGTAGAAACGATAACATATTAGAATGAGCACATTTATATAAACCTGTGATTTATATAAACCTGTGATCAACACCTTCTGATTAGTCAGAGCTGCAGTATAATGGCATTTAATAAGGAAAAACAAAAAAATAACAAATTAAGTTATGAGTCAAATCTCAAATAAAGTTATGAGTCAGGTTTAAACAAAGTTGTTGTTTTTTTAAAAGTGTGCACTACCGCACGTGCGTGAACACTGTTAATTTAATTCCATAATTACTTCTTCCTGTCCACCTATTCTCGCGAGATTTCATGATGTAATTGGTTTATGTTGATACTCCGTGATTTGATCAGGCTCACTCAATAGAATTTAATCTAGCAATTAGAAACTTGTTTCAGTTAAGTTTAATATAAGCAATGAAATCACTTTTTGATGAGAAATATTTTTATGTAAATTATTCTTTAAAATCTAACCGACCACATATTCTGTTGTTTTTTTTTTTCCAGTGTACATTATGTTTAAGGTGTTCAATGGTTGACTTTTCCTTTAATGGCTTTTGAGCAACTGTTGAACTGGGGATTTGAGGACCAATCTGGCAACCCTGCTCCCGCGCGCCTGGGTACCCGGCGGAGCGGCGGTGCGCGCGCACACACGCGCTCTTTGCGCTACAGCGAGCGGAGCTGAGCTGCGTGCAGACGGGCTGCGGTGGAGCGGCTGTGGCCCTGCATGGCTGTGGATTAGCTGTGCGTGTGTGTGTGTGTGCGTGTGTGTGTGTGTGTGCGTGTGCGTGTGTGTGAGGAGGCGAGAAGAGAGCGAGCAGCCATGGCTGAAGGCGGAGAAGCGGAGGATGAGATCCAGTTCTTGCGAACGGTAAGCAGGATTTCGTTGGCATTTCCTGACAGATCGCACGATGCTTTTGTGTGATGGGCTACAAGGCGGCATCGTGGCACACTTGTGCACGAACGTGTGCTAATAGAGAGTGAGGTGAGGGAAATGGCTTTTCTTGTGGGGATTGTGGTGATGCAGGTCCTCTGTTGATAGCAAGACAGAAGATAAACGCCATCACCGCGTACACACATTCCCACTGATTTAATGTGATTAAGCTGTACAGCAGCAGGTCTGCTACAGCACCATGCATGCAGCATCCTGCACACACTTGAGCAGGATGCAAGAAGTGCACCAGAAGAGATTTAGAATTCATTATTATTATTATTATTATTATTATTATTATTATTATTATTATTACACCACACTGTATGGTGCTTATATTGCTCACATGCATTCACATAAGACTTGATAGACTGGATTTGATATGATTAGGCTATAAAAGGGTTCTCGAGATCTTTTTTTTTCCCTCATTGACAGCTCATCTTGGAAAACCTTAATTATCCTTATTTTTTTTCTTTCCTAAAAAAGTGCACAGACAGCGTTTGCAGTCTGTATGCACAAACTGAGATGTTAAAGTGTGCTAAAACAAGCTGCATGAAAAAGATCCACGCTTCATTTATTCCACCTGAGAAAGGTGAATGGTGCAGGGATGGAGAAAAAATATTATAGTTAAGTACAGAAAGAAATTGGTCCAAAAGCTTAAACACTTGTTGACTTGCAGGGAGCAGGGATAAACTGCTGGCAATTAGGACATTCTGCGTTTCCCATAATAACAACAAATAAATGCGATTCTGCAGTTTATCTGTTCAGTCACGCTCTCATTGGTAAGTCTCTTCTTAGTGCAGAAAGGATAATCATTAAAATTCTCAGAAATATAAACCAGCTACTTGTTAAGGTGAGTACAGTCAATTTACCCGAAAGGACCGCTCTTATATAATTATTTGTGCACTGATTCTTTTTTTTTGACCTCATTTGGTTTTCTGTATTGATGCCCTGATCTGACGCGGAATATCAGCAGTGGTGCTGAATGATATTGGCCTGAGATGCTGTAGCAGCATCATATAGGATTTAACACGTTTTCCCATCCTGTTCTCTGACATATCTTATGCTCCGTATGATAACCAGTACTACACACTTCTCCCATACACACAGGACACAAATGATCTTAATGCAAGTTGTCATCACATGTGATGGTTTGCATTACACCAGAAGCTTGCAGAGCGCAGAATCGGTTACAGTGAGGATGTCAGTGTTAAATCTGTACAGGGTTGATCAGTTGATTCTCAGAGCTCTGATATTGGCATCAAATCAAAAATGGAAAAATTGTGGTCACCCGTTGTGAGCACCCATGGTGACTGAATCTAACATCAAACCAGCGTTTTACACTGTCCGACCTCCACGTTGCCTGCCTCCTTCCGTTTCCTGTAGCAAAGGTCATAACTCCCCAGCTCAGCAGAGCTTTTCATAAGACAGGTGAAAAATCTCTCTCCTGTGGTAACCATAGCGATGGCAATACATGCAATACACACCTAGGGCTTATCGTACTCGGGTTGCGCCATTATTTTACACGCACAGATTATATTGGCAAAAGAAAATTTTTGATAATAAATGATGTGATCTTTTGAGCATCCAGTCAATCACCTCATCAGCCACAACCTGGCCTGAAAAATATAATCGAAGCACTTCTTACCAGATGCATTTATCATACAGAAAAATATTAGGAGAGATATTAATATAAAGGATTCTTTAGGAATGTCAGAACGTATGTGAGGAAAATTGACTGGATTGGTAAATTTAATTGGTATTTTGATGCAGGGCTGTAGGTGTTTGGGTGGTGTTAAAAAATGTACTGCAACCAGCCACTAGAGGGCGTGTGAGAAATCGACTTCACTCTTTAACCTATCTCAAACTGTCCAGCTTATACAGATTATACAGATCTTATAAGATTGATCAGATCTCAGACTTCGCTCTAGTCTTTAGTGCTACTCAGACAGTTTTGCGCTATTTGCGCAAATGGGGCTGAATTTGCCAGTAACAGAAGCATGTCTTACTTATACACAATTCTAACCTTGAATGTAATTCAGGTTTTCTGCAGCAATTTCGACTCTGGCCAGGACCAGAATTAAGTACAGTGCCACATTCAGACAAATTGTAATTGTTTTGGACCATGTAAATACAAATAAAAACTCCTGAAGGCTATTAGAGGGCAATATTAAATATATACAGTACATATCAAATTTTGACATAATTCATTGTATAAATCATACGTATGAAGCCCTGGAGAGATCACGACTTTTTATTCATGTGCACGGTGGAGCTCAGACACAATACTTCTGTCAAGATCCAAATTTTATTGGCATGTTAATTCTTATGATATGAAATGATGAGCTATAGCCACCAGTTGGACAGTCATATTTTAAAATGATATATACCTGTTTTCTTATTAATACTAGTCATTTGATAGCTAAAAAGTTAATTTGTAGTCGTATTTATTCTTGGTAGTACCTAATTGGCACAGGAATGGGTAAATAGTTCTTCAATAATGAATGATTTTCACTAAAGAATAATGAAAACGTAGGTAGCTGCATTGTTAGAATAATTACAGCTGCTCTGAAGGCATGGGGCAGTCAGATATCCCATTTCCCATGATATTTCCAAATTATGACTTCTTATTCCATTACTACAACTGATGATGCTTAATGATTATAGTCTGATGTCTGTCACAATCTATTGGCATTAGCTGATGCAGCTGTCAGCCATCACCGGTTATCCAGAAAGATGGCTGCTGATATTGAATACAAATATCTTTACAGAACTTTTATGATATGATAGGTCAGTGGTATGGTGTGAGTGTTGGCTCAGCAGTGGTAACGGCAGTTTTCTGTCCTACTGAAAACACGGTTATGAGTTCGAGTCCCTGGACTACCAGCTTTCACTTGTTCAGGTTTAAGCTTAGACTGCATTCTACCAAATGAATAAATACACCCAGAGTAGGAGAGAAGACCTTCACAATTAACAGCCCCTTTTAATAACCCATGACCAATTATAGGAGGATAAAACAGGTAAACATAAAGTATGTATTATCTTATTAATTTATTAATTATGTATTATATTTGCCAACATAATTTAACTCATAATCACTAGAGTAGGTTTTCTCGTACTTGATGACCCATTTTATAATTTCTGCCTACTGATCTTTTATTTCCACTTAACCTAATACTTATAAAAACGTAATGAAATACGTTACAAAAAGCATATTAATGCATGTATGTGTGTGTTCTCTGTTCTTTCTAAGTAAACTATATGATATTTTTGAATGAATCAGTTTGGCAAGATATTACTTTAGCTGACATTAGTAAAAACTAGTATTTCACACTCACCAACTTTCTTCCCTCACTTGTAGAGCACATTTTTTAAAAAACACTTTTGCTTGTAGCTTATTTAGCCATTCCCTTGTGAGTCTGGTATGTATAAAGAATTTCACAGAAAGAGGCAATTTGACTGGCATAGTATCAGTTTCCCTGTAGTCTGCTGAAAACGTGGGAGATTTTTACTTCCTGCTTTATTCTCGTCCTGGAAAGAGCATGGAAGCAGGTATACATACAGAAGGTTGTGGCCAGAAAAGTGTACTAAAGCTGTCAGATGCTCTGTAGCCTGTGAGCATCTGAGGCTGAGATTAGGTGAAATAACAGAAGTCAATTCAGTAATTAGATTAGGCAAAATTGGAATAAGATGCTGAATTGGTAATAATTAGTTTTTTTATTGAGAAGTTAAAGGGGCATTTTTTTCGTATATTTTGCCGATATTATATTTAGACTATAAAGAGTTGCAGTGACATTGAGAAAATGTGAAATCTGTGCCTACTGAGGTGAGGAAAAACTCTTCTTTTTTTTACACCTTGTTCAAAATCAAAGACTTTATTTCACACTTCAGATGCGTTTGAATAACTCACTATTTTTGGCCATCCAACATAGGACAAGCGAGTACATCACACAAGAAATAGATTTGAACACATGAATATAATGAGTGTGTGGCCACCAATCAGCATACAGCACAAGAGAAATACAGGCTACATCCCACACCACATACATTCTAAATAGTAGGCTACACTTCTGTATGTAATAACTGGTGGTGTAATACTGTATTTTCCCATTTCTAATGCACTCACAACTAGTGAGTGTGCTAGCAATAACACTAACTCAACATTAGTTAAAACAGCCTGGATAAATATGTAATTTCTGCTGGAAAGCACCAAATAAATCTCTTAATCTCTAAAGTTAAAATTCTCCATAACCTATATTGTACTGTTTCTGACTGTTCTCTCAGCTCCTTATACTCCTGTGTGCACAGCAGATTTCTCTTAGGACAGCAATGAGAACACGGTTGCAAGCAATTGATTTAGCTTAGGGTTTCATGATATTACATAATGCATCAGCGTATACATGCTTTGGTTGGAGCAGAAACAGCGAACAAAACGCTCATTTCAAAGAAAAATGTAGTATAAACTCACCACTAGGGATAGACTGTTCCTAATTTTTCCATTTTCAATACACATTTGATATCACACCTCTGAGTATTGCTTGGCTGAGAATGATACGAGTAGCAAAGTTAGGAGTTAAATTTTACACTGGTACCATCACTACTTTTTCAAATGAAGCAGCATATGTTGACTGAGTAGCAGAGTAAACGCAACATTGCTTTATTTTCTGAACCTGCACCTTCTATATATTTAATCCACCATGTGGTATTTCTTGTCATTTGGGTGTAAACATGACTGATTTGAGTATATTCTTAGTTAATGTGACTGCTCCGAAGTTGCTTTACTGGAAAATGTTCATTTGAATGTTTTTATGGTTGCAACTTGTACATAATGCTGTCCTGTTTCAGTCTCTCTTTTGTTCTGAAGACAGAGACAAGCTTATTTGTTCTTTCTCCACACATGCACAGCTATCACAGTAATGGGAAATGCAGTTGATTAAAATAGCCTGATTGCTGGGCTATATTCCAGATGTCTTTATTGAATTTCTTGAAATCCAGTAACAGCTTTAATCTGATTAAGATGTCACTTTGTGCTGTTTACATGACCACATGAATAAACTGATAACTGCAAAAATCAAATTTGGATTGAAAATGAATGAAACACATTATTGTGCATGTAAATGCACTCCTTGATAAGCATCAGGTAATCTGCTCTTTATTTACTTTGCACATGTCAGCAACACAGGTAGAAGGGTGTGAGTGTGTGTGTGTGTGTGTGTTGAAGTCCCAAGCCTCACAACTGTAGAACAGAAGTGTTCACACACAGCTAGCAATTGTTTCCTGGGGTGTGATAATCTGGTAGCTCTGATATTTGTAGAGCAGAGGGCTGACCTCAAATCAAAGAGGAGAACACTTTCTCTAAAAGGCTGAAGTCTCAACTCCAATCTGCAGATCTCTTAACCTTAAGATTGGTTGATGTATGTGAATTTATAGAAATTGTATACTGGAGTATCTGGACATATCAGTAGTGTTTCCATTACTCTCAGTACCACTAATAGGGCACCAAAAAAACCCCCAAAAAACAAAAAACATATTTGCAATGCTAAGACAAATCACTGCTAATCTAAATGACCATCTAAATTGAAGACCATCTAAAATAAATAGTAGTACCTTAATTTGAATCTTTTAGTCTGATAAGGCCTGATCTTGCCATAAAGTAATCAGTAAAAAGTCTAAAATGTGGCTATATTAGATAGACCATGCGTCAAGATCACATGGGAGTAGTGAATTATAGTCATAGGCATTTATAGGTACTACTCAATGATAATGATAATAGGATTAGAATTATGGTGATGGAGGGCCAAAGTACAGATGAGAGGGTTTTTGGAGAGACCTGCTTCTCAGAGTTTCTTCACAATGCTGCTGCAAGTGTCATAACACCTGTTTCCAGTAAGCACTGGATAGTGGAGGAGGTGCTGAGCTGTTGGAAGGGGTGTTGTGGAACCTTGTCTGCACACACACACACACACACACACACAAACTGTGATAACCCGTGTGCTATTCAAGGTAGCGATCATCTGCTTAAAAAAGTTATAGATGAAATGTTATAGATGTCAAAGCTATATACAACATAAAGAGTGATGTGAGAGCTGATTTCCCCCTGGGTGAATGATTATCCAGGTCAAATTCTACAAGCCAGTTCTCCTCGATTACTGTCAGGTTCTACTTGTATTCCCAGAAGATATGATTCTTGCAATATTATAAAAAGGAAGACTTCTAAAATGTATGAATGTGGGTGTGGATTAGTGTGTTGGTTATGTTGTACAGTTAATCCTCGCCCCTGCCTTTTATAGAAGTAAATGACCCAAAGTAAAAATTTAAATCCTCTTATTGACTTACCGTTATTACGCAAAAATTGGCTATCAACTACGTCATATCTCGTGTCTCAACATGAGAGGTGACTTTCAGAGCAAGGGAAGGTGGAGTGTGAGGCACCTCTACCCCTGGCAGAAAGCGAAATTTAAAGCGAAAGTAATTTCTTTGGTGATTTTTACAGTTTACTGTATTTGAACCATGTACAAAATCATATATACTTCTAGCTAACTACATGACTTGCTAACAAACTATCATGCTAATTATCAAGCTAGCAGAGTAATGAAAGGAAGTTACATCATCTGTTATGTACCTTCCTGACTTGTCGAGTTGAGGGGGTGTTATCTTTGGTTTTTCCTAGACAGGTTGGAAAGTCCGAGCTACAAGCTTAAGTCGAATGTAGCAACAAAATAAACATAGCAAGTCAAATGTCACTTTTTCAAAATATTCAGTTTTTTTAATCTTTACTGTTTACATTTATAGACTTTTTTTGCTTTTTTGGGAAGAGAATTTGCAAAGAGATCACAGTGTCTTCACATTCACACCTCTAATATCAACAGTATTCAAAGAGAGTTTTTTCATTCACATCTACCCTATCAGAATGCACACTCACTGATTAGTATTGTTTTTTTTTTTTATCTTGAACAGTTCTTCAGCATGCCTCAGCACTAAACTTGATGTTTTGGGGAAATTTTCAGGTCACTGAAACATGGAGGATAGGGGCAGCCTTCATTGGGCTGCTGGAATGACAGCACAGCTCAATGAAAACATTACATCCATTTTTTTTTTCTGATTATCCTTGAGTATCACAGTTGTACAAACATTTTAGGATAATCATGATAATCTACCTATTTGTAGATTATGATTTTAAATAAAGTTCAGAGCATATAGGAAGTGTCATTGTGTTATTTATGTGTAATCAACCAGCCTCAGCAGAGTAGTTAGGATCCATGTGCAGAGGTCTATTAAATTATGATCCCAAGTCATAATCGTTAAGCAGGCAGAGCTCATACACAGTAATGACATCAAAAATAATATCCACAAGGAGAATCCAAAGAATAATCAAAAATAGTCAAGGCACAGATAAAGCAAACAGGAAAACACATCTTAGAACTTATACAACTTGAGAATAAGACTTCACGTTTAACCTGTGCATGACGTGCTTTAAGTAACTGAATCAGAAAGTAGACATGAAACAGGAAATGAGCAAATGACTAGAATTCAGGAGATGGTGACCTCGTTTGACTAGAAGGAGCATTGTCCTTTACCGTTGTGAGACGTTCCATGGACTTTACGCTTCACTTATGAACCCCAATGCAGCTAAACTGGACTGAAATGCTTGTTTTAATGGTAATGGAAATTATTTGTGTATTGTGTAAACAGAAAAAATTCAGAAACGTGTTCAGTATGAATTGCAATACATTTTAACAAGCATTTAAATCCACACCACTTCTCACAAACACATAGCAAAATACATGCTGCATGACACTACTTACCCTGCAAACATCTCTAACATAATGCTAATAATGCAGCATGGGTGTCACATTGGCAAGAGAATAAAACCCATCAGCAAGTGTTATGCAGTTTGTTCTGCTAGCATTCCCCACAAGACAAAAAATAATGGCTGTTCTCATATGGATTCCAATTATATGAACTTGAGTTAAAAAGCACAGACAAACATGGCTGGCTGACTGAATTCTTAGAAACCAATTTTTCTTTATCGATACAGATACTATACCTAGATAAATAACGCCAATAATAATGCCCACCCAGTATCGTTTTCTTTTTAAGCTCTTCACAGTTAAACATTTTCACACAAAAATCACTTACATTGTAAATATAATGAATATGATAAAGTATAAAGTATGAATATTATATATTTTTATATTTTATATTTTGTGTGTGTACGTGTTGTATCTTGCTACTGACCATGCTGCTGTAACACAAGAATTTCCCTCATGGGATCAATAAAAGATATCTATCTATCTATCTATCTATCTATCTATCTATCTATCAACCCTAACAAAAGAAAAATGAGTCAAGTCTCTTTATATGTAAACAATTCCAGTTCCAAAAATATATTCTTTAAAAAAAAGAAGTCCAGTCTTTGTTACAGAATCTGACATCTTTGCTCCAATATCCGATCCAGCATTTTTTTCTGGTATAGACCTGAAACTATAGACCTACTGGGTAGTGGGTACTGGGATACTGGGATTGGTGGCATCTCTAGTAATCATACATCTTTTGAAGTAAAAGCCCCTGACAATAAAAAAAAAAAAAAAAAAAAAAAACAGATGCAAAAAGACCAAACCCAGTTGTCTGCAATTCTCAGGTAAAATCTCAGGTGAAGCTGAACAAAGGGAAGTTTTTGGCTAGCTGGTTTAAAATATGTGTGTGGCTAGCAATAAACAACAGAGAAATAAGTTGTTTAATTCGTAGTCACCGTTAAATTAATGACTGAGCTATGAGTATGTTTAAGTGAGTTTTTGTTATGATTAATTTTTTTTGTTAACTTGTACCTGACTTTTTTTTTTTCATAAATTGAAGCTAAATATGAAATGGAGTTTTACTTTGTCCTGCGAGCCCATCGCACCAAAAAGCCTATTATTAAATTGAACTCCATTAAATTGGAGGCTGACAGATGAGACTCATGTGGAACTAAGCCAGCATGTGGAGCATTAGACTGTGTGTCTTAATGATCTATCGATCTGCTGGTAAATGAATTGCTTCATTTCAGAATGCTGCATTTCACACAAATTCCCAGGCCTCAGTAACACAAGCTTGTATAATATGCAACACCTCTGTGGTTGGAATATGCTACGCACTCTTAGGATTTTTAAGATATTTCGCATTGACAGGGTTGCTGCGTTTTTCAACGTTTTTCTATGTTAATTAGCAGTGAAATAGTCCTGATCACAGTGTTTGGTATAAAACAACTTAATATTTCAGCTTAATACTTTTAAATATGACCATATTAGATGACATATAAGAATAAAAAAATGTTTTAAAAATGGGACCCCATCTGCTTTGTCCCACGTTAAGTGACCGGGGTCTAAAAAGGTGCATTCCAGTGAATAAGCTTTAACACATAGGCTGAAAATGTTAAGTTTGCAGTCTTGTAATAATATTACAATTAAATTAATTAATGAAATAACTGATTGTTATAGTCTGTGACCCTCTTCAGTATTTTTCACACTCACCTCATACATGTGAAAATTAGTAGGGCAATACAGCAAACCAATAACCTAGTTTGCAAGATACTGCACTGGACTGACCTAGGGCACTTTCCTACATGGACTTATTATTATTTTTCATAAAGTGGCTCTATTTCATTGTGTTTATGAACTCAAACTTTATTGAATTAAATTCTTACACCATTTTGTTCTCTCTGAAAGTAGCTCTCCCTACTCTCTGGAAACAATATTTACCACAGACTAATAACACATTATTGTCAGTCCCAGCGTGCAATCTTGGCATAATCTTTAGTTCTACACAGTATATATTACGTTGCTTTATTAAAAGTACTGCTCTTTAGCTCCACAACACCCAGCATCAGCCCTTAAGTAGTTTAAAAGATACAGACTACTGCAATTCTCTTTCCATTAGCATA
Source organism: Pangasianodon gigas (assembly GCA_022758105.1). Classification (NCBI taxonomy): domain Eukaryota; kingdom Metazoa; phylum Chordata; class Actinopteri; order Siluriformes; family Pangasiidae; genus Pangasianodon; species Pangasianodon gigas. Next base: position 20,800,806 of record CM040463.1, on the reverse strand, counting down.
ATTGGTAAAACTCTAAATAGACTTAAGTATATTCAGGATACACCAAATGCTCAGCACATCATGCTCCTACTCTTTAACAGTCACACTGGATGTCCACATGGATGTCCACAAAATTCAAATTCGATATGATATGATACAGTGGTGTCTCGATATGATACATTTACGATATAGCAAAAATAATATTGCCCAAATACGTGCCTGAGCTTTGCGTTTAATTGACTATTATTTGCATAAATTGATTAAAAGTACAATAAATGTACAATAATTTAAATTTAATAACGGCAGTGTTCGTGTGATCCATTCAGACTTATAGCAGCATGTAATGAAACAAAACCTGTGCATTAGAATGTAACAAAAAAAAACAAAATGGCTAAGCTTTCCGAGATGTGACTCATAAGGGTGGCGTGTCTGAAGCGCAGGACCCCCATTCTGCTTTTTTCCCATTCTGCTGTTAGCTGGCTGTGCTGGCAGAGTCGCCTAGCTCTCTGTACCCCTAGATGTCTTTATGAATCCTGCTTTTTAGAGAAAGACACGGAAGGGTGATGTCGGAGATGCTCGTGGTATTGGCACTGCTGTATTGTACACATATTCGGCACACTGTTATATTTTGGTCCACAGCTCACTGGTCAGCTCGGCGTTGTAATTTGCCTGGAAGCAGGAGTGCTCCTCTCAGGTCCACCAGACCTTAAGGATTCAGAGGAATTTTCTAGTTTGTGCTTGCAGCTGACCATAACTATTGCTGTATTTCTTGAACTTAAATGCTGGCAAGTGTAGGAGGTCAGAGTAAAGTGCTTACAGTGTCCCAATGAAATGCTGACTGATTATACTGGAACTTCTGGACACTGTACTTGTGTTCCTGAAAAATATATTTATTTTCAACTAATGTATGTATGCCCTGCTGAACATTTGTACATGTTTTGAATATACCTACATTTAACCAGTGTATTTATCTCCACTCAATGCAGGTTCAAATATTGAATAATTTTTTTTGTTTAACCAGTATATTTATTTCCCACTTGTTTGGAGGAGGTTTTTTACATATACTGGGTTTCAAACAACAGTCATTGTGCTGCGGTATTAATGGATTGATATCAGGGGATAATTGTTGCCTTGCTGTGTCTCTTCAATCCTGCACTGATTTCAGCATTTTTTGACCATGAGCACATTAATCAATTTGATTCACTGCCACCAGCAATATGCATTTTTCATCTGAGAAACTGTCAACTTATTTCCGTTTTATTTGCTTGATTTGCGCTGATCTCATTCCTGCAATCCTTTTTGCCTGCCTCAGTAGAAAATGAGTGGGAGGCAGAATATGGCTAAGATGGATGTGGATGTTCTTCCTTGGATAACCTAAGACAGTAATTGCTCACATTCAAGTCTCAATTATTGAACAGTTGATAACTTCAGTTTGATACAAAAGACTTAAAGTTAAAACTCTAATGATGCTCATACTCAAGTCTCTTTTAACACACTTAGCACTACTTGTCACTTTAGTATACAGTTATAGAAGAGTAATGATTTATAACCGCACTAGCCGGTGTCACCCAGATGAGGATGGGTTCCCTTTTGAGTCGGGTTCCTCTTAAGGTTTCTTCCTCTTGTTGCCTCAGGGAGTTTTTCCTTGCTACTATCGCCTCTGGTTTGCTCATTAGGGATAAATGTAAATTTAAATTTTATATCCAGATTTCTGTACAGCTTTGAGACAAAGTCCATTGTAAAATGCGCTATATAAATACAATTGAATTGAATTGAATTGAATAAAGAAGAGTGCATAATAGTCACACTCCAGCTCACACACTTAAAAACTCTGTACTGGGTTACTGGTGATTTCTAAACCAGACTGGCTTCTACAGTAGGCTGATTGTTCAGTGATTGTTTCCAGACCCTAGAGCACCATTTTACAATATGCTACATATATTTTCTCTCTAACTGAATCAGAAGCTGTAATGATGATGATGATAAACTTATCTTCATCTGCTGTCTTTAGTCACCATGCTTCTTGCGTAAGTAATATGCTGTAATTAGTGGCCTCTCTTACGTGATATGTAACACATGTCAGTTTTTCTCCATTATCCTCTACCAGCCAGTTTGTCTTACTCTTGACATTTTAAAACAGCACAGTTACCACAGAAACGTTGCTACAGTCTTCTGGTGCTGTTTGGCCTGCTGTGCATTATCTTTCCCTCCTACAAAGACAAACTCATTACACCAGGAAGAGGCAAGTGAACGTTATGGTCTCAAGTAATTTTTCTTAGGTTTGAAACACTTGAAATATCTCCAATATACTGCCCATGGTATAACAAAGCACCGATGACGCAGTGAGTATCTTTGGTAGGTCTCTGATAAGACTCTGTGTTAACACCCTCTTGTGCTGCATGCTATCATCTTTTATACTATTCCCTTCCCATTGCTTTTCTCATAAAAGATTCACGCCACTTTAACAACCTCTCTTTCGCAAGCTCCACCTAAAAGATATCTGGGCTTTTTATTAGGTGCTTGGTGCTGCAGAGTCAATGATGTGTGGGATAAAACAATGTGCTGTTCGGCTAGCACAGCAGCAGCAGCTGGAAGGGAGGTGGAACTGCTGAGCTCTCTGAGTTGTAGCCTATATGTGTGTGTGTGTGTGTGTGTGTGTGTGGGCATACTTTCACCAAATATCCACACAAGCACAGGAATAGTTTGAACTTGTGGGGACAGTTAGCTGGGAAATCTTTTTTTTTATTTTATGAAAATAAAACTGCAGCTTTTTTTTTTTTTAATTTAAAAAGCCAATTTTTTTTTTTTTTTTTTTTTTTTAACTAAGTCTACAGTTAGGGTTAGATTTAGGTGTAAGCATATCATTAATTAGTTGCATTAATGATTATGTCATTGGAAGGTCCTCACAATTATAGTAAGAGAAACACTATACTGTGTCAGTTTGTATGTTGTAGGAAACAATAAATAGAGATAAAAATGTATCAATTGATCGATCAATTGGCTTGAATAAAATGCCTTCAAGATCATAAAACCAGTCCGGGTGGCTGTAAAGAAGCCAGTGTTGTACAAATATTCTGTCTTTTAACTTCAGTAACTACTTCATCCTGGTCAGGGTTGTGGTGGATCTTGAGCTTGGACAGGAACACACTTTGGATGGGGCACCATTCCACCACAGGGCATCACACAATACAGATCTAGAGCAATTTAGAGTAGCTAATGGTTTTTGACTGGACAACCAACACAGACATAGGGGAACCTGCAAACCTCCACACAGACACTAACTGAATCTCAAGGCTGGACCCTTGAGCTGTACATGCTACCATGCCATATGGTACAAACAGAAAAAAAATGGTAAAATTAAAATGAGTTAAAAAAAAAAATCCTAACTGAATGCAAAGCTATTAGGGTGTGTGTAGCTCTAAGGTGATTTGGTAAAAAATTCCACAGCTTGTGTTGGTCCCTGGTAACTACAAGCTCACTCTACCCCTGTCAGCTGGGTTTTTGGGATGACCAGCTGATTGCTGTTTGCTGATCTGAGTGATCTAGCAGGAACATATACAGTCATGGGAAAAAGAAAGTACACCCTCTTTCAGTTCTGTGTTTTTATTTATCAGGGCCTAAATAACAATGTGTGGTCCTCACCAACTTCTATAATCAAACAAATAGCCTCAAATGACCAAAAAAAAAAAAAACAGATTTCAATATGTAGTCATTTTTTTCCCCAAAAAGTAAACCAACATTCAGAAACCAGGTGGGGGAAAAATAAGTACACCCTTCCTACTTCCACAATCATTAAGAGAATAATTAGCAACCAGGTATTACTAATGAAATGCACAAGTTAATTAGTCATCAAGAAGTGTGACTACATCTGTAAAAGCAGAACTTTTGGCAGTTCTTGAACACTCAGGTGTGTGTCTACATCTGTATAACAATCATTTCAGAAGTGATATGCTGTTTTACAGACATTACTAATCTGATTTTTGAAACAAAGGTCACTATCAAATAAAATAACTGGGTTCTTAACATAGTTTTTGGGCTTAAAAGGCAAGGAGTTCAGTATCGTTCCCTTCTTCTTTACTACCAGTAACCTCTGTCATGTCTTGTTTTACCACAGGAAATGATGGTACATCCACAACTTAATGTCATCTAAGCAGCATCTAATATCTCTAAGAATCAAGACATTATGTAATATGCAGGGGAGAGAGAGGCAGGACCCAAGTGTGGGTGATCGCTGTAAGCAAGATCAAGTTCAAAACAGGTAGACAGGGTAATCAAAGGCATACTCAAAAATGTACACCCAATATGATAAGCATGATAAATGATAAGCATGATAAAATAAGCATGGGTCAAAAAGAAGTGAGAATAGAACATTAGCAACAGTAGGGTTAGAAATGCCTGATAACCATCAACGAGAATTTGCATCAAGCTGTGATACACAGAGGATATATGAAGGCAAACTAATCAAGAACCAAACATAGAACAGGTGAACACAATCAGTAACAGACCAATGACAAGAGCGGACCAAAACCAAAACAAAGGCATGTAGCAAAACATAAACAAAAGCACTTGTAGAACGAATAACAAGCACACTCGCAGTCCTGGGAGCTGTGCCATATGCCGAGAGCGGGAATTGGGTGACACATTAAAGGCATAGCTTTAGCATATACAGTATATCTGAATATAGATACAGAATTAAATGAGTGTCTTACTTTTAGTTTGAACATTGAAAAGTTCAACCAAAGGTTGAAAAGTACAAAAAAGCAAGATTGGCAGGTTTAAGGCCTATACTTATAGCTCTGTCAAGATTTCTATTTTTAACAGAGGCCATATGGTGACTGTTTTGAGGCTGTGCGGTGATATATATGTTGTAATGTTTGTTCAGTGACTCAAGCTGTTCGGTTGCTAAAAAAAGTAGATTTTTTCTTCTTTTAATGTAAATGCAATTGTCAGTAATTGTCTGACTCAAGGCTGCAGAAAAGGCCCTTGTATTTGTCACTTTAAAATATGTGGGGCCTTGATAAGTCTATCAGTATGGGAAAAAAGGCATTATGGGTTACATTTGTGATTGTCAGTCAGACCAGAGACATAAGCTTTCATGGCAAGATTCTAATAAACATTTTAAATAACAACGAACCATTAACCTTGTGAGAATCCATTGTGTTTCTGCTCATCTGTTTTAAGTTTTAAAATAAAGTTTGCATGGTTCTCACAGCTTGATATTTCAAAGAATACATAATAGTGATCAGATATTGTATATCTAGTATCTGTGAAAGCTTCATGTATAAACAATGAGAAATGACCAAGTCTGGGGTGTGGTCATTTTTGCTAGTGGGGTCCACCACATACTGCATAAGATCATAAAAATTCAAAACATAATCCAAATTTCTGTGATATAAAATGTGTCAAATCCCTGCTCACTGCATAACCTGTGAGGAATCTTATATTCAGTAGACCTACCTTTAACTGCCTGGGCAGATAGTATTATATTATTTTACAGAAATGTTTTTTTTACTCAAAAATCAACCTGGGATTGCTAGAACATTGCCTTATGAGGTCTCAAGGCAGCTAGGAGATGTTTGATTTAGTCATTGTCAAAGACTGTCAATCAAAATAATACCTTTGTCTTTATATACTGTCTGCTCTTTGCTCAGAGTGGACTTGTTTTATTGCTGCCCCTTTATGACAAAGCAGTCCCTCCACTGGTTTAATGGGTGTTAATGGGAGGTGCTGACATTCTGCTGTGCTGGACAGAAACTTACAGTCTTGTGTAATGCTCCTGCAGTAAGGACTTTTGCATTGCTGTAAAGGGAAAGACAGCCATACCAGAGTGCAGCATCAACCGAAGGTGTTAGAGGGCCATTAGCGGAGCAGCTGACGACACACATTCTGTTTTTATGTCCCCTTTCCAAGGAAAATGGAGCACTGAATGCCCTGAAATTTGTGCAGCAAAAGGCTCTAGTCAAATAAAACATTGTGAACGTACATTCCGCCAGACAGTTTTATATAGTTAAGGTACACTACATCAGGCACTTTTAGAGGGTCTGCAACCCTTTTTTCTTTTAACACTTTATGGCTCTTTGCATCACTGTATGCCCTGTTGCTTCTGAGGTTGACAGAAAGATTCTCTCATCCTACGCCACTGACTCAACATGACAAAATCCGGGTGCAAGAATATCAGCTTCTTTTGTGTAGCTTTACCCATCCTTCACAAACACTGCTTTTGACAAAGCAGGGACATTCCCTCTCGATATGTTATCTATATAGTTTTAAGCAAATTTTGAGCAAGCTGGGAAAAGAAAAATGCAGATCAATAATTTCATCAAACTATTAAAAGCTCACCTTAAACCAAAAAACTGCATATGTAGTCATTAGGGATCTAACAATACACAAAATTCAAATTTTATAAGATATGATAGTCTCAGCATGCTAAAATTTACATACAGCAAAAATAGGCATTGTCTTCAATATTCAACATTATAAACGTACAATAATCAAAACTTTATAATTACACAGTGTAGGATTGTGCGACATTGAATTTTCTCAGATTGTGTGTTGGATTTCCCTTATTTTCAAATCTCAATGTTGACAGGTATGTTTATAAATTGGTTGTCTAATGTTCACCTGGCTGACATTTTCTCTGTTGATGCAGAGAGCAGGAGAGCACCAGTGAAAAAGAAAAAAAAAACAAAATAGTGTATTTAATCACCTTCTAATTATCATCACCATTAACATTATTTGTGTTAAGTGTTAAATTTGACACTTTGTTGTAGGCCTAATTAAATTTTTCGGTCAATATCGTTGTCCTTTCTGCCAAAAAAGGTCAAAACAGCTCTTTTGGTTTTTGGCCGAAATTTTTCTGGTGCCATCCCTAATAAATATAGTTAACTGATGTTAGCTAAATACCTGTCTAATGTTAGCTAAGTCAACATATAATGAAAGATTTTCAAAACGTGAGTTAAAAACACCTGCGCAAATCATTACAGATTCACATGTTGATTGGAAAAGAATGCTCTTTTGGCATATTTTTGACTGATAACTTGTACTAGAGATTCTTCCATTCTGTGCGAGCTCCAGGGACCAGAACATGCTAAACTTTATGCCGCTTTGGAGTAATTTCCATATTTTCACAGACTGATAAAAGGGAGAGACACGGTCTCTCTGTGTAACCCAAACATACTCACAACCTCAACCCCCAGCCCAAACTACAATAATTACAATGCAGAACACCTAAACATTAACCCTTTATTCTCTAACACTAGCGTGTTTTTCTCATGCTTTTGTGGAGCTCCTACAAAAAATGCATAAGGGTTGGTAGGTCTGGTAAAAAAATATAATCAACAATGTCACTAGATATCATGGCAGTGTGGGGACAATAATATCATCATATTGCACAAGCCTAACAGACTGTTTGAATGATCCATTCTGACACTTATCAGCATACAGTACCAACCCTACCAAGCAAAAGCTGTGCATTAGGATGAAACAAAATTAATCATGGCTAAGCATTCACTGATGTGACTCTCAAAAGTGTGTCACAGTGTTTTTCCAATTCTGCTGTTAGCTTGCAGAGTCACTTAACTCTCTGTAGCGCTAGATGTGTTTTTGAATCCGCTACTGAATATAAACTTAAGAATTGCTGCAGTGAGCTCTTTAGCCTGACTTATGTCAGCAAGGAAAGGCAGCCTGAATACAGCAGAGAGTTTGCTGCGTGTGTGTGTGTGTGTGTGTTGCTTCATGTTTTCATCTAATTTTAGAGAACGCCACAGAAGGGTGATGATGGACATGTTTGTGGTATTAGTGCTGGTGTATTGTACAGATATTTGGCAGTTTCATCACACTGTAACGTTCCGTCAGCATCATAACTTACTGGGAAGCCGCAGTGCTCCCGTATACCGGACCTTAAAGTTTCGAGAGAACCTTCCAGTCCCTGCTACTGCTGATTGAAGCCATTGCTCTTTTTCTCGAGCAAGTACACTAGTATGGTAGTATGCTGGTATGCTTGCTTATAGGTTTGTGAAAATCAGTGTGCTTAGGTGGAGCATGTTTTTTAAACCCGCATAGTATCTCAGAAAAGAAGTTACTTTTTCAGAGGAGGGAGTGTGGGCTTGATTAAATTGCCTTGCCTACCTTTTTACAGTACTGGGTGTAGATCATGATTATTTCAGTTGTAGGACAGTCACAAAAATGCAAAGTAGAACCATTACCACACATAAACTACTACACCAAGTGGATTAAAATCAAACTAGATGCAGTTTTGCTCATGCTCAGGCACAAAGAGGCTGCAGTGAACAGGTGGAGGTCAGTTCAGTTTCTGTGGTTGAGGTAAAGCTGAGTTAGCAGATGGCTTATTCTGGAAAATACTTATACAGGGTAAGTTACACTTATTCAGAGATGGGTTATATACATGCTTAAATTCATTTTATGGGCTATCTATTCAGACTGGTGTGTACTTCTTGCTTACATGGTAGCCAGAATTTTCTTGAGTAGAGCTGTGTGAGAAAATTTGGGGGATAGAAAATGTGGACTGATGAAGTAGATAGCATTTTTTTCTTCGCTGTCAAAAATAATACAATGTAACATAAAGCAAGAGACAATTTAAAAATTAAAAATCAAAAAATGATATATGAATTAGAAGATAGCAAACATTGAAATACTATAAACATCTAATAGGAATCTACTGTATTGCCAATATATTGCAATAATCTGAGTTGTAATTATCACATTAATCACTGCAAATCTGGTTTAAAATCTGGTTTAACAGTATGGCTTCTACCGTCATTATTTAGCAGCATATAAAATAGCACATGAACCAGCACATCTTATTATTTGGTATTTTTTTAATAATGCACTAGCAGTTGTGCAGACAAATTAAAGTAGCCACAAAATACTAAACTGAGGTCGTCAAATTCATAAATCTTAATGCATGGTGGGATGTAGATTATTTTTATCAGGTATCCATCTGCTACACTTAGCCTAATTCCTGTTCATAATTTTATCCGTATAAATTTGGTACCTGAGATAAGCAGTATCTCTGATTACGATGCTTTCTTCTCCAATCCTTTGTTAAAAAAAAAAAAAAAAAAAAACATTTCCGTGGACTAAAGGGATGATAATACAGTGCGTTGCATAAGTATTCAACCCCTGTGACCTTACAGTGGACTTACTTGGGATTATATGTCATATGGCCCATAATACTGAAGTGGAGGGAAAAATCAATATGTAAAATTATTTATAAATAAGGATCAGAAGTCACATAATTGGCTGAGTGTACCTGTGTGCAATTAAAGTGTCATATAATCTTGGATCACCTGTTTCTGGAAGACCCCAGAGTGTGTTAGAGAGCATACAACAAACAGCATCATGATAACCAAGGAGCTATCAAAATGAGTCTGGAACAAAGTTCAGCAAAAGTATCAATCAGGGTGAATACTTATTAATTAATAGTGTCATATTTCTAGGCCTTGAAGGTTTCTGTGTGTGTACTTACAGTCCATGACATACATTTCATATTGTGTAGCATATTGTGGTTCAAACCACAGACAATGGCACTGGATTTAATACTGCTCTTTGCTGGAAAGAGAAATGGCCTGAAGTCCAAGGTTAGGATCATGCGTAACTGCGACATGCCTCTGTCACTCTTTCTATTGGTGTTGGTGGTCAATTCCCCACAGAAACTATAGATATCAGTAAGAAGCTAATCATGAAAAAGAGTTGACAGGAGCATTAATGAAATAATTGCTTGAGACTGCACAGTACTGTTAGTGTGGGCCATCTCTTTAGTTATATAAAAAGAATGATTTCAGGTGTGTTGGCTTGGATCTTCTCTGGAGATAGATTGGGTTGTTCAGGCCAAATGTAAAGTAATGTAATTAACATAGGTGCATTTAGCCCATTTGTTGGCAAGTGTGATGAATGCAACCAAATTTTTCAAGTTTGAGATATTTCATGCTCAGCCGAAGAAATACCCGGAAGTAATTAGAATAGTAAATGCTGTTACTAAACTGGTATACTAATGTAGTATACTTTAGAGTAGAATGTGTATTTTCATACTAGAAGGTACCAATCCAATAGTGAATAACAATACAGAGGTTGATACTGATCTAAAAGGCTGCAGTTTTTGGATTGGATTTGACATATTTTTAATAAGCTGGATCGGTGCATCCCTACTGGAAAGTTCAGAACTTTCTTACCAATATAGTTGTTACTGCTGACTGCTCCTGGGCTTGTACTTGTGCTGTAGTGTTGTTTATATCTCAAATGCATTTATTTCTGGTCTCTTGATGAAATTGCTATTTTATCTAGTGGAAGAACAGTCAGTTGGATAGTCATGCTTGGTTGCTCTTCATCTGCCTATGTATAAATGCAGGTATAACACTGACTATATTGTCATTTTACATCATAGACAAATGGAAAAGCTGTGTTCTCTCATTCAATGACTTTTCTTGTTTGAAGAAAGGCTTGGAGATATCCTCTGGTGTTTGGCAGTAATAGTATTGAGCATTTTTTTGCACCTGTGTGGGTGAGACCTACACTGTATGCAGTGAGGAATATTTTGGTATTATTTTGGAGTCTATATACAGTTTAATTATTTGATAAACTGTCAAAGTAGCACCATGACTGCCAGAGAAGTAGCTCTGAGATTGCTGACAGAGGATAGGGCAAAAGTGAGTATAATACAGTTAGATGTCTTAGTGATTGCAGCTCTGTATTATCCATGTGTATGTAGGTCTTAGGAACACCTAGGTATAGAATTTTTTAGCCATGACTGCTTTCTTCTCTGATATATACACATGAGAAATAGTATATAGTAACACTGTCATATACTCTGGCACTGCAGTTTGTGGCTGAAGCAACAAACTTAAATGGCTCTTGGGGTGAAATTAAACTCTCAGTCTGCTTGTGTGTGTGTGTGTGTGTGTGTGTGTGCACTCTCAACCAGACATACGATAACACTCACGTCATCTTAGTGATGAGTCACTAGAATAAACAGTTTCCCTGAATCACGCCCACAATACCCTGAGTCATTTTAGTGCAGCTAGAACTACACAAATCAATTCATCAGCAAACTGGCCAAAACCATCCAGTTATGCTGCATCTTTTCATAGGAGTAGTTTGACAGTAACATTCTGGAGTTAACTGAACCCAATTTTACTGTGTTTAAATTGAGCTTTTGGTGCAATCCATATGGACTCACTCATTATTTCATCTATCTATCTGGCTGTTTTGTTTCCTTGATGGCTTTCCTCCTTGTTTCAGTGATGATAAGGTCAAATGTCAATCAACAGTTGAGTAGAGGGATCCACTACTATCCATGGTTTAGTGAAGAATGAGACCAAATTATTACATCCATGGTCAAGACCAAAGTTGGTCAGTCACAGGGGTCTTTTTTTTATCAGGGGTTTTCTCAGAAAATCTAGAGGCCACAATTCCCCTAGGCAGTGTGTTGAGTCAAATGCTTGAACCAGATGGTCTCTGTTGCTGTCCTAAGAATCCCTGTTTAAAGTGTTAGATCACAGAATTCTCACTGCTGAGAACTTTGCAGTAAAAATCAGCAAAATATACTTTATGGTTTATTTGCAATACTATGCCAGACATTAGAGACTGGTCCAAAGGCAATAGGTTATAATGGGTACAGAACAAACTATTTTGGTGTGAAGTAGACAGGCTGGAAGATTCATTTTAGATGTTGATTTGTCTCAGATGATGGGGAAATGCCTTCAACAAAAGAGTGAATCGTAGCAACCAGCAGCTGTGAGGTTACACTGGTCAGATAACATCCTAGCTATTAAACATCCTGCTTCAAAACAACACTAAGATAAAATCAGAATCTAGCAAAGGTAACAGCATAGAACATACAAATACACACTTACACATGGACACACTCGCACACACACACACGTGCATACGTATACAGTATAAATAGTGTCTGTGTTGCTAACATACACAGTTACACTGATGGTTTAAACTGTTTAGACACGGCTGATTGGAATGATGATCAATATGATTCTCAAATCGCGGCTGCTTATTATGTACATACTTTACATGTCACCTTGTGACAATGACTGCATGTGGGTAGCCTATAAAATATCTCTACCTTGCTATTGTCGTTAACACAAAAGGTACCCGGTATGTCACTACCCCACTATTGTTATCAACCCAGTTGACCCAAAGGGTCCTTCACTTAGTTGTAGAGCCAGGGTTACAGTGTAACCCGTTCTCACCATTTATGTCCTTTGGAACTAGTGGAGGCCACATATCAGAGTCTTCATAAGGGTTCATAACATATCCTGATAGTGCACTCTGCCAGACAATAACAGACAGCACTGATAAATAGTGCTGATACGGTTTTTAATGAGGATGAAAATCACTCACAGTGCTGATAATGTTCTTTATTGAGGATAGGAATTGCTCGAAATTCTGCTACTGTTCTCTATTGATGTTAAAAAACAGTAGCATAAAATAGCCACAGCTTGGGGTGCAGTGAAGCAACATTCAGTCTGTACAATCTTGTGAACTCCATGATGCTGCTTCACAAACATCCAAAGTGACACCTCTTGTAGGTTCGCCCAGGAAGTAGCCATAACGCATGTAGATGGTGCATGACATGTTATACTCCATTCCCCAGCATACTCACTCGATGGCACATATTTAACAGTAACAAGAGTATGCAACAGGATTAGAGTGCTGTTTTAGTGTCTTTGAATCTAGTTCCTCAACTCCTCGACAAGAGTGAAAGAGGACAAACAGGATGCAGCATTGACCTTTTATAGGCTACACGTGTGGGGTCACAGTCATGCACATGATTGCGTTATTAAGGCAAATTAATTGTAATTAAAGCAAACAACTGCTAAAGGAAGTAGAGGTAGAACTGCATTTTGCAATGGCCTGTGTTTGTGCGTATTGGAACATGAAAGACTCATTTTATAGCACAATATCTTGCCCGTCACGTGTTCAATACTAATTTAGATTTTCCAGTGAGATTTTCAGATTTTAATAGAATGAAGCAAAACCATTGAAAGTAGTTGCACTTTGGCCAGTCTGTGTACTCAGATTAATTCTTCAAAAGGATTTAATCTAAAAAAAAAAAAAAAACTTTTTATGAAATTCATGTTTAAAAACAAACAAACAAGAAAAACTAATTTTTTTCCTTCCTTTTGCAAACAGTAATCATTAGCTCAGCTGACCCCACTCACTGGATCAATTTTCCCCTGACCTGGGCTGAATACATATTTTAGACTGCATGATAAATGTTTAAATAACCTATTTTATCTAAATACAGATTGTTAATGGGCAAAAGTCATAATAATTATAAAGCATTGATTAGTGTATACAAAAATCTCTTTGACCCAACACAGTAATGAACAGTTAGAAATGGCTCATCCTGTTCTCCACTGCTTTATTTATTTATGACTCTGTCATAATCAGGTCAATAGTGAATGGAGAGTCATTAGTTAGGGACCTGAGCTAAGTGCTTTGTTGGCTGTTACAGTGCTAAGACCTTTAACAATTTTGTTTTTTGCATGTACATTCATGATAGCCACAGCGAGCTTGGATCACAAAAAGATTTCTTGGAAACATAAAATGAAATTTGAGACTGCAGGAATAGAAGAGTTTTATAGTTTCACTGGCCATAGTTTTAGTCCCTTTTATGTCTCACTTTTAAAGCTTTAGGCCCAAGCTAACTGTTGAGATGGGGACTGTCACATCTGTAAAATACAAGTTTCCAAAAATGCTGCACTGTGGTTTCTGCAGAGCAGCTCCTGATTAAAATTGTGCAGTTGGCTATTGTACTGCACCACTCTCCTCCTCTGTGTAGCCATATCAGCACATTCTGCTTGCCTCACACAGACAGTACTGTATTTCGACTTCTTCTCAGTTTTGCCACGAACAAGACACTTAGCCTATTGTTTGCGGTTGGCATCTAGCAGTGTGGACACTGATTAAATAATCTCATAATCTTAACAATCTTGTTAGGTGCAAAAAAAAATACTGTGTATATTCATCAAATAGTGTAACACAAATATTCTGAAAAGGAGCAACAATTAATCAAAATGATACCAGCTAACTCCACCACTCCATCTTTGTATTGAACATCTTTAATGCTGATTCAGAAATGTTCTGCTATTTCCAGAAATACTTGGTGAAAAAAATTGTTGGATTTGCCTCAGCAAACATCAAGCCGTGCACATTAATTGGTTTACTACCCTTTAACTCTTACAACAACATTTTATGCTTGTCCCTTTACCTGAAGGGATTTTAGTTGTCTGAGTTTATGGATTGTTTTCATCCACAAGTTTGTGTGTGTTCTCCCAACAGGATGATGAGGTGGTGTTGCAGTGTGTGGCCTGCATTCAGAAGGAAAACCGCAAGTTCTGTCTGTCTGCTGAGGGACTTGGCAATCGGCTATGCTATTTGGAACTCACCTCAGAGGCCAAGGTAAGCAAGGAGAAGCTAATTTGGCATATGCATTGTCTGGAGAAACGCAGAACAGTAACAAGACACTCTCAAAAGGAAGACTTTGTCCTAGAGGTGTGCGTTGGGACTTGGATTCCATGGGACCAAACAAAAAAAAAGTTGTGGGAGTGGGCGTTTTTCACTGTCATGCTGGCAGGAGTGAACACTTGTTTATGAACCTTGTGAGACGAGTGTGGTGATTGTGTGTGTGTGTGTGTGTGTGCGGTGAGAACCATTTACTGCATCTGGTACAGTCTGGGCTTTATTCATTCATTCATTCACTCATCTTTAGTAACTGCTTTATCCTGATCACTGATTTAAATTATCTATGTGTTTCTATTTTGGAACATACATAGAACTAGTAGAATCATTAGAAAATATCGGGATTTGGTCCAGATGGTTCTAATGGAACACCTCAGTGAGGTTGCAATCCATGCTGCCTGTGACTGGAATCCAACCCTGCTATTCTGGGCCTCGTCCACCAAATAGTAAATGCAGCTCCTTCAGTGTCAAGAATTCATTATTATGAAAACTATGTGTATGCAGGCACTCCATCTATTTCATGGTAAGATACTGTAAGTTACAGTTAAAGCCAACGTTGCTAGGTCAATTTGTTCATTATTATCTTCTAAGGACACATCCAGTCTTCATTTTGGAACTTATCTGTCTGCAGCATATGTCTGTATTGCCCTTACTAGATAGGTATGTGGTCCATTTCCAGTATGTGCTTGCCATTTCATTTGCACAGCAAGCATTAGAGTTTGTGCAGGATTCCACAGGGACCGTAGGGGCTAATAACCTAGAAAGTACACAAACGGGGTGAGGCCTCTAGAATACTATAATGTGTTTTGGGCATACTCAGCTCATGGATGGAAATGAGCCCATGTGCCTTGGCAGTGGTGGCAATGAGTTAATAAAAACAGCCAAAGCTACTGGATAGCCTGTTGACTATTTGCCTGTGGGTGGTAGCCAGGGATAAAGCCTTACTGAGACTTCTCTATAAACATTTTCCATACATGTGAAGTAGCATGTTATGTGGCAAAATATGTGATTAATTTTTTTTGTTTTTTTACCAGGGCAGTTGTCCGGGAGGGGCGGATCAGTTAATGCTCTGTAAATATCCTCTTCGATGTCCCATATGATGAGCACACAGTCTTCATATGGAATAGTGCATCTGTCTTGACATTCTTGGATCCATTGCAATAAGAAATAGCAAAATTAAAGTAGAAGAAGCCCCACCTGCCAGTCTTGGCAGTCGTATGGCAGTTGAGGTTCCAGTGATCAGTGAATATATTCCTCTATAACTCCTCCTTTCCTTACCTTTCCTTTCCTTATCTCATTAATATCCTGTATTTTCATGTGGGATTAGGGTGGCAAAGCATAGGGGAAAGTATTCCTTTAAAGTCTTAAATGCCTGAGCGGTGGCCTGAAACCATGCAATTTCATGAGGCCCTGTGTTGAGGAGTAAAATATTAGGAGCAGTGACTATGCTGAAATTCTGGATGAACCTATTATAAAATTTTGCGAGACCTAAAAAAGTGGCAGAACAGATGAACATGTCTGTGGAAACCACCACCTCTCGGTAACATGAGCATCCATGTAGCCTCATTAAATATTTGTAGTGCCCTCTAATTGTACTATATTCCACTTGTCTTCCACATGTCATTCTCAAGAATCTGAGTTAGATTTTGTGCACTTTATGCTCCTTGGCTGTCAGATGTTCTACGCGGAAATCGGCGAGAATTAAGAGCGGCGGAGAGAAATTGGAGGAAATCACAACTTGATGCTGATCTTGTCTCATACTGCTCTGTTTTATCAAAGTTCTCCTTTGATGTAAGTGGTTCTAAGACATCCTTCTACAAGGGAAACCTGGAAGAATCTGCATCTGATCCATGCAAGCTCCATAACATTTTTCTTCACTTCTTAACCCTCTCCCTCTTTCTTCCCTCCTCCCTGTCTGCTGATGACTTTGCCACCTTCTTTGATGAGAAGATTAACAAAATTTGCCAACCTTTCCCAGCTACCCCTATTCCTACAATACGGATCCCATCCCCTGCACAAAGCTCCAGATTATGTTGAAAGACCTCCCCCCTTCATTACTTCCATCGTAAAGGACTCTACGACATCTGGCCATGTGCCAGCTGCCTTCAAACTGCAAGGGGGATACCCATCCTGAGAAAGCCTACACTAGATACTTCATCAGCAACTACTGATCAGTATCATTTCTTTCCTTTCCTTCTAAAATCCTAGTCTCTATATCTGACCCAAAATGCCTTCCAAGATCCTGACCAGTATGGCTTCAAAGTGGCACACACACACACTTGTGGCTATTACTCAGAAGCTTCAGTAATTCCTGCCAAACCAAAAGCTCACAGCTTTCGCCTCGTTCAAGTTTAAGGTTCAAAGATTATTTGAGTGTGTGTGGTGCAAGCTCCACCAGCTCTTTCTCTCTCTCTGGCTCACGGCAGTCACTGAAAGCACAACGAAACACACAAAAGTAGGCGATAAGACACAGATGAGAATCATCACTCATTCCCTGCCAGTTCAGTCTGCCTCCTCTCTGTCCACAGCTGATGCTGCCACATTGAGTAATTAGCCAGGACTTAATATAACAGGGTTAATATGTCATGAAATGTAAGCTTTTAAGAGTAAGATTTTTGGCAGGTAGAAAATAGTACTGTTCCCACTTTGTGAATTTTCGTACAACTTTAATACTGTCCGACATATTTTATCAAAACTAGGCACTGCGCTATAATTCATAATTCAAATTCACTGCCTTGGGGTTGAGTTTTTGGTTCCCAGAGTGTTAGATTTTGTCGAATCACTTACGCCCAATAAATAAAGTCTCTTGGCATACAGTAAAAAGAAAATTTTGAGCAATCAGTTATGCAGAATTTCAGATGGCTTTAGCATAATACAGTATATCATTCAATGGGGCTTGGTTGGATTGTTGCCTGTGGCCATGTCATTGTTAACCTGACATTATTGTATTCCCAAGACTGTAGACATCACAGAGTCATGTAATTTTGTGCAGTACTTAACGTCTCATAGTTCTTGCTTTGTCAGATAAACATAATATAGTTTGGTCTGTATTTCAGACTAAAATGAGGGTGAACATTGTAGTAATAGTAAATCTTCCATTTTAAACTTGTTCATTGTAGTGAAGTAAGTGCATGCGCTATTAGAATAGACAAGAATGGTGGATACTGAGTGTGAGAGTTTTCAGTGTACCTTTCTTTTTTTATACATTTCACAAGCATGCTTTAAGGGGTGTGACAACAGCCGGAAAAGGGGCTGTGTCAGCCTGACTTTGATATAAAGCCTGGATAAGGTACAAATAACACTCAAACGAGTATATGACAGTCACATCTTTAATTACACGTGCTAAACAAATGAAACAAATAATGCAAAAGATAAAGATTTTCGGGTCTTCTTAGTCCATGGTTCCCAGTCAGCTGTCCAGCCAAGTGCTCTCTCTCCTTTGGTAACTTTTCTAACCATCCACGTGTAGTTGCCTAATAATGAGGAAGAGTGCTTATGCAGCTTCACAATGCATTGCACTTGTAGGTATGCCAAAACGTTTAGTTATACAGTTACATTTTCCACGTTGCTAGCTACAAGGTCAACTTGTCAGGGAATTAGGAAGGTCAACTCGTCAAGGAATTAGTTAGAAAGCTACGTAGATGTCTAACACCAACTTCAGTGATGGCTAAGTAGCATTGGTAAAATTGGGATTTCCATGTACGATCTATCATCTTACAGTGTGCCTGCATGAATTGTGACTGTAAATATAATGCAGCAGTTACTTTTATTGAGAGACTAAATAAAAGCATACCATCCCTATTTTAAATTCCAAATGGCACATTATTGAGTGCATAGGCACCATGTACAGTCTCCTCCAAAAGTATTGGAACGGCAAGGCCAATTCTTTTGTTTTTGCTATACAATGAAGACATTTGGGTTTGAGATCAAAAGATGAATATGAGATGATAGATTGGAATTTCACCTTTCATATCCTGATATTTAAATCTAGATGTGTTAAACAACTTAAAACATGGCATCCTATCCAAGCGTATCCAAGCAAGGGAAGTGCAACCAAATATTAAGTGTTATTTGCTTTAATTTACTTTAAAGCTATATGTTCCTATATTTTTGCTCATCTGAAATTGGGTATAGATACAGATAGCTTTTTTATATTATTTTTATAGTATCTTTGCTTTCAATAACTGCATCAAGCTGGCAACCCACTGACATCACCAAACTGTTGCATTCTTCTTGTTTAATGCACTTCTAGGCTTGTGCGACAGCTACTTTCAGTTGTTATTTGTTTTGAGCGATTTCAGGAGATGAAATGCATGCTCAGTTGGGTTAAGGTCTGGTGATTGACTTGGCCAGTCTAAAACCTTCTACTTTCCCCCCCCCCTAATAAAATCAAGATGATGTGTTGGCAGTGTGTTTTGGGCCATTGTCTTGCTGCATGATGAAGTTCCTCCTAATTAGATTGGATGCATTCCTCTGTAAATTGGCAGACAGAAAGTTTCATGTTGGTTTTTCCTTTTTAACAACAAATGCAGTCTTCACAGGTGAAACCCAGGGCTTAAACCAAGAGTAGACATTCAGAGCTATTAATTATTCAAACAATCAATCTACCAGGGCACACCTGGGCAACAAGAAACACCTATCAGTCACATGTCCAATATTTCTGATCACTTGAAAAAAAAAACACAAAGTGCCATGTTCTATGTTGTTTAACACATCTAGATGTAAATATCAGGACGTGAAACTGAAATTCTGATCTATCGTCTCATAGTCATCTTTTGATCTCAAACTCAAATGTCTTCATCGTATATAGCAAAAACAAAACAATCGGCCTTTCTGTTCCAATACTTTCAGAGGAGACTGTATAGTGTAAGCCATTTTGGATTTGTTCATATAATAATGATCAATTTTGCATTAATTAACCTGCACACACTATTTACATAATCTCATAGTCTCTCCATTGATCAGCACTCTATTTATTTAAAAGTATACTAGTTACACACTTGAAGAAGTGTGTGAAATTTGTTATTGCGTAACTAGATAGGGAATGTTGACCTGAGCTGCAGAAGCCTAGCAGCTATTTCTATAAACCATCAGGAAGTCTTTTATTTAGTAAAAGTTGTCTTTTCAGATCAGTCTGTAGAATGTCTTTTTACCTGTTTACTACTGCTGGTTGCTCTGCTATCAGGTTGCAGCTTCTGCTTTAGATGGCATGAGGCCGCTCTGAAATCCTGCATTACAAAGAGCTATAGACCAGAGCCTTTATAGTTATCGCACGTCAGCGTAAATGATGTATTCAGTGTATGGAATACTGCATGATATTTATAATCTTTATATAATATACACTAGTTCCAAACCATATTTGGGATAATGTCAATCTCCAGCATAACAGTTACTCATAGACATCACACCCCAAATACTCTTCAAGGCTTAATGAACCTGATTTGTATATTATAATTTGAATTGAAACTGTATTTTTTTACGGGGCGGCATGGTGGAATAGCGGGCATTGCAACCTCATGCCTCCAGAATTTTCAGTTTAATCCTGAGCTTGGGTTACTGGCTGTGGGGAGTTTCGCAAGTTTTTCCCCTCCGGGTTCTGTAGTTTCCTCCCAGCTCCTAAAAACATGCCACTAGGTGGACTGGTTACTTAAATTTGCCAAGAGGTGTGAATGAGTGTGTGAATGTGTGTGTACATGGTTCCCAGCGATGGACTGGCATCCCATCCGGGGTGTTTTCCTGCCTTGTGCTTAGTGTTCCTGGGATAGGCTCCAGATCCATCATGACTCTGACCAGGATAAAGCAGTTACTTAAGATGAATTTATTTTTTTATTGCCTCTTCCCTTATGCTACATTGTATTGCATTTAACTTCAAAGGGGGAAAATCTGCTTTATCAGTCTGCATTTTCTGTACAGTGAAAAGTGGCAGACTGATACAACTGAAAAACTCCTGTCCCAAGAGCTCTACACATGAAAAAATCTGGCAGCCTCAGTGGCGCGAACTGCACATGGCTAATTTTAATATTCTGAATGGACCACCCTTTCCTTGTGTAAATAGTCATGCCACATTTGGATTTAAGGTGCCGACTTTAGTAGCCAACTCTGAATACGACTCCTCAGGACAATCATACATGCCATGGCAGTTTTGGAGTTGGTTTTCATGTGGACATGCTACGTAAATTATTTATATCTGCTTACTTGTACTGTAAAGCAAGCAATATAGTCAGATGAGCTGTAATAACAAAGGCATACTGTATGTACATTGTAAGGTATACAGTATAATAAAAATGTAATTTGGTTAAAATAAATTAATTGGATTACAAAAATCTCTATATTATCCTTGTTAATGTCAGAAACTCCCTTAATTACAAGCACTGTTTTCATGTTGTTTTTTTGATTTCATGTCATTTGATTTCATGTCACTGGATGCATTTGTCTTTGTGTTTTATTGTACATTTGTATTGTATACATTCTGAGATATGTTTTCTATTTTCTGTGGTTTGTGTTTTTTGCTATTTCTGATATACTTTCTGATTTAGACCCTTGCCTGTGTTTTCCCATTTTTATATGGATTATCCTTTTTTGTTTCTGACTCCTGCTCTGGACTGTGATTATGATTATTAGATTTACCCACATAAACAATATGCTTAGTATACGCACTTATATCCTGCTTTCTTACCACATGTTACATTTAAACAACCAGTTACAAAATAATACAGTATCTTTTGAATAACTGAATAAGTTATAAGTAGTTAAATGGGATAAAAAGTTTTGAAATAAGATTTGATAGCAGCATGCTCCAGTGTATTCAAAGTGTACCACTAAGAAAGAGGACGCTGTTATTTGTGCTCCATTTATCTTACTGCAGGTTCATGTCTCATGCCTTACCTCAAACTGTCAGCCTGCTGCGTTGGCCTCTTTAGCTCTCATGCCAAATCTTCTATCAGACTCTTCTCCTTTCTGTACCAACCTACTGTGACACTTGGTGATTACTTGACCTGTTTATTTATGGCAGGAGTTCCTGAGCACAGATCACATAGTTTTGGACTAACAGACATTATTTGTGGACACCCAGCAATATAAGTAACATTTAATGTTCGATATATAAAACTGCCACCGACCCTGCTACATTCTTTATAGTGATCTCTTGTAGTATGAGCTCACAGCTGAAATTTAACACATCAATGTATAAATTGCTGTGTTGCCTATATTACCCAGACGTAAAGATGTAAATAACTTAAAGGTAAAGGTAAAGATGCAATTCTTTGTTCATGGCTAAAGCAACAAAAGTAAAGTGGAGTAATTTTGAGCAAATTTTAAATTAAAAAAGGGGTTAAGTTTAACCCCCTGTGAAGGATGGGCGCACAGTGGGTAGAGTTGCCATCTCACAGCTCCAGGGTCCCTGGTGCAATCCTGAACTGTCTGTGTGGAGTTTCTGTGCATGTATCCAAGTGAGTTTCCTCCCACCTTCCAAAAACATGCCAGTAGGTGGACTGGCTACTCTAAATTGCATGTAGGTGTGAGTGAGTGTGAATGTGTGTCTTCATGGTGAGCTGCAATGGACTGGCTTCCCATCCAGGTGCATTCCCATCTCACACTCAGTATTCCTGGGATAGGCTCTGTATCTACTGTGACCCTGATCAGGATAAAGTGCTTAATGAAGATGAATAAATGAATACCACCCCTCCCGACATCAGGCCTAATCCAAGTCCTGTCAGCAGGTCTAGACTTACATTTCTGGCTCTAACTCCATACCTTTCTAATTAATTAGTTGAAAGTAGTTATTAAATATGTCATAGTGACTGAATAATACACATGAAGATCTAAGAACTAATCAATGAACTGTAACTTTAAGGGGTTAACTACTAAAGAAAAATGTTTTAAACTCAGGCTTAGACAAAAATCATTAAAAACAGGTCCCAATGAAACAGACAATAGGCACAAGCTGCTCCTATAGATTCCCAATTAAAATATCTATAAGGTATGCTCTAGTGAACAGTTTTCACAGCATGCTTGGAATGTGTCTATAAAGGTTTTGCTGATGCAGCATATTTTCATGTCATAACACATACGCATAATTAGAGGCACCGTGCATTACTTTGACGGTAAGCACAGGCATGAACATTTTACAGGCTTGAATGAATAAATATTGTACAGTCAACATAAAAAGAAATCATAAACAATAACTTGTTTTATGCCTAGTAGTATTAGATAGTTTCATGCTCATTTCCAAACCAAAAAGTATAAAGTTTTTTAAATATACCATGTTACATTCTACTATAAATACTGCCATCTCAGTCATTTTGTATAGAGAAGGGATGTAACATAATGCACCCCTTCTGTATATATTTAGTGCACCACATATTTGTATTTGTATCTGTATTCAGATTTAAACCTGAATTAAATACAACTCCTTTGCAGAAAAGACAAATCACTAAACTAAAAAATACTTGGTCAGATAAAGATTACGTCCACTATGTTTAATGTGTGGTGTTTGAACAATGATATAAATTCATTACATAATGTAGAATTGTTCTGCAGTGGCCTGTCTTACAGCCCTGCCCTCTGACTGATTCACGGTGACAGGATGCACCAAATCAGTCTCTCTTTCCTAATCATGGTTATACTGTGCAGCACTGATATGTTGCATGCTGTGGTGGGGTCGACACTTAACAGTCTTTTAAACAGTTGAAGTGTGACTTGAGAATCGCAAAGGTTCATTTCTATACTGACCCTAGTTTTTGCATTACCTCCTTAAATCGCCCCTGAGGTATAGGCCGTGGCTCTGGTTATGAAGTCATCAGGTACTTCTTGCAGGCGTACCCTGCCTCCAAGCGGCTGATTAAACCGATCTGCAGAATACACAGGAGCGTTTTAAGAAAATATTTTCAAAGCAAAGCCATGCAGTAAGGAAGTCAGCATTCATACCAAGCAGTGATATAGTGTCCCTATAGACTCCCTGAGAATACGAGTCATGAGCCAGGTAATTTTGCCTTAATGCTCAGTAGTGAGGGACTGATCACAAGTCAGGTAACAGAGGAAAAAGGTCTTATGCTGTTCTATATTCATGTTCTATTAAATCCCACTTTGTTACTACTAGATATTTCAGGAAGTGTGTAAATTTGTAGTCTACCTGAACATTGATGCTATGCACTGACTTCCTTTCAGTGTAAATTCATGCACCCACAGGAATGCTCTAATAGTGATCTCTATGTAGTTTAATGCAGTGATTACTCTGGGAAATCCTAATAATTCAATTCAATTAGATTTGTATAGTGTTTGTATAGTGCTTTTAACAATGGACATTGTAACAAAACAGCTTTACAGAAACTACAGACACATTATGATACACAGATCAGATTAACACCCAATATTCTGTTAAGTCGGTTACCTGCTAAATAATTAAATTAAAAAAATGATATAAATGTTTAGAAACCGTATAAGAATCAGAAAACCCTAACGAATTCTGTCTCTTCCGGAAACTCAACACCATATACGAGCAGCAGGCTCCACAGGAAAAGTGACACAATCTCTGATTGGACAGCGTGTTTAGCTTCAACTTAACCTTCTCCAGAGCAAGTTAGCCATGTAGAGTCAGTTGCCACAGTGGCCTAACCAGCTGAAAGGATAACCACTTTTGTGGTACGGATAAACCAGAGTTTTAGCCAAAGTTAACACTCGCTAACACTGCAATCCTGCTTTGTGGTGTAACCCCACTGTTTTTTTAATGCTTTCACTGCGCCCAACAGACCTGATTTAATCAGCTAATTAACAGTCCTTCCTGAGTTGAAATGGGTGTGTTAGAGATGGGAAAAAAATGTACAGGATAGGGGGTTCTCTAGGACCAGGGTTGGGAACCTGAGCGTTAAATACCCCCAGTGCATAGTTCTGACACTCACCTGTTGTTGAGTGTTGATTATGGACTATCCAGTGTTAAGGCCGCCTGTCTGTGTTTTGATCAGTGTTACAGACACTATGATATCTGGGTTACTCACAATAAAGCACATATTTGACACACTTGTGCCCTGCATCCCACTTCTGCATGTAACCCACTTATTTGAGTCTTCTTATTGAGCCTGGACTATTGTTCAGTAAAAAATAATGTGTGTGTGTGTGTGTGTGCGCGCGCGAGTGTGTGCGGGTGTTTAGTCAGTTACTGCACTTTACATAATTTCTTGCCATTATTTTAGGTGGTATCTTAAGTGCACTGGTGCTCTCTCTTGCTTGTAATAATTAAACATTATAGTGACTGCAGTTTTTTGGAAATGCTTTCTGAAGAATACTTTTTGGGCTTAAAAGAAGCAGTGACTAACTGCTCTCTCGCTCTCTCTCTCTCAGTATGTCCCTCCAGATCTGTGCATCTGTAACTTTGTGCTGGAGCAGTCGCTGTCTGTCCGGGCACTGCAAGAGATGCTGGCCAAATCCGGGGAAAATAATGAAGTGAGTACACAACATCCATTAGTTCACACCACTTTATGTCTTTATGTATTGTCAGAGTTTTCATAATGATCTGTAGTTCCATTAAAACTGCTTTGTAAATCTATGAATTTTGTACAGTTGCTCTGGTTTTATTTTTATTATTATTATTTTTTATTTTTTTTTTAGTTTTTATTGGTTATTACAGTTATTCAGTATTTCTGTTGATTAAAGCCATTGTATTGGTATTTTCCTGACTTCAACATAAGTCTTGTCCCATGAGTCACAACCCGGTTTCATGAATATTCACATCAACATTTTTTTGCACACAAGCTTCTATTTTAAATTGTGTTTAAGTCCACAATTAATTTACAATTAATATTTTTTGACTGTGTCACGATCCGCTATACTCTGCACTTAGTTGTGCATGAATATAACATAGCTCTTGTAATGAATGTTGAATAGTTGCATAATAATTTTCAAACAAGTGAAAGAGCAGTAACAGATAACCCCGAAAGGGAGTGGAGAAATAAGAGAGGGCGCATATTTATTATATTTATGTCTGTACGGTACTTCGTTACCATAAAAGATTTTTATATACTCAAGATATACTGACATGAGTTCTTCCAGAAGTGCCCTTTTATTAACCATTTTATAGGACTTAATGGAACCCTCTTCTGTCTTAGTGTGTGTTAATTAAAGCTATATAATGTATTATTTTCTGTTTATTTGTTTTTAGCTGAGGTGTGCATTGGTGATAATGGCTCATACTCTGAAACAAGGGCAAAAACAAGGCCAATCTTTACACAGCAATTTTTAACAAAACAGCTTAAAATGAAAGTGTCTGGTTTCATTTTTCCCTACATCTTCAATCCGTATGTCAGCTGCAACCTGTTTAGTGAGGTGGAACAACACAATAACACCTGGCAGTGTGAATGTTGATTTAATTTTTGTATAACTTTTCAATGCGCATGAATAAAATTGAACTTCATGTTTCTGCAGATATTCTCAGTTTTCATGTAAGCTCAAATCTGGCAACAGCATCTATAATGTCTTCTAGCAATTTCTTAAAAAAAATTTTTTTTGAAAACCTATTTTTTGAGAGACATTTTGAATGATGTGTTAATATAAACCCCAGTGCCCCAAGTGGTGCTTGTGAAGCTGATGACCTTTGGTCACATCACGTGGGCAGTGATATTTCCTTGTATCGTATTGTAGCCTTTGTGCCAATCTGCCATCTAGGGCAGGCGTTCTTACAGAGGAACTGTGTAAGGGCTGACAGACTCCAATGTGCTGCACTTGCTCATGGTGATGGCAAAACCTCAGACAGCTGGGGCTTCAGAAGATGTTTTGACCAATTATCTTTGATCTAGGATAATTTTTTTTTCTTTTCAAAGCTTGCCCAGCTATTAGGGCACTGAGGACCATTACACCATTTAAATATTATTTTGATTATAGTCACACAGGACATTAAATAATTTCCACAGGACAGTACAATCACTGGCCACTTTAAAAAGAACACCTGTACCCTGCCCATTCATGCAATTATCCAATCAGCTAATCATATGGCAGCAGTGCAATGCATAAAACCATGCTGATACAGGTCAAGAGTATCAGTTCATGTTCACATCAGACATCAGAATGGGGGAAAATGTGATCTCAGTGACTTTAACCGTTGCATGGTTGTTGGTGGTAGGGGAGTTGGCTTGAGTATTTCAGAAACTGCTGATCTCCTCGGCTTTATATGTACAACAGTCTCTATAGTTTATACAAAATGATACGAAAAGAAAAAAAAAAAAACCCTACAGTTAGTGGCAGTTCTTGGGGCGGAAATGCCCTGTTGATGAGAGAGGAGAATGGTCCAAATGTCACCTGGTCTTTTTCCAATCTTCAGCTGTCCAGTTTTGGTGAGCCTGTGCCCACTGTACACTGTTCTTAGCTGACAGAAGTGGAACCCAATGTGATCTTGTGCTGTTATAGCGCATCCTCCTCAAGGTTCAACAAGTTGAGCATTCTGAGATGCTTTTCTGCTCACTGCTGTTGTAAAGAGTGTTTATTTGAGTTACTGTAGACGTGAATATTAACTGAAGCTCGATTCTGTATCTGTACCTACTTGGCTGATTAGATAATTGTATGAATTAGCGGGTGTACATGTGTTCTTGATAAAGTGGTTAGTGAGTGCATACACATGCACACATATAAATACACAGCACATATACTCACCCTGGGGTTAAGGGGAGAGGATTGGCATGTGGATTTGTGTCCCACTCCACATCAGATCACACTGTGAATCAGCAGGTATTTATAATGTCAAGAATACATTAAGAATAATCTAAAAAAACCTGATTCACATCTGATCAACATGCTTCAGCAGTGAGATTATTAAATAAAGAATAATACAATAAGACAATAGTCAAACTTTATCAGTTGCACCATTTAAACATTTGTATTTGAGGCAGAAGCTCAATATAACATTTGCCTCTGTTATTTCAATGCCTTCGGTAGAAGCTCATTAGAAAGGTGAGTATCTCTTGATGTGTAGGAACGAGTACAAAAATGTCCTCTAATCAGACCTTAATCTCAACCTTTGTACTGAGAGAACACATCTGAAAAGCCACTGGTATGTATGCATGCATTATTATGTAGCTAAAATATGCTTACATATGGTATATGCACAAATTTAATGAGATGCTTTAAAAGTGAAATGCAGTGTCCAAACAAAGGTACTTTCTTTTGTTTGCACTAAATATCTGTCATCATACAAATCTTTCCCCACTTTTTGTTTGAGAGCATCCATAGGAATGCGTTGCTTGCTCACTGCACATAAGAGTTATCTATCTCTTATGTGAGAGAATGCAGAACCTGCAATGTCTATTGCTTTGTCGCCCATTAAAGCTGTAGCTGTCCTATGCATCTTTTTTTTTTTCCTAACCCACAAATCTTTGGAACCCAGTTTTCCAAAAATCATTATAAGGTTAAGATAATGTTAACTGGTAGAGAGTAATGTTGAAGATGCTGGTTGCTCTACCATTTAACGCTAATCATTGTGCAATGCTTTTGGAGAAACTCCACCCAGGTAATTATTAAGGATTTCATAAGAGGCCCATGTGTTAGAGCATGGAAAACAGAAAGGTCTCCTGGACTGGATCCACTGCTTTTTAAAGTTTTAAGTCATTCTCAGTGATGTCCAACACCCTGCTCAATCCACACAGGCAGTCCATGGAGGTGGACACAGAACACTACTGTACGGACATGCTATCCTCCTGCGACACTCTTTCAGTGGAATGGTAAGGGATAACAGCATCTCTATCTTTCCTTTTTATTCCTTTGTTCCCTAGCGTTTGGGAAGAGTAGTTAGTGTGTACTTTCTAGTTATCTGTGTTTAAACCCAGTAGCCAGTTTATTAAGTGTACTGTTGTGTACAGATGTGTCAGGTACAGCATTCCTTTTGGTAGGGAGGGGGGTCATTGAAGCACTGTGTATTCTTACATCCACTTTATTAGGCACACCTTAGTCAACCATAGAGATATCCTTCCATTTCACGTGATGTCACACTGTATAATTGAGGACCAAATAGACTGACTGCATCAATGGTATTGTGTTTGTGCTTCTTTAAGAAGATCCGTTTTCATTTAAGCTGACAACCAACTGCCATAATACACTCGAATACATACATCTTCACCTGTTTTGCTGCCTATTAGCAAGCTAGCTATGTTATGGTACAACTGAGAACTTTATCTTAGCAGCAAGTATTGCCAATTGGGAAAAGTATCTAAGGATGACAGTCTATTTTATCAACTTTATCAAGGTACCATTTATTCTCTTCCAAGGTAAGGTGAGTAATTTTAGGCGCTTTTCATCTCTAGTAACATTTGTGTTGTGCAGCACAGCCAAGAAAATTGGTCTCAAACATGGTGACTGCAACAAAAAAAAATCAAGTGTCCATATGCAGTTTATTTTAATCATACTTTAGCACTTTACCCACTAACACCCATAACATGCCACTAACATGCTAAATAATATTTGATTAGTGGTGGTCCCATTCCACTGATTGACAGACTATGAATAGCAGCGGATGTTCAGTAATTGTATTCCTATAAAGTGCACTATTATTACTATTATTATTATGGGAACAGTAAGGTTGATACTTTGGTCAACATGCAATGATTTAAATGTGCTTTATAAATTAAATTTACTTACTTACTTATTTTAATTTACTATTGCTTTATATTTCTCCATCACTGTTTCAGCTTACAAATGCTCTATCTCATTCTTCTTGCAGTATCTGACATGTTTAAAGACATCCAGGTCTCTGACAGATAAGTTGTCTTTTGATGTCGGACTTCAGGAGGACTCGACAGGCAAGCGTTTAAAGATTTGTTACTTTAGTTCCTTTTTGTTCATACAAGCCACATTTTAATTATTAGTATGTAATGTATAGAATGGCATGTTAGATAGAAAATCAAAGTAGGCAGGAATTTGTGAAATTGGATGTATAAGTTTTTGGGTAAGACATGACAAAGTTACTTTTTGAGCCGTTTTTGTTGTAAACACACTACCCATTTATATCAGCTTCTTGGACAAAAATAAATAGTCTGATATGTCATTCCTTCTTTTGGTTTCCTTTGCCACTTTGCGACATCCTTCTGACCCGTTTTTGCCAATCTTTCTGTTGATACTGCTCTTCAATTGTTCTGTACACACACCACATAAGGGACAGGGTGGGGACAGGGTTATTTCTTTATGGAGTCAGAATGTCCCCATAATGATAGGAATATGTGGCAGTTTTGACCTTGCGGGGAAATTTGGCTGGGCTGCATGAGGAAAATAGATTTTTGGTTAGGTTAAGGTTAGGGGGTGTTGGTTAGGTTAAGGTTAAGGTTAGGGTAAGGAGTAGGTAATTTACATGATTTAACTATGGTAACACATGTTAATGGAAATATTCCACGAATTACAAAAGTTTGTGTGCAAGTGTTTGAGTAAGTGGTGGCTAGTAGTTTTTAAAATAGGAGAAGCACAGTTGTCTGTTACTGAAGTAAATATCTGTGTGTGTTTTATCTGTTAGTCTGGACTCCTGTTTAACTCTCAGTCTCAAAACATCAAAACACTTATAACTATAACTGTTATGGATTAGGCCACTGACCACTACTGCTCATCTGAGCACTTTGCAAGTCTTACTGACATTGATGTGTTTAATTTTGAGATGTCTATCTTTAAAACTAAAAGAGCCAAAGGGTTCCTTTTGGTTACTGGGGTTAAGGTCAGGGTTAGATTTTGGTGTAGCATTAATTAGCTGAATTAATAATTATGTCCGTGCAAGGTCCCTCACAAGGATAGTAAGACAAACGTGTGTGTATATGCTTCTACAGGTGAAGCTTGTTGGTGGACTATCCATCCTGCTTCTAAGCAAAGATCAGAGGGGGAGAAAGTTCGTATTGGTGATGACCTCATTCTTGTCAGTGTATCATCTGAGCGCTATCTAGTGAGTAAACACTGTGTAACATGTATAGAATTCAACCCAGGATCACATAAGAATTTCCTCATTACCCCATTTCCACTGTAACATACCTCTGTCAAAGCACTGGCAGTTTCAGCCCCGGAGGCTTTGGCCATATGCTTATACTTGAACACACAGCCATGGTCTGAAGAGTGTGAGGAGGCACATTATCAGCTAAGCTACATTATAATATTTACATTTATAAAAATATTAGCAGTACACTCTTATATTTATATCACACCTGTATTTATGAGTTACTGGAGCCTTGTCAGGTGAGATTTATAAAGGCAGAATCACTGATTAATGACTGGCTTGGTTAACTCATTTAAGTAATAATGTAGAAAACAGTTTACATCAAGTATAACAAATTTCAACACTGTTAAGACAGAGTTTATGCTTGAAGCTAAAATTCTTTCAGGAAACTTAATCCTGTGTTGTAAGTGTTTATGTGAATGTTTATGTATTTCTATGGTAACTGATCATTCCACTGTTTCTAGCACCTGTCCATCTCCAATGGCAACATCCAGGTGGATGCATCTTTCATGCAGACTCTGTGGAATGTCCACCCCACCTGTTCAGGCAGCAGTGTGGAGGAAGGTGCAGTATAAGCACTCTGTTTAACGAAAGCATTATGTAGATGTGTGTGCTTCAGCTGAAACTAGGCTTGTGCAATATAATGATTTAATGATCACTACCATGTTATCCAGTGACATTTACTCTGATTAAATTACCAGACCTGCCAACCTTTATGGCTTTTGTGTAGAAGTTCTGTGATTAAACATCGGAATACACTAGTAGTATGAGTTGTCAGTCAAAAATAAGCTAAAAGATCAGTCTTTTTCTACCTAGTAATACGGGAGATATGCCAATATATTCCAGTTGAATTTGGAATGATGTTTTGAGTTTATTAATATGAAATACAATCTATCATTTTATGTTCTGCTTAGCTAACATTAGACAAGTATACTGCGTATTTTAACAGTTAATCAGTTAACTATATTCGTTTGAAAAAAAAAAATCCTGAAAACTTTCCTCCAAAAAGGTATAAAAAATGGCACTTTTTGTTTTTGCCGAAAGAAAGAAAGAAAAGGATGAAGATTTTGACCTGATAAGATTAAATAGGTATACAATGTTAAATCTAACACTTTACAAATAGTGTTAATGGTGATGATACACAATTAGAAAATGATTAAATACTGTACACTGCTCTTGAGCACTCAGAAGCATTCACACACTTTGTGCAGCGGATAAATGGTGAAAATGTCAGCCATGTGGACATTAGACAACTGATTTTTTAAAAAGATAATATTCAAAATACCGTATACCATACTGTTTTCTTTTTTTTCGCTTTTAACTGTACATTACTGCAGAATCACCTAAAAATCCACCATTCAGTTGAGTTTTCTTAATTTCTGCTGCAGTTCACTACTGCACAGCTGATTTTAGCACATCCGTCTCCCATACTCTCCTTAAACCTTTATTTCAGGGGAGTGTCTGATTCTGTGCAATCACTGGAAATTTGTATTCATATCTAGTTTATACAGACGTCCTTTGCTAGAATGGCTCTCTGCTCTGGTCAGTAGTTTCCCCTTTTGTCCTATAGGATATCTCCTTGGTGGTCATGTGATGCGTTTGTTCCATGGGCATGATGAGGTTTTGACGATCCCAGGCTCAGATCAGAGTGAGGAACAGCAGAGGTAAGAATTTAGACTGCATTGCTGAAGAGACCGGATATGTAAATGATGACGTGATGAGCATGAGCATGTGACTCATTGTATCAGAATAAGCCCCAATTTGTTCTTTGGAAGAAAAGTAATTTGTTGTTGCAGTTTCTTTCCAGCAATGTTTAATAAATAAACCCCACTAATAAACCCCACAGCTGATTAAATTACTGGATCATCAGTAGAAGAATAACACTAGCTAACAGATGAGGATTCTAATGAAAAACAGCAATTTGTATTCTCGTGTTTAAGCTTTGCTTTTCTTCAGTGTGAGTGAGCTGACAAATCAGAGCTGTTCAGAGGGCATTGATGAGTCATGAGCTTTTACATAAGTGAGCAGTGACTGTGTGGGAATCAGACATCTTGCCTAATCACAGGGCCATGTTTGGCCAGGTGCTATGACTAGGGTTGCCAGATCTATGTCACAAATATAGCTCAATCGACAGCAGTACCAAAAGAGTTTCACTAACTAGTTTTTTTTTTTGCTAAGGTCCTTAAATAGGCTTGTATTATTACATATTTTGTCATAAATATAAACTGAGAATGTATGAGAAAACCTGTGCTGGCAGTTCAAAAGTAGCACAATTCTGCAGAAAAATAATTTCGTATTACTTATAAAATGCATAAAACACGCATTGCACTGATTTACATCTTGTTTTGAGGTGAAAAAAACATGCACAAAACTGGCCACCACTAACTGCTCAAAGTTTAGTACATTTTAGTACAAATGAATATGTAATCAGCTGCAATTAACCATTCTTTTACCGTTTTTTTGTACCAGCTTCCCACTTTTTATGTGATCTTCCCTCAAATGAATATGTATGAGGGAGAGAACCACAATTTGCATGTTGCTGCATGTACACAACTTAAATAGTGCAATTAAGCTTGTATGTTCATATGTTTTGTTCATAGCACACAGGTTTTTCGTGCAGAATACAGCCTAATTACGCTTAAAAACTGGGAGCTTAGCACATCTGGCCCATAGTTACTAATCACTATTCTATTATTTTTAAATTATAGATGAGGTATAAATGTAGATCAACCTGAATGGGTGGTTGAGTGAATGAAAACATGCATCAGTATTTAGAGATCAATAGTTTGATCAATAGCAACAAAGGCAGACTGGTGAAGTGACAGGCGAAATGGCCCACTCTGTTAAAGGAGTGAAACTTGCCCATTGTGTATTTTACCTATGAAAAATAAGTGTTAAGACTGACTGTATAGGCATAAAGTTGGATTGAAAATTGGAAGATGCAAACTTGTGAGGTAAAATGTGTTTAGGAGGAGAGAGAAATATGGTTAAATGGTTAATTCTATAAACATTTGTATCCAATGTAATGACTTGGTTAAAATGTGAATATGCCATACTGTATATTTATGGCTTATATATGCCATTTCTCTGTGACTGTACACACATGTAGACTAAATACTGAACTAAAACAATCATCTTGATTACAGCACTAAAAGTCAGTTGGGATATTTTCTGATAGTTGGACATGCCACAAAGTTCAACACACAGTTGTATAGGATGTCTTTGTATGCTAAGCATTCCAATTTCAATTACAATTACACTGGATCTAAGGGGCCCAGCCCCTGTGTACAGTGCGAAATCCATGAAGAGTGGAAGAAATTGAATAGCCTACACAGAGCCCTGACTTCAACCCCACTAAGCCAACTGCACCCCATTCCTCCTCACCCAACATCACTGCCTAACCTCACTAATGCTCTTGTGGCTGAATAGGCAAATCTGCACAGCTATGTACCAAAATCTAGTGGAAAGGCTTCCCAGAAGAGTGAAGGTTATTTTAACGAAAAGGGGACTAAATCTGAAATGGGTTGTTCAGAAGTCACATAAGAGTGTGATGGTCAGATGTCCAAAAATGTTTGGCCATACAGTGTAGATACCCATGCATCTTCATGTCTTTGTTTTGCACACTGTAATGTAGTCAAAATTTATATTATTCTTAACACCGTTGGTTAAATACCTGTTAACTTTGATTCAAGACTGTCCTTCAATTAGTAAATCCAGGAAAATTGTTTTCAAACATCATCCCCTTTTTCCGCTAAAGGCAAATATCTGATTTTAAACATCCTTATTGCTTTAGACACCAGTGTGAACTCTCAAAACAAGTAAAGCAGTAGCTGCTTGGCTATCTATAGCATAGTGTCGTGTATGTGTGTGTTTGTTTTTGTGTGTGAGAGAGAGAGAGAGAGAGAGAGAGAGAGAGAGAGAGAGAGAGAAAAATACAGGCCTGCTGAACTGGGTCAAGGCCAAGGTGACAGAACCTTGAGAACTTCCCCTGAGCCATTGAAGAACTGTTATATTCCATCTTCCTCCCAGTCATCAGTGCCTATTTTTAGGTCAGAGATGCAGGATTAGATGTTGTTTGTCAGCTATGACGTAGGCTTTTTGTCTGGTTGCTGTAATTTAATCAAGTCTTCATAACTGTCACAATAAAAGGTAAAATGGGGGAGTTGGAGCATGGTGTTCTGTCTTGATAATTTATTTTAAGCTTGTGATAGACTTTACATTTTCTGATTTAGAGCCATCATGCTGAATTTATGAATTGGATGTGGTCACGCTTGATTATGACTGCAGTATGAGGGTTTTTATCCACAAACAGGGTATTGATGTGATCTTATTTTGTGTTTTATAGAATAGTCAACTATGAGACAGGGAAAGTAGGGGCCAAGGCCAGATCTCTGTGGAGATTGGAACCTCTACGGATCAGGTATGTATCTCCCACTTCACACTGACAGTGTTTTTGTGAAACCTTGCCCTCCAGCCTGCAATCATTGTATGTTTTCCTTTGTAGATGGGCATATATATGAAATCAACATTAATATATATGAAATGAACATCAGTATTTACATTCACCGGCCACTTTAATAGGATCACTTGCACACATAATTCATGCAATTATCTAATCAGCTGATCATGTAGCAGGAGTGCAAAATCCTTAGTTAATGTTCACAGCAAACATCAAAATGGGGAAAAATAATGACCTCAATGAGGTTGTGTGCACTCAGGTTTTCTTGAAGGACCTCTCTGTATTTGGCTACATTTATCCTTCCCTCTTTTCTTTTTTCCCCATTTTCACCCCAATTTGGTCTCCCCAATTTCCACCCACTAGCTAACCCCCCATTACATGACAGCTACCAACCAGGGAGGGTGGGGTAAATCCGTGCTTAGTCTGTGGCACGTAAGTCAACCTCTGCATCTTTATTCGAACTGTTGTTCATCCAGCATAACACACTCAAAGGAAAGATCTATCAGCCTTCATCTACATACATGAGCTTGGGCATCTGTCCATGATTGGCTAGTGTCACTGTGATGACAGAGGAGAGAGTGTAATTACATCCCTCCCACCCAGAGAGCACAGGCAATATTGCTCCCTTAGCTCCAGCCACGGATTGGTGTGTCATCGTTGGGATTCAAATTTTGTGATCTCCTGATGATAGGGCGAACATTTCTGTTGCACCACACCTATCCTTTCCTCAGTTCTGTCCATTCTCCCTTCTTATGCTGCCACCACCATGTTTCACCATACGGATCATATTAATGGCTTCTGTCTAGCCACTCTATGGATGGAGTATTTCTGAGATGGTTGACAGTTCTCCCATCTCCATGAAGGACTTCTGAAGCTCTGTTAGAGTAGCTTGACCAAGGACCTCCCTGACCAAGGACCTTCTATTCTGGTTACTGAGTTTGGCTTAGTTTGGCAGCTCTAGGAAGAGTCCTGGTAGTACCATTTCACAATGATGGAGCTCACTGTGCTCCTGGGAACATTCAATACTTTAAATATGGTTTTATACACTTACCCAGATCTATGTCTCAACACAGTTTGATTGCAGAGGTCTACAAAGAGTTTCTGTTTTTTGTCTGATATGCACTGTGAGTTGTGGGTCCTTATACACACAGGTGTGAATCAGTGAAATTGCAACAGGTGGACTCCAGTCAAGTAGTAGACACATCTCAAGTTAATCAAAGCAAACAGGATGCACCAGAGCTCAGTTTAAAGTGCCTTAGCCAACTGTCTGAATTGAGATATTTAAATAAATTTGCTAAATAATTTTTTCTAAAAACATGCTTTTACTTTGTCATTATGGATTATTATGTGTGGATTAATGGCCAAAAAGTACATTTAATCCATTTAAATATATATGCGCATATATAAAATACAATAAAATGTGCAAAAGGTAAAGGAGTCTGAATATTTCCCAATTCGGATTTTTTGCGGATAAGACTGAAGACCACTGTTCTTACGAACATCATTGCTGTTCGGAAGCTCTTGCAAACACCAAGTGTAAAATACTTCCATTGCGAGTGTAGTGAAAGAACCGGAAATGCAGGAGCAGTACCAAGACGAATTCAAAAGTGTTTGTGCGGTGAGCCCATTCTCTCTGGATATGGGAGCTGTCTTTCATCATGACCCCATCTCCATCCATAGGGCACAAGGAGGTCACTGAATGGTTGGATGAGTATGAAAATGAGGTAAATCATATGCTATGGCCTTAGTACCAAGTAATGATCACATAGCTTTCATTTATGAATGATTAGTCTTCACATGCAACAGTTATGTTATGAGGTTTATAACATATGTTGTTTTCTGGGGTTTGTTTTTGCTTTCTGCACATTTCTGTGTAAACTCTAGAGACTGTCTTGTGTGTAAGTCCCAGGAGATCAGCAGTTTCTAAAATACTCAAATCAGCTTATCTGGTACCAACATCCATGCCATGATCAAAGTCACAGAGATCACAATTTTTCTTCATTCTGATGTTTGATGTGAGCATTAACCTAAGCTCTTGACCTGTGACGTTGGTGATGTCTTTAGTGTGTATGGTAGGCCTAAGGTTAGTTATCTTCCTGTGGCCCTTTAGCACTGTCTTTCTCTCTCCATCTCTTTCTCAGCTGATACACTTGTACCATCACAACACTTGATGTCAGGGTCACTGCTGTACTGACAGCTGTACTGACAGTGGTCTGCTGCACAAATATTTGCTTAGCAGTGGTTCATAATGCACAGGGTTGAGAGGGGTTGAAGAACTGTGTATAACAGATGGGCTACAGTCAAATGTTACATTGGCTTTATTGACTTTATTAAGACAGACCCTGTCTATTTCATTGTAGACACAGGACTGGACTGACAACACACACACACACACACACACACACACATGCTCAACTGAACATCACCCCATTCTCTTTGCAATTTTTGCACATCTCTGTATTCAATTTCTGCTGCTAAAATGTTTATAATATACTGTATATAATCTTTATACTCTCTACCCGGCTGCTACTCCTTATGTTTACATTTACAGCAACTTATATTGTTACTCTTTTGCACTACTGTCATCTGATTCACTTTCTACTAGAACTGTGTACTAGTCGGCGCTGCACTGTAACTTACTGTGCCCTTTGTCTTGTTTTGGTAGTTTTGTACTCTCTTGTGCTGTCTGCACATGTCTGCACTGTGCACTTTATGTAAATATATGTAGTCTCCTGTAGTTCTGTGTTTGTCTTATGCAGCACCTTGGTCCTGGAGGAACGTTGTTTCGTTTCACTGTGTACTAACTAGCTGTATATGGTTGAAATGACAATAAAGCCACTTGACTTGACTTGATTTGACTTGAGGACTCCTATGATCATGATATATATTGATATATATATTTATATGTGTGTGTGTGTGTGTGTGTGTGTGTGTGCCGTGCAGTTGGTGTGGCAGTCATATCCGCTGGGGGCAGCCGTTTCGCCTGCGCCACATCACCACTGGTCATTATCTGGCCCTGACTGAAGACAAAGGCCTTGTGCTGCAGGATCGGGAGAAATCAGACACAACCTCCACCGCCTTCTGCTTCCGAGCCTCCAAGGTCTCTGACGTTACATCTGTTATGACAGCAGACATGATTCCCCTCTGTTTGAAGGATTATAACCAAGCCAAAAGCAACACTGCTCCTCAGAAGTTTTTGGCGAATTTGGACATGTTAATCTAGGATATTGATCTAGGATCAGAACTAGTTTGAGACAATGTAGGCTTCGAAGCTATGAATGTTATATGAGAGCAGAGAGATTAGGAGGCCTACAGTACCTAAATGATTATCAACCCAGCACAAATGCCTGTGCATTGGTTTTAGACTGATGTATTATTTATTATGATGAGGATATGTGTCTAAGATGTTAATCAAACAGAACCATTTAAAATAATTGCCCCATCTGCTCTGACTGTTAGTCTTGATTAGAGTGGCTCTTAAAAGCTTAAACTGATCTATAGAGAATAGTGTTGCTGATCTATGGAGAATAATCGAACAACCCTTTCCCAACAAATCTATAGTTTTGTTTTCAAGTAGTAGATGTCTTAATTGCAGGTAATTTGTTGTTCATTTATTAGGCTTTTTTGTGTACTGCTAAATTATTCCACAGGGGAAAATAATTGAAGCATCTCAGTAATTATAGCAATGATTCAGCTTCTGGACTCTGCTCATACGCAACTCCATGTCTCTCTCTGTGTATCTGTCTGTCTCGTTCTTTGCCTGCTGTGTGGGGGCTCTTGTAATTATGAGTCAGCACAGAGAGGGAGGTCAGCCCTTCTCCTTGACCGGCTTAATCTGTCCATCTTTGCAAACTGCTTCCTCATACCCAGCTTGCTCAGCACCTGCAGCTTCCCATGATTAAATGGATTCTTACAGTTTCTTGTGACAGTTTGTTTACCTGATTGTCAGGGAACTAGAAATGATGGTATATGTTGAGTTTAATAGTTAGAGTAAATAGTGTTATATGAATGCACTGATTGACATGAGTTGATATTTGAATAATCTGAGTCAGACTATAGTTATCATAAACACTGAATAGTTAACCTTACGAATGTGTTGTAAAACTTTACTAACTCTATGTAATGCTTAGAATTAGTTTATCTGGTGAAGGCCTCACTTGGCAGTGCAGATATTTGAATCCCAGCAGTTAATGTTGCCACACAGAGTAGAAATCCTTGAGAGCACGAGTTGTTTGTCTGTATGGTAGACAATAGCATTTCAGTTTGAGAAGATTTAAGAATCTTAGTGCTTTGTGGTTGGTAATTTGAGTAGGTATAGGGTCAAGATGTATAGGCTTTCATAAGGCCAAGAATTAATGAAACTCTAATCTTTTTGATGCTGCACTCTGCAGGAGAAGCTGGAGTCGAGTCCGAAAAAAGACGTTGAGGGCATGGGGGTGCCTGAGATTAAGTATGGGGACTCGCTCTGTTTCATCATGCACATGACCACTGGCCTGTGGCTCTCGTACCAGGCACCGGATGTAAAATCAACACGATTGGGGCCTCTCAAGAGACGGGTGAGTCACTTCTGTATTCTCTACGTTTTCTTGATTTGGCAGGAATAATCAATTCACAATATTATACTGTTTCCACTTTTTATTTGCTTAGGTGTTAGATGTGATGACGTGGCCAGTCAATACAAATTCAATTTCAGCCACCTTCTCGTGATTACATAAATGCAATATTAGATTCGCCAGTTATTGCTTTTCAGGATGAGTGAATCTCATAAGATCCTTTCCCTTCTCACTTCTGCCTTGATTTCCATCAGGCATGTCTCCATGCAGAAGGACACATGGATGACGGCTTCACCCTTCAACGCTGTCAGCATGAAGAATCACGTGCTGCACGCATCATCCGCAACACCACCAGACTCTTCAGCCATTTCATCAGGTATGGGGCCATTCAACACTTTGTCCATTATTAAACAGAGTGAGTCCCCAGGAATTATAGTGTTCAACAGCATTCTTTGGATTTAAAAATCCAAAAACATCCAAATAAAAAACTGAACATTACAAATAAAAATGTGAACATTGTAAGCTGCGAAAGGTTGTGTTTTTGAGAAATGCCATCCATCTCAACGTAGTTCATAGTGAGGACATATTGTAATGCTAATGGGATATATTTAATATCATTAACATCTTAATGCACTTATAAATTGAATGTGGAAATAGGGGCCACTGCCCTTGGGCTGGTGCCATTATGATAATACATTATGGCTGCATCACAAACTTATACATATTTACAGTAGTTGCTCTAGAAGAAACAAAAGACACAGGTCTCATGAGTGTCCTGTAGGATCATTATTAGTGGCTACCCATTAATTAAAGCCTGAAATGTAGGGGTAATCCAACCCAAGTGTAGAGAAAATAGGGTGTGTGGACGGAATACCCGCTCCAATACAAAGAGCTGTGAATTAACAGGAATCCAGTTACCAGGTTCAGCAATTAACAGTGCGTGGTATGTTGAGGGAGTTCCACTCTATGGTGTTAGCAATGCATTAACCACATGCTCTTCTCAACAGCTAGTTCAGCATAATCTGAACTATATTTTAAGAATAAAAACACAGAGTGGAGAACTGACTCATCAGGGGAAAAAATGCAGTAAGTTGCTGCTCAAGTTGCAGTGAATTGAAACTACTTAGCACAGGCAGAACCTGCAGAGAACACATTTAACTCCCCAAAGACAGAAAGAGAATAGCTGAATGCAGGGCAGTGCTCACAAGGGGAAAAAAGACTCAAGGCTGGTATGTGCTACAGAACCCAGTAGCTTTCTACGAATAATGCTAATAATAGAAAGGAAAAGTGAGGTAGGCAGGAATGAGAGGCTATCCCCAGCTTTGGAGGACAGAACACCTGTAGCTCCGATTGTAGTCACAAGCTGCTAAGCAGATAGCTCTATAACATGTTTGTGGGCACTCTTGAGAAGGAGAAAGGGAACAATTGATGTATGATGGCAGTATTTATAGTGAGTACTGTGTCATGTCACTATATAAGGTTGTTTAAAAGTCTTGCTATGTGTGCACACAAGGTGATATGAGGGGTAAACTTGATCCAGATGTGTATTTGCATGAGCTATACTGCTGTAATCCATCTGTAACGTTGCAAATATCCTTATTGGGTACATTATAGTTGCCTTTGTAGTTTATGTTTAACCACAGCAGGGGTTCGCAAATTTTTTGGCAAATGACACCAAATGGACATTATGGAATTTCTGCAACTGCCTTGACCACCCTATATTTTTTAAATTCTAGATTTATATTATAGGACTACTTTAACATTTGAACATTTTATTATGTCAATAACATATGTATGTGTAACGTAAGTGACAAAAAAAAAAAATAAAGGAATATTCCACAACTGACTTAACATGTTGTGGAAGTGTTGTGTTGGTCTATACTTTATGAATGATTTTGCATGCACATGGAGAAGCAGTGGTAAAGTGAACGGCATTATTATTCAAACGCTCGCTGTGTATCTTATGCATCCGTAAGATTTAAAAGCGACGTACAGACAGACCTTTTGGTACATTCAAGGACAACATTAAAGGTTTTTAAAATTTAAACACTAACTGTAATAGGAGAACCGGTTAGTGTTAGTACTCAGTAACAGTCTAGAATAGTACATAAGTATGCAATTTGAGACACAATTCTAGTTTGTTTTTTTACTGAGGTAGATGAATGGGGAAATTTGTCCATTTTTTTGTTGAACTACACTAGTGCAGCGTGTCAGGATAGTCATTATGTTACTCTCATTAACATTTCAAAATATTAGCACACAAAATCCGTCTTTGATATTTCTAATATTAACTTGCAGAACAATGAATGAAACAAAAAAGGAGATTGGGAGTTTCTCTCGTGACCCCAAATCAAATGACCTCACATGGGGCTGTGACCCCTAGTTTAGGAACCTCTAAACTACACAATCATTGGAGACACTTAATAAAAAGTGGGACCAACATTATAATGATGTTTAAATCCAGTTTGGATTGCAATATGCTGTGTGAGAACATCATTACGCTCCTGATATTTCACAGTCAGACTAGCACCTCTTGTCATGTGATCTACATCTACAGACAGTATATCTGGCACTTAAATGGATGCATATCTTTCTGTTTATTATTAAGTCTTTATTTACACCCTGTTCCTTGACTGTGTGCATGTGTGGGGTTCTGGGTCTGGATGTGTGTGTGTTTGGGTGTGAGTGTTTGTGTGTTTTTTGGTCATGCCATGCTGAATCAATTCAATTCAATTTTATTTGTATAGCACTTTTAACAATGGACATTGTCACAAAGCAGCTTTACAGAAATATATAAATTCTGGATATAAATGTTAAATTTTTAAGTTTATCCCTATTGAGCAAGCCAGAGGTGATGGTGGTAAGGAAAAATTCCCTGAGATGATATGAGGAAGAAACCTTGAGAGGAACCAGACTCAAAAGGGAACCCATCCTCATCTGGGTGATATCGGATAGTGCGATTATAAACAATTCCCTTCTATACCTGTGTGCTATATAGTCAAAAAGTGCAATCATGTAACCAGGAAATTCATTATAGTTTTAACATGAAGTCTATTTTGTTGAA
Organism: Pangasianodon gigas; assembly: GCA_022758105.1. Taxonomy (NCBI): domain Eukaryota; kingdom Metazoa; phylum Chordata; class Actinopteri; order Siluriformes; family Pangasiidae; genus Pangasianodon; species Pangasianodon gigas. The sequence goes on along the minus strand of CM040463.1, from coordinate 20,758,312 downwards.
GTTATCAACTGTTCTCTGATGGAGACTTGAGTGCAAAACTGTTCGTGGCAACTGCAGTCCTAAAGCTATCATGGCAATTGTAGTCCTAAGCCATCATCGCAAAACTGTCAAGTCAAGAACTGTCAAGAATCAGTCAAGGAAGGAGCCGAACAGCATGCACACACAGTAGACTCATTGGCCATTCAGTAGCTGTTGTGCAAAAACATACCGTTCCATCTTTTCTGCTTGCATATATATATATATATATATTTATATATACACACACACACACACAGAGATATATTATAAACGCATTATGGTATGGTTTGGGTTTTTAAATAGTATCTTTTAAGCACAAGGACAGCTGACCTTGATTGTGCACAACAATATCAGTGAGCGTGCCCATTAAAATTAAGCGCAAGCTGATGTGAATTGTTTTCAAAAAAGCTTATAGCAGGGAACATGCAGAGAAACTGTCATGAGTGAGAGCTCTTTAGTTCTGCGAGTACTGAGCACTGAGAGTCTGAGACTTTTTCGCTCGCTTGCAGGGTCTACATGCTGCTCACAAGGTCATTTTTGAAACTTTGAGGGCGGGGATAAGATGTATGTTCCCATGACTATGATTGGTCACTCTGGAAACAGATCTTGCTCTCACTGAAAATGTATTCAAAATTACTCTACAGTTAGTCTACATTCTTATGCAAAGGTAAATAAACATAATTTTACTGATGGATGCAGTGAACTTTTGATTTGGTTTGTGATGGTTTATTATGATAAGTGGTTGAAATGTGCTACCATTTAAGATGAATTTCAGCTAGTAACAATCGCAAAGCATATGAATCCTATTAGCAAATATCCCAAAACCCATTACAATGCTTAGAGTTCCAAGTATCTTTCACTTTAAAGATATGTCGATCAAAAGGATGTCTGTGGCTAATTAAATTTCAACTCCTGTCAACAGTGTATGCTGAGAAGTATTCTACAAGTGCCAGTTTACATTTACATTTCTGGCATTTGGCAGACGCCCTTATCCAGAGTGAATTACAGAAGTGCTTTGAAGACATTATCAATAAATACATCCAGATACTGGTTCACTAGGTCACAGATTAAGAATACTTTCAGTCTAATATAGTAAGAAAAGCACACATACAACACATGATGTTTTCATTTGCTAACTGACTTTGCACAGGGAAACTGATCATATGGGCATATTAATAAAAATGGTGGCATACTTGTTCATGGTAGCTACGTTATTCTACGTACGTTAGCTATATACAGCTGTAGTTGTAGCTAATATGATTATTAAGTTTATTGTGATCTCTTTTGTCTCCAACTTTTTTAGGAGTTCTGTTTCCAGAAAAAGGGGGATTGGTTAAGATTGACCAAGCATATTCATGGAAAAATACATCTCTAGAAAATTACCTCTCCCAAAGTTTCAAAAAGGAATTTCAATCTCAAGCAACATGTAAAACCTGCGAGTGAGCAAGGAGGCACACATACCTCAGCGATCAGAGCTTGCAGAATAGAAGAGCTCTCATGTATAACATTTTCTCTGCTATCTTGCGTCACTGCTCCATGATCGTGAATACCCTTGTGTGCAAGCAATTCACAAGACATTGCACTCGCTGATACTGCTGTGCCCATTCTCGCACAATCTATTAAAGATACTGTTTAAAAGCCGTATGTTATCCCTTAATTGACTGATAATTGACATACTTTTTGTGAGCATGTGAGCATAAGTTCTTAAATAACCTTGAGACCCTTAATTTTTTTAGCGTGTGTCATGTAATATAACTACACTGTGCCCTTTACACTCTCTTATCACATTTTGATCATTGAACCTTATCTCTTGATATTCTTTCATCTCAGAGACCTGGACAGTGTGGCTGGGAAGAATCGCACCGCTGTTGTTCTTCCCATCGATGAGGTTCTCCAGACCCTTAATGACCTCATTACATATTTTCAACTCCCTGATGCTGAACTGGAGCATGAGGAGAAGCAGATCAAGCTACGCTCACTCAAGAACCGCCAGAACCTCTTCAAAGAGGAGGTCGGTTTCCCCACCAGCTTCCAGGCATGCTTTGACAAGCCAACTATCTCTTTTGTGCGTCCTTTTTTTAAATGGCATTTTTATTGAGAGTCCATTTCCATAACGGACAAGGCTAGCTGACGGAAATTGCCATGGTCCAATTTTTAAAGGAGTAGATCAATTTATTTTTCCATTTTTCCTAAGCCATGTTGTATTCCAGAGTATTACCTAAAATTGCACCCATCAATTATAAATTGGTTGATTCTTCCACCTTCTATTCTGATGTGCAATTCTAGATCTGTCTGCTCAGCTCAGGATAGAAATAAAAACCAGGGCTATGAAGTGACCTTTAGAGAAGGTTATAAGAGGGATTATAATGCAGGTGCTCACAATGTAAGTACAGTAATTAGCAGTAAAATTGTCCTCCTGTGCCAATTGAGAAATGCTGTGATTGATGTAAGTCCACATGACTAAGAAAGTCACACTTTTGCTTTACATCCATAAAAATGTGTACTTTGAGATACCCTATACAGCCAAAAATTTGTGGACACCTGACCATAACACCCATTTTGCCACACAATTATACAGGATGTCTTCGTATGCTGTAGCATTACAATTTCCCTTCACTGGAACTAAGAGGCCCAAACATGTTCCACCATGACAATGTCCCTGTGCACAAAGCGGGGTTAATGAAGGGTTTGTTTTGCCAAGTTTGGAGTGGAAGAACTCAAGTGGCCTGCACAGAGCCCTGACCTCAACTCCACTGCACCCAAAATGCCGACTGTGCCTCAGGGCTTCTCGGCCACACCAGTGGATAAATCCACTAATGCTCTTGTGGCTGAATGGGCAAATCCCCACAGCCACGCTCCAAAATCTAGTAGAAAGCCTTCCCAGAAGCATTTTAATCTACTGTCAGTGGTTTGCTTCAGTAGCCTGACCTAAACGGCCTCACTGAGCTCCAAAATAAAACATATGCAAAACATATACAAACCTATTTCTATTTAAACTACCCCAAAATTCCCAAAGAACTGTTTTTTATTTATAGAGCTGCTGTTCCATATATCCCATGCAGACCATGCACTGTGCACAGGGCAGCTTTTTGTCTCAGCTTTTTGTCATTCTTCATTGTTATTAAATGAAAGTCTTCCTGGAAAATTATGCAGGCATTTTATGAAATGCTAATTAAAGGCATTCCATTTAATTTTTCTGATCTTGCTAATTAAGTCTAATAAAATATTATTGTTGTCAATTATAAACATTAGTTCCTATATTTTGGGGCCACCTCTGGTTTAAGCCACACTTCAAGTTCAAATACAACTACAGATACTTGGAGCACTAAACAGATACAGATACAGATACAGATAGTGGTCTTGCTTTACACCCCTAGTAAGTATGTTCTGTTTCACTTTGTGTCATGGCTGTGATCATCATCTCCCAGAAGGGTAGAGCTTAGAGCTATCTGCACTCAGGGTAAAAGAGGACACATATGGTCACCGTGACAACAGAGGTCTCATCCTTGACCTCACTTACTCTTTCTCTGTCTCTCTTTGTCGTCTTCTGTCCTAGGGGATGCTGACATTGGTGTCTAACTGCATTGATCGTTTGAGTGTCTACAACAGCGCAGCACATTTTGGGGAATGTGTAGGAGAGGAAGCTGGCACGGCTTGGAAAGACATTCTCAACCTGCTCTATGAGCTCCTGGGTAAGACAGTCTAATGCCTGAGACTGTTCCAGTGGACACTTTGGGATGCAAAGGGAAGAAGTATAGAGAGAAATGTCAGTACTGTTAAAGTGGGAAATATTTCCGAATCAGTTATGGTCTAATACTTCCTTGAAAAAAGTCCTCTGTTAGAGTTTATATTTTCTTTATATTGAAATCATTAAAGATTATCATTGCTGAATAAAGTTAACAATCGGTTCCTGGCAACAAGTGTGTGTGTGGGTGTGTGTGAGTGTGTGTGTGTGAGTGATTAGAATTGGTTTCACTGGTTTATTAAAGTTCTAGCCATCTCTTGTGGTCACCAGTCCATAGAACCTGCTGTGTGGCTGAATGGTGATTTATTAGAAATGTCAGTCAGACCACTTTATTTTTCATTACTGCTAGAAGATTGAACAACTCTTAAGGGGTTTTAGATCCAGAGTGACTGCGAATATGGCTTTTGTGAAAAAGTAAAAGAAATAAGGTTTATAAAATATATACAAAGGTTGCACACAATTGAAATCTTTGGGAAATGGGTTGTGCTTTTACTTATGATACAAAGTAGGCTTACCATTTTTACTTTCAGGTTTTACTTTAATATAATGTTGGCTTTAGGATTTTATGACAGCTTGAAGATCTTATTTGCTGATATGGTTCAGTCAGGGACTCTTACTATCTTAGCAAGTGGAAATTTTTGAATATAGGCAAATGTATCTCATGAGTTTATGATAAAGCAAGTAGTGAGCTTAGTATTATAATGTTCTATCTGCCCTTCATTTTTCATCCAGAGAGAATGGTATAATACTATAGTCATGAAGTATATAATTATGCACACTTATAGACATTATTTTTTAAATATCAAGCTTGAAATTGTCTTGTTCTATTGGCAGATTGATACTCATATTTGTTTTATTGTAATCTCATACTTATAACTAATAGATAAATTTGACTACATTTAATATATTTTTATTTATAGCATTTTTGTAGTGCTCTGAGTGTTGATTTGTTATACAGATGGTCCTCTTAATGTGTGAGCTCACACACACAAACACACACATTGCTTTACTTCCATTTTACTTTCCTTTTTTGGTTCAGCATCCCAGCATTAATATAGTGAAGAGATTTTGTTTCCCACACTGGGGACTGTGATGTCTTATGATCACATACACTGTTCAGCCGAGATGTTTTCTCAGCAGATGGCCTCTGAATCCATGATGAAGTATGCCATCTATCCTCATCAGTGTCTGATATGACAGCTGATGTCCTTTGCTAACCCTTACAAATAGCACTGGCAGTGCTGTATCTATTCTAAACCTTATTTAAAGATAGCAGTGTATCATACCAAAAAAACCAAACACTTTATCAAGGTACGGAAAAATTTGAAAGGTACCTTTTAAACTGGGCCTTCATTACACATTCATAAGAATCTTTTATATAAAAAAATCCTGGATGATTTATGAAAAGTGTTTGTCCAAATGTGACATTAGATGTTTTACCTAGTTTGACTGTCTTTAGACGACAGATCATTTTATGAGGTTACTTTGTTGGTGTATTTTTATACTTTTATGGAAAGTTATTAGTTGGTATTTATTAAGAGCACATTCATCTTCTATCAGGAATGTTTTTATCAGGAATCTTTTATTCCATTCCTATTCATTTATCTGACATATTGGATTCCCAAATAATAAGTGTAGTTGTAGTTTGAGGGCATGAAAATCATTCATTTACCTGAAATATGGGCTTACAATGGTCAATATGCAAAATCATACAGATACAGGTCAAGAACTTTAGTTAATGTTCATATCAAACATAATGGAGCAAAATCCCTCCAAGATTTCTCCAAATTCCTGTTCTTGGCTGACAGGAGTCAAACCCAATGTGGTCTTCTTCTGTTGTAGCCCATTCTCCTCAAAGTTTGACGTGTTGTGCATTCTTAGATGTTTTTCTGTTCACCATGGTTCCGGTTGGCTCGAATAGTCTGGCCATTCTCCTCTGACCTTTCTCACCAACAGGTTTCTGCCCACAGAACTGCCACTCACTGGATGGTTTTTTTTTTTCTTTTTTTTTTTCTTGCACCATTCTGTGTAAACTCTAGAGATTTTCTTGTGTGTGAAAATCCCACTTTCTGAACTACTCCAACCATCTCATCTGGCACCAACAAACATGCCACCATCATAATTACTGAGATCACATTTTCAACAGTCTGTTGTTTGATGTGAACATTAATTGAAGCTCTTGACCTGTATCTGAAGGGTTATACGTGTTACACTGCTGCTATGTGACTGGTTAGATAATTGTATGAATGAGCAGGTGTACAGATGTTCCTAATAAAGTCCCTGGTGAGTGTTTAATTATAATTCAGGGTTCTTTTCTCTTTATTGTAAAGACAAAGTTATAAAACTACTTAAAACATTGTCACCTTACATGTTGTGATAAAAGGCGAGGTATTAAGGCAGCAGAATGGTTGGTAGAAAGGTGTATAAAATATTATTCCATTATAATGTGTAAATAAAATCTTTTATGAGGCTTTCCACAATTTTGGAGATGATTGATGATTATACTGCAGGAATAGAGAACTCTTGTGTGTCCTTGTCCATGACACTCAAACTCTGTGAGAATCAAATGTGATCTCTGTAACAAACTCCCAAGATGAGGAGGCGGGAACCGACTGAACACAAACATAAGCTCTGATCATGAACAGAACCCAAACAGAACGTAAAACACGAACGTAGGACAAACCTAAAACATGCGCACGTTTCTCTCTCTCTCTCTCTCTCTCTCTCTCTCCCTCTCCCTCTGGCGTCTCCACCTGCTCCTTATCTCTCTCTCCCACTGATTAGACCACTCAGCGCCAAGCGTGCATCCTCACAGCCTGGCCACTCCCTCCTCCTTGTCACAATTTCCATCACATGTACATGGGTTTCACACTCTAACACTCTAACATTACCTTTGCTTCTTTTCAACAAAGCGCCGTGGATTCCTGAGCTGAGTCATAGGTGTAATCTGAGGGCAGCTTGTAGAAATGTGCAAGCAGGGCTGAGCCCTCCTGGTGTTCAAAGAAAAAAAAAAATCACATCCAGTTTAAGATTTAAGATTATATGGGGGATTATTCTGGGGGTACATATAAGGCTTTTATCACAACAT
>CM040463.1:20649187-20751361 GCA_022758105.1 Pangasianodon gigas | reverse complement strand
CCATATAGTACACAATAATAGAAGGGATTTATTTATAATTGCACTATCCGTTGCACCCAGATGAGGATGGGTTCCCTTTTGAGCCTGGTTCCTCTCAAGGTTTCTTCCTCATATCATCTCAGGGAGTTTTTCCTTGCCACCGTCGCCTCTGGCTTGCTCATTAGGGATAAATTCACAGGGATAAATTCACATATTTACATTATATTTTTTGTGAATCCATTTATCTCTGTAAAGCTGCTTTGTGACAATGTCCATTGTTAAAAGCGCTATACAAATAAAATTGAATTGAATTGAATTGAATTTAAGTAGTTTTATATCGTTGTCTTTACATTAAAGACAAAAGAACCCTTAGAACCCAAAGAAAAAAATCACATCACGTTTAAGATTAAAAGATTATATGGGGGATTATTCTGAACTTTTGTGTAACCAAGTGCAGCAGCACCACTAATGGTCATAAGGAAAATACACAGAATGGTATGAAGAAGCGAGAGGGGCTGATTTCTTTCTGGACTGTAGATTCATGCTGACTATCACTGACAGCCACGTCAGGTGATTACACAAAGCGAAATGCTCTCTTTTTCACTTGGGAGATTTTGAGGATTTGATCTCCATTTGGACTGATATCCATTTGGGATATTTGTCACTGACACATCTGTAACATGTCACCAACAGTGATTGAGAAGCATTTGAAATACAGCTGTGGATGTGTGAATATGAACAAGGTAGATTATTTAGTCTGTTATGCTTTAGTAGTAAAATTGTTTATGACATACAAGGACAGAACTGCAAGTTTTGGGTCTTTTGGTTTGGTTACAACTTTTCTGTTTTCTTGAACAGACTTGAACAAACTTGACATTAAGAAAGAATTCAGAAATGCAGCTGCCTATCTGTCTTTAAGTGTGCGTGTGTGTGTGTGTGTGTGTGTGTGTGTGTGTGATAGTGCCCCCCCACATCATTCTTACTATTCCATCAGTGAGACCTGAGATATAATGCACCGCTTGAGCCAAATAGTTCTGTTGTCAAACTATTCATAGGTATTAGATTTTAACCCTCAGATGTAAAATCATGACTAGATGTTACTGGGCATATCGTTAAAGAAAAGGATGTGATAAATTCCAAGTCAAATTTATAAAGGCAAATGTGTCTATAAGTACATATGCAGTGTTTTGAAAAACAGACACCTATTTAATCCATATGTAAACTTTTGGTGTGCGGTCTACGTGTTAGAAATATTGTGGCACTTTTACTGACATACTGCTCTGGAGGTTTCTGTTGCCTATAGGGGGAATTTTGCTTCTTGACAGCTAGATTGAACCTCAGATCTGTGTCCTTCACACAGTGTTTGAAAGCGTGATTATGCTTTGCTAAAGAAGGAGAATTAGAGTGCTAGCCACATCTCAGCTGCAGTCTTCAGCTGCCAGCATGTGCATACAACAACACACATACACAGCCATACCTGCATCAGTTTAGAATTTTAGATGCACCGTCTTTTCCTCCGTTCCCAACTGGCCAGAGCTATTTGACCCTGACAGTTTGTTTCAAATCTTCATACTCTCCTATGCACCAGTAGGCTCAGGTCATTGACAGTATATGATATATTTTAATTAATATACATGAAAGCTGAGCTGACTGAATGTGTACTTGATCTGTCCTTGGGAGGTGGGTGATGTCTAATAAAATTGTAAAATAGCTATTACCATGTCTTTCAGCAAGGTAATAAACTTGAGAATGTGTTTTTTCATTTATGAGATGGTTTAGATCATTTCTTTAGAGTATGCATGTTTTTGCTAACAAGTTATCTCCTCTCTTTATTTTTGCCATTCAATTTTTAGCTGCTTTGATCCGGGGAAATAGAAATAACTGCACACAATTCTCCCAAAACCTGGACTGGCTGGTCAGCAAGCTGGAGAGACTGGAGTCATCCTCAGGTAGAACAGACACTCTCCCATTATTGTCACTGCAAATAGAGTGGAATACATTTTGTCTTCAATCTTAGTTTTCTGATTATTAGTTATTCTGTAAATTGTGTGTTATTTGTTGTTAGTGTGACAGATTTGATTTGGCTGCCTTGGCAGTGTGTAAATCCATCCACCTACACACTCATCAAATTTGTGAAGGAGCAAGTCTATATTCATTGGAATATTTATTGCATCATTTCTTTGAAACACAATTTTCTGTGTGCTGTCTTGTCTTCATATTGATTCCCTTGCACTGGAGCTTTAATGACTGATTCTGTGCTTCAGGGATCCTGGAGGTCCTTCACTGCATCTTAATTGAAAGCCCAGAGGCGCTTAACATCATTCAGAGAGGACATATCAAATCTATCATCTCACTGCTATACAAACATGGCCGCAACCACAAGGTTAGCTTCTGCTGTTTCCTTTTGCGTAACTGACCAACTAGCTTATGGACGCCATGTTAATGAAGTTAAATCTATGTTCATTAAAGAGATATGATATATAAGCAATGATTGTGTTTCCTTTGATTAAGAGATACAAATCTGATCTTAAATCAGTCTTAAACATTTGTGATTTTTTTTTTGTGAGTTTCTGTGAATTTTGCTGTATGGGAGCTTTGCTGGAGACAGAGTTTCACACAGAATATATGAATCATATATGAATATATGAAAGTTTATATATTATTACTTAATTGCCAGTTATGCCTTGTTCAGGGCATTTGTCAGGGCAATCTTGTAACATTACTGAGAAAGAGAAACTCATGTAATTTTTAGTTAAATAGCATTGCTTGCTGCATATAAAATATTAATGAGACCCTCTTCTTATCATCCATATGATACTCAGATTTCAGAAAATGTACCAGCTTATCTGGTTATCAGGCTGAAAATACACTATGGGAATGTACCACATAGGAGTGTCATCACATCATGCAGAATGAACCAGGTTTGTAAGGATATGGCCAGTACTCCCACTGACCTCTTTTGTCCCTTTTTGTTTGTCATAAGATCCTAGATGTTCTGTGCTCACTCTGTGTTTGTAATGGAGTAGCTGTAAGAGCCAATCAGAACCTCATCTGTGATCACCTGCTCCCAAAACGAGACCTGTTACTCCAAACACGGCTGGTCAATGATGTCCAAAGGTAAAGAAAAAAAGTTTTCCGTAGTGGTCACTGCACAAAATTATGCAACTACACAGCTGATTGTATGTCAAATGTACATTTTTCTGTAATTATGCCATTTATGTATCATTATAACCCAATAATTACTGCAGCATGATGGGGCATGCTGTTATAGGAAAATAATAAACGTCAGTCTGGTGTGATGGGGCCCAGCACAATGCAGAGGTCCATTATTTTCCAATAACAGCATGCCAGGTTTTTATTCCTCTTATACCACAGCAATTTGTCAGTGATTAAAGTTTTTAATTTATTAATGAACAACTCATTGTGATTTTTAACCATTTATAGTTCCATTTAATGCTGTGGAATTATAACAGCTATAACATATCAGAAAAGCACTGACACCAGAGACTCTTTCCATAAATATTATATAAATGTCTCCTTACAGAAAACTTTGTTAAATAACAACATGTTTTTAAAACCATTAATTATTAATTAATGTGGAGCTTTGTGTGGAGCTTCGATTATACAAGTGCCGATGAATGAGCGGTTTCTATAGAAATTACAACATATTAGAATCAGTGCATTAGTATAAACCTGTAATTTGAATTATACCCGGAACTATTGTCAGAGCCGCTGTTATAGAAAATTAAACACCTTTTGACCAGTCAGATTAGAGAATTTGACAGCGTTGTGGTAAAATGCTTTTTTAAATTTTTTTGCGCGAGTCATGAGTGTTGAGCGGGTGAGATAAAGTAGTTTTTGCTATTGGGCTACATTTGAATACATACTTGCATTAAACAAATCAGGACACTGATTGCTTTAAATATAATAACATGCTGGTTGTGTTAAAAATAACACCTAGGCACAAAGGTGTGTTAAAATAACACACTAAGTGTTGATTCTAACACATCTGTTTTGTGAGTGTTGCACTTTCCACTGGCTCTATAAACAGCAATTCAAACATTTACACACTTACATCATTTATTACGATTTTTGACACAAACTGACTGTTCTGTTTCACTTTCTATACTGATAGCATGAGACCTAACATCTTTCTGGGAGTGAGGGAAGGTTCAGCTCAGTACAAGAAGTGGTACTTTGAGCTGATGATAGACCAGGTGGAGCACTTTGTAACCAGCGAACCTTCTCACCTGCGGGTCGGGTGGGCTTCCTCCAAAGGCTATGCCCCCTACCCAGGGGGTGGAGAGGGCTGGGGGGGGAACGGAGTTGGAGATGACCTCTATTCTTATGGCTTTGATGGACTTCACTTGTGGTCAGGTATGCTTTAAAATAGATTGAGATCTGCTTTTGTTTTATTTTTGACTTATTTAGGTCCTGAAATTGTGTTATTTTGTTCTGGCAATCCACACAAAATGCAATTTATCTTTATTGGTAACTGTTTAGTCCCTGTTTATTCTGAAACGCTTGTCTTGCAAGTGCAATGCTCATGCAGGTGATGTAGAGTGGACTGCTGAGCTAAGGAAAACTAGTGTGAAAATAACCTCAGATTCTGATTTTAATTTATAAAGTGCAGAAGTCACGATTATAAGGCACTGACTGACTCCTCCTCAGTGTTCTCAGACAGTTCTCTATGTTTGTGTGTCTATGTTTGTGCTGCAGGTCGAATCCCACGGAGAGTAGCTTCAGTAAACCAGCACATACTTACCTCAGATGACGTTGTTAGCTGCTGTTTGGATCTTGGAGCTCCAAGCATATCCTTTAGAATCAACGGGCAGCCTGTTCAAGGCATGTTTGAGAGCTTCAACACAGACGGTCTCTTCTTCCCTGTTGTCAGCTTCTCCGCTGGTGTCAAGTATGTAATAGTACAAATGATAGTTTGATTATACACTATATGGCCGAAGGTTAGTGGACACCTGACCATCACACGCATATGTGCATTTTGAACATCCCATTCCAGATTTAATCCTCCCTTTGTTGTTATAATAACCTCCATTCTTCTGGGAAGGCTTTCTGCAAGATTTTGGAATGTGGCTGTGGGGATTTGCCCATTCAGCCACAAGAGCATTAGTGACATGAGACGCTGATATCGGGTGAGGAGGCCCAGAGGTGCAGTTAGCATTCCAGGTCACCCCCAAGGTGTTCAGTGGGGTTGAGGTCAAGGCCACTTCAGCTTGTCCACTCCAAACCATGTCTCCCTGGACTTTGCTTTGTGCGCAGTGGCATTGTCATGCTGGAACATGTTTGGGCCTCTTAGTTCCAGTGAAGGTAAACTGTAATGCTACAGCATACAAAGACATCCTATACTATTATGTGCTTCTAACTTTCTGGCAACAGTTTGGGGAAGACCCACATATAGGTGTGATGGTCAGATGGCCACATACTTTTGGCCATATAGTATACAGTACGTGTGTGTATATACTGTATGTTTGCACATTAAATTGGACAATCTATTTTGAGATTTGAGTGCCACAGCTTTATAAGCCTTCAGACAGAATTAGGTTTTAAGCTCTGAAATGCTGTTGCAGTGTAATTGTTTCTCATTGCTTTTATTACTCAGTTGCTTTACAACATCCTGCCATGTTTCTTTATTGCCTTCTTGGGGTACAGCCTTTTGTATTGCCTCTTATTACCTACTCAGTTTCAAACCTTATTCACACCCACTCATTTACTTATGTCTTTTTTAAAGGTAACCTGTAAGAGGTGTATTTTCTTTGCCATGTTGAGTGTTAATAATAATATGTCATGACCACTGCAAATGGTTAAAGCTCTAAAGATGAGCATTGAGTGCATAGTGAGCATGTTAATAATCCTGGCACTTGGAATAGCATTGAAGTAACACTTGGAATAGCATCTTCTCCTTTGGCTGCTAATTCTGTCTGGTTCTCTATAAAATGCTGTCTAGCAGGGGCAATACGTGTGAGGTTAGACAGTCTGATAACACACACAGCTGGCACTCACACTTACAGCATTGGAGCTCTGCAAATCTGTACATCCACTGAACGTGACTTACATTTCCTTTTAACTCTGCTACATTTATTTAAATGTAGGTGTGTACGTGTACGTCGGTGTTTGATTTCAGAGAAGTAACTTTACAAGGAATTGATTTCATTATTTATTTAACTTTGTGTTGGTAAGTATGTCTGAAGAGGCTAGCTGGAAAGGATTTCCCATTCAAAAGCCTTCCAGGTGTTCAGAGAACATTAGAAAGTAAGCAGAGGCTATAAATCACTTTATACCTATTAGTTTAATCTTTAGATCTCAGTAAAATAGAATGAAGGATTGCTGAGAGTGCTAGCAAGTTAATAAAGCCAAAAAGAGTCATTACGGTCTATGGTATACATGATCAGTTAAAAGCACGTTGTTATGTTGGTTATGTTATGTTATGTTAGTAAGCCATTAGCACAAAATTCTAAAGAAAAATCTCACTCATTACACTTCACACGGTACTTCACCTCAAAGCACAAATTTCATAATTTACAATAACTGTTATACCATGTTTTGGAAACACAAAGACATATAATACATAGAAAGTAATGGCAGAAATAATTCAGCACATGGTTTTAAGGATTCAGACCTGCGGAGAGCGACGTCCAACATGTCGCCTCTCACTGGCGCCATCTTGGACTGACTTTTTTTTTTTTAATCATGCTGGAGATCTTGTCCAGAGACATGCTTAATTTTATTTTCTTATTCACCCACTCAACCCTTGTTTATCTCTGCAGGGTGCGCTTCCTTTTAGGTGGTCGCCACGGTGAATTTAAGTTCCTGCCTCCATCAGGCTACGCTCCCTGCTATGAGGCACTGCTTCCCAAAGAAAGGATGCGAGTAGAACCAGTGAAGGAATATAAAAGGGATGTGGATGGAGTGAGAGACTTGCTGGGCACCACACACTTTCTGTCCCAGGCTTCTTTTATACCCACGCCAGTGGACACCTCTCAGGTAAGAGCATTATTTATTATAAGTCAATACAAGAATAACAAAATTGACAGAATGAAGTTAAATTCACGTGAAATGTATTTTCTTTAATATCTTTATGTAGTTTAGTCATCAAATGTCTCCAATTTTATGTACAAAAAATTTTATGCCCCTTGTAATTAAAGGGGTGCCGGAAGGTAGGTCCAGGGTCCCTGGTAAAATCTTGAGCTTGGGTTACTGTCTGTGCTGAGTTTCTGCACATGTTGTCACTGTGTGTCTCTGGGTTCACCAGTTTCCTCCCACCTTTCAAAAACATATATGTAGGTAAATTGGCTAAGAAACTTTGCTGAATAAATGTGTGAAAGTGTGTGTGCATGGTGCCCGTGTGTATTCATGCCTCACCACTTGACAAGGACCAAGCGATTACTGAAAGTAAACAAGAGTAAGTGTAATTAGAGTCCACATAACCATTGACATTTTGAGCAGTGGTACATATCTATTTTATTGTCACTGGAAAGTTTACAGTCTCTTTAGTTACCCAGTGACACATGCACATCGAGTTTGATTCCACTCAAGACCACATCGAGTTCCATTCCTGTCAGCCAAGAATCAGGAATCTGAGTGGGCACAGAGTCACTGAAACCGGACAGATAAATGTTGGAAAAACATCACCTGGTCTTTTTCCAATCTTAAACTGTCACGTTTTGGTGAGCCTCTGCCCACTGAAGCCTCAGATTCCTGTTCTTGGCTGACAGGAGTGGAACCTAATTGTAGCCCACCTTCCTCGACATGTGCATTCTGAGATGCTATTTCCGCCTGCAGAACTGCTGCTCACTGGATGTTTTTGTTTATCACGCTATTCTGTTTAAACTCTAGAGACTGTTGTGTATGAAAATCCCAGGAGATCAGCAGTTTCTGAAATACTCCAACCAGCCTGTTTGGCAACAATAACCATGCCATGGTCAAAATGACTGAGATCACATTTTTCCCCATTCTAATGTTTGATGTGAACATTAAATGAAGCTCTTGACCTGTATCTGCATGATTTTATGTATTGCACTGCTGCCACATGATTGGCTGATTGGATAATTGCATGAATGAGCAGGTGTACAGGTGTTCCTATTAAAGTGGCCAGTGAGTGTACGCATACAAGGACGCATACAGAGACAGAGCTTACACAACCTCACACACTGTCACTCAAGTATTTTAATATTTTTAATATATTCTTATTTAATATTAATTAAAATGTACATAGCAGCTAAAATGATAGTAGAAAAGGAAATTAATAAATGGCTCACTGTAAACCCTTCTTTGTGTCACAGATTGTCATGCCTCCTCACCTGGAGAAAGTACGTGACAGGCTGGCTGAGAACATCCATGAACTGTGGGCCATTAACAAGATTGAAATGGGCTGGTCTTATGGCAAGGTATGACTAAAAAAAAAAAAAAAAAAATTCAGCAGGCCTGATAGTACATAGCCCATTCCCTTTTAAAACACAACCATATATTTTAGTTCTGACCAGATCATACACTTTATGATACACACTCAAATTCCATCCACACCAATAGCTCAAGCGCATACCACTGAAAACTTGTAGATAATACAGATCAGATTTTTACTCAGAATTTTTAAATGGTCATCATTTATATTAGCAAAAGCTTGTTCAGTGCTTCACTTTGCTTTCTCTTTTATAATTTGCTGATCAAATTAAACAGAGGGTAAGTGAAAAAGATTTTGGTTCATTGTGCAATTGAAACCATCAGCTCCATTTTAATTTCCATATATTCCAGATTACTCAGTTCAGTCATTTCTCCCATGTTGGGTATGATTGATTTTGCTTTAAAATGTGATTGATTTACTCAGATTAAAGGGCTGAATGGGTAACAGCGCATATATGCTGCAGGTATAAATCTCGCCATGATTACTGTTTCAGCACTTGTCATGAGTATACTATGAATATGTGCTCAATTTCTCTAACCCATTAGAATTTCAGTGTAGTCTTCCTGTGTAATTAATTCAGTTCAGCCTGATTAATTTCTGTCTGTAAAACCAGACCTTCATAATTTATGAAATAGTTAATATCTGTAATCCTCTCTTATTAATTTCAAAAATAATTGGCTGTAAGACCACAGTAGGCCCTTTAAGACAAAATCATCAACAAAAGCCCAGCATTTGTGTGTATGTACTACAAATATGATTAATATGTTGTCTTATATTGATCATATTTCTCTGTACATTTGCCTTGATTTCCTTCTCTTCAGGCCTGAATGAGTCAATGAGTCTCTTTTTGTACTCAGGCCAGTTTTTCTGTTCCTCACAGTATTTTAATAGAGTTCTCAATTGGGGCCAAGAGCGACTATTATGTCAGGTCGAGCTCTTCACTTGTTAATCTGCCATCATCGAGGTCCAGCTGTTGTGGGCAGGATTTTATGTCTGTTTTTAATGAGACCTTGTTAACTTTGGGGTGATGTAGCATTGGCCAGAGAATCAAGATCAAAATGTAAATGTCTCTGGCACAGTTGGTGATGATTTTACATTATCAGGGTACCATGGGTGCTTCCTTAAATTTCTCTAGACATGCAGTTCCTCCTCTATGTCCAGCAGCGATGCTCCATATACAGTAAGGACTAAATTTTAAAAAACAGATAGTGGTGGTTTGTATTTGTGGTTTAAAAAACCCACAAACACATAAAAAAACTAACCCCAGGATTAGGCTTATACTTATGAAGATGTAATTCACCATAAATAATAGAAAATGAATCTGTATTCATAAAGCATGGCAGAAGTAAAAATCAATGCCGATAACATGTACAATACTGTCCTATAACTTCTAGGTTACTTTGCAAAGGCTAAGCAGGAATGAATGACTAGTTCTTCATTAACACTTAGGTTACTGTGATTACCTACTAAGGAGCACTAATTAATTACTCAGTAAGAATGCTTGGAGTTCACTAGTAACTTGCATGGGCTAGTTCACTAATAACTTAGCAGTAATTACTGAGATATACATTTCTCCTGCAGCTAACTATGGCTCTTTTATAATAACTACTGATTAATACTGATTACATTGGGATGGGTATGGGACAATTGCTGAGTCTCATCTTCCTCCTGGAGATCTAGTAGCTAATATACCATGGCTAATTTCAGCACATCAGTGTTTAAAATGTAATTGTCTGTATGATTTATTATTGTCCCAAACAGGTCTCCTCAGAGGAGCACAATGTTGGTGTGTTTTTACTTAGCCAGTCAGGGTCTAAAGAGAGAAATGGACAACAGTGTAAAAGTACAAAGTAATGAAGCAATGAATAACACATATTCTTCATTAGCTTACTTTAAAAAGTGTTGTACATAGTTTACAAAGGTCTTCCTGATGGGCAGACCCTCAACTACAGACCCTCAACTCCACACTATCTCTGAACACAGGTGCCCCAAAGGGGTGTGTATATAGCCCCCTCCTGTACTCCACGTTCAGGCATGACTCTGTTGCCAGACACAGCTTCAGCATCATTTTCAAGTTTTCTGATGACACACCCATCCTAGGCCTCATCACAAACAGAGATGAGACAGCCTACA
This sequence comes from Pangasianodon gigas, assembly GCA_022758105.1. Lineage (NCBI taxonomy): Eukaryota > Metazoa > Chordata > Actinopteri > Siluriformes > Pangasiidae > Pangasianodon > Pangasianodon gigas. The sequence continues at coordinate 20,740,833 of CM040463.1, read as the reverse complement.
GAAGGGGTACCCAAACGTTTTGGGCAAACGACCCCAAATAGACTTAAGCGTAGAATTATGCATTTTCTACGACCCCAAGCCTTGACCAACCTACATTTTTTTTATTCCAGATTTATTATGTTTATAGGACTGCTGTAACAATTGAACATTTTATTATGGTACTAACTGTGACACTCTCTGTGTTACCAATGGAATGAGGAAATGGGAGACAGGTGTGGGACAATTAAAAATGGCTTTAATAAACATATCGTTCACATTTAAGCATTGTTACTTCAATAAAATTACACACACAAACACACACATACACACCACACACAGCACTCTGTGCAAGTCAGATCTCTCCCCAAGTCTATTTTGTTGATTTTTATCTTTTTCAACTCCTCACTGCAGCACAGAACAGTCATTAATACAGTTCCCCCCAGGTACATGCACTTCCAAACCTCTCATTCCACCTCCTCCGCCTTCCATTCACAAACTACTGCCTGGCCATGCCCCCATTGCCACATACCCCCACCACAGCCAACTGGCATCCATTGCCACACAATGGTGGCACAACAAGAGCCTCTCTCTTAACATCAGCAAAACGAAAGAAATGATAGTGGACACACACCCATACACAAGTACACACATCCATACACACCATAAGAGCTGCTCTGGAAAGAGTCAGGAACTTCAAGTTCCTTGGTGTTCACATCACCAACGACCTCACCTCCCACAGCACTGACACAATCATAAGGTCTGCCTGCCAGAGACTCTGTTTCTTGCAGAAGCTGTCGAAGGTTGGACTGATGCCTAAAATCCTTACCAACTTCTACCACTGTACTATAGAGGGCATCCTGACTGGGTGCATCACTCTATGGTATGGGAGCTGCTCTGCCCACAACCCAGAGAGTGGTGAGAGCAACAGAACTCACCAGAGGCAACAGATTCCCGGCCATTCAAGATGTCCACCAGACATGGTGCTTGAGGGAAACTCACAAAATCCTCTAAATCTGGCCATCTGGCAAGTGCTTTCAGAGCCTTTTTACCTGTGCAGTATTTTACCTGCAGGCTATTAGGCTCCTAAACAGCCTATAGACCAGCTCATGTACATTCCCAGTGTCACTAAGTCACGTTACTTCCATTGCCAATTGGTCACTTTTCGCGTGGACACTTTACACCAACTTGAGTGTAACACTTTGTACTGTATATAGCATTTCTTTCTTTCCCCATACAATACTTTATGTGTATTCTATATTGTACTTTGTTTATTGGATTCAAGTGTACTTAAAAAAAGATCTGTCTATGTTCTTGTATCCTGTGTGTGTGTGTGTGGTGTGGTGTGTGTGTGTGTGAGAGTGAGTTTTGGTGTCTTGTATATACTGTTGTGTGAGCAATTTACTTGAGCCTCACCACAAGCATTTCAATGTACATATATCTTGGCATACTGTGCAAATGATAAATAAACTTGACAAAACAGTAACCTTTCAGTCATTAGTACTGAGTTTCCATGTGTTGAACTTTATAACATTGTTTCAGTTCATCTACTACTAAACTACTAAATAATGAAACAGTCACCCCTCAGTAATTAGTAATGTGTAAATTAGTAAAGGAGGAAGGTGAGACGAATGTATCAATTGGGAATTAGTGTTAATGTGATCAGTAACTAATCAGTGGTTATTATTAAAAAGACATAGTTAACTAGTAGTTCTGCAGGAGAAGGTAAGACTCAGTAATTACTGCTTAGTTAAGTGTGAACTATGCCAATAATACTTACTGAGTAATCTCCCAGTAGTTAATAGTAGTAACCTAAGTGTTAATGAAAAGCTATTTATTCATTCACGCTTCGTCCCTGCATACACACATAGGCCCTGATTTACTAAAATGCCAATTATGTTGCCATGTGCAAGCTTGGAGGAAATAAAAATATTGAAATGAAGTATTATGTTCTAATTGTTCACCATAGGTGTTCACCATAGCTGACCATGAGGCAAATATTTAATTTGAAACTAAATTTACTGTGGTAACATTAATTCATCATTTTGAGAAGCTTTTGAAATACTGACACAGTTTTGAGGAACTAATAAAGCAATAGTTTTATTTTTTTTTAAATTGCAGAAATGGGCATACATAAATTTAATAACTACCCTTAGGGTAGGCAATCATTATTGCCAAAGTGACTTTCAGGCTGCAGTAAATTATATTGTGGGTGATAATCTATTTGCATGATCGGCATCCTGTTTTTTGTACTTTTGAGTTGAAACACTCCAAGTTGCAAAGACATGCTATTTTGCTTATATGATATATACAGTCCTCCATAAATCCTGATAGCAAATAAGCTTGCACGTTTTTTGCATGGTGTTTTTTACACACACAAAATTTTAGTAAACCAGGGCATTAGTATTCCAGACCATGATTCCTCTACATTACATGATATATCCACTAAAATGCCATTCCTCCTTTCCAAATCTATGTGTGTGTCTTTGAGTACCATTCATTATGCTTTTCTTCTTCCTCTTTATAGCAATCTTCAGTCAGTTTCAGGGTTGCTATGGCTATCTACACATATTGTATTGTCATTGTTTTGTCGTTTGCCACATGCGTCCGTTTTCTTGGCGGTTTTAAACAGTGGATCCAATTTGCCGTAATGATTTGTGTGCTGTCCTTCCTCAGATAAGGGACGATAATAAAAGGCAGCACCCCTGCCTGGTGGATTTCTCAAAGCTGCCTGAAACAGAGAGGAATTACAACCTGCAGATGTCAACAGAGACGTTAAAGTAAGCCCTCTGTGGGTGTGGATGAATGTGTGTACATGCCATCCTAGAAGTGATGGGATGTCAAAATGCTCTAAGCGTGTGAGATACACAAGTTGATCACTTTGTAGCTTCTAAAATTCGTTTGAGACCATATATTTTGTTTAAATGATATCTCATACATACAAGTATTTTCTCTCTTAACAAGCAACATTTGATGTTGACTACATACTGTATAGTAAAAGACAATACAATTTTTATAATAGTGAAGTTTTATTAAGTCTTTTTAGGGAAATATATTATGAAAAACTTGTATTTGTTTTTTATAACTGATCAAATTAAAAGAGTTCTTGGTAGTGGTAGGGGACTTTTGCATTACCGGTCATGCAAAATGGCCTATTATCACAAATTGTCAGGTGTTTTGAGCAGGATGTGCTGACCTTGTTTGTCTTTAGAGCTGGACAGCTTAATCCAATCACAATTTAATCACGTCTGTAAAATGCAATTCTGTTCGGAATAGAGACAACCTTGAGGTACAGACTCATTTTAAAGGTATAACTGGAAGATATGTTGTACTTTGGCAGACATTTATATAGTATATACGTAAAGACTCAATGCCTGTAATCTTTACAGAGCTTTGCACTACTCTTTTTTCACCGCTGCTTCTGTAGAATCATGCTATTTTTGTATGTGTTGAAAGACAAACAAAGTATTTTTTGAGAATTTATTATTGTGTATAGCAGGGGTTCCCAAACTTTAAAGCCTTGACCACCCTAATTTTTTTAAATTAGTTATAATTTAGCAACATTATTCCTTGCGCTGACTTATCAGCCTAGTGGGAAGTGTTGTGTTGGTTTAGGAAAATAATCCATGCTGGGCTGGTGTGATACAGCCCAACACGAAGCAGAGGGGTCTGGTTCATACTTGACGTGTGATTTTGCGCGTATGCACAGAAGCAGCAGCAACGTGAGCGCCATTGTTCACACGCTTGCCTGTGAATCTTATGTATCTGGAGGAATAAAAAGCCACATCCACTATAGATGGGAGAGCCGAAACATACCTGTCCATCACGTCTCCACGTCGAAAAGTGAAATGTTTAGTGAATTTATGCACAGAGACATTAAGCACACTGAGAAGCTCTGTTTCTCTTTAAAACTTTCTTGCATGGTAGTGATTATTGTCATGGGCTGCGTCTCAAATTGAAAATTCTGACCTTACATTCAAAAGTGTTTACTCATCTAAAAAACTGAGAAGACTGGTACATCAAACCTTTTGGTAAGTTTGAAGGTGACATGAGAGATTTTTAAAATTCAAACACTCATTGTAATAGGAAAACCGATTAGTGTTAATATTCAAGAACAGTCTAGAATAGTACATAAATATGTGATTTGAGACACACCGCTAGATTGTTTAGTGAAGGTAGATGGACAGGGGCTGAATATTTGCTTTCATAATCCATATTCGTTATTTCTATTATTGATTGGTAAAATAAATGAATAAAACAAAAGAGGAGATTGTGAGTTTCTCTCGTGACCCCATTTGTAAATCAAGCGACCACTAGTTTGGGAACCCCTGGGATATAGCATTGTGAGCATAATCTCTCAGCAGCTCTGGATGATGTGTCTTTAGGACTCTTTTGGCTCTGGGCTGCCATGTGGTTCAGGTCAATGTCAATGCTGAGGAGGAGCTAAAAAAAGTGAAACTCCCAAAGAAGTAAGTCTTTTGCAGAGATCAGTGGCCAATGTGTTAACCTGCTGGTGGATAATAAAGTGCAATAGCAAATTACATTAATTCAGAGGACTATTGTGATTCATATTCTAGTCAGAATATAAGACCTAATTATACACTATGTATGAATTTCACAAAAAAAGCATTTGAGTCTAGTATTGTGCACACTTTGTTTGTTATAGAGCATTTATGGATTTACATTAAAATCAGACCAGAATACCAGAATGATAAAAGCTGAGTTATTAGTAATGGAAATCAGAAAGCTAATGATCAGGTTATTAGTAAATAACAGAATGTCAGTATGTCAAACCTTTGCTATGCTTTCTAAAACCTGTAATCATCCTCATTCTAAAACTAATCCTGTGCTTCTGCAAAGCTACATGATGTCTAATGGCTACAAGCCCATGCCACTGGAGCTTTCAGAAGTGAAGCTGAGCCCTGCACAAGAGCTCCTTGTTGACAAGTTGGCCGAGAACGCACACAATGTTTGGGCCAAAGATCGGATCAAACAAGGCTGGACCTATGGCATACAGCAGGTAATCAAACCCACAGTTCAGTTTAATGTTCTGAGCTGGTGTTTTACATTAATCCATCAGTGCCATTTTAATGAACCTTGATTTTTTAATAGCTTGGGCTTTGGGGTTACATGTTACAAGACCAAAAGAAACAGCGAGTCTTTTTTTTACAGTCATTCCATCCATAAACACATTTAAAATGGAAAAAAAAATACAGGACTGTGGTGCAACATAAAAGACAAAAAATAGTGCTGTACAAGACTATATTTAGCACAAATATTATATCAAATATAAGAGAACAGGTACAGCATGATACACCGAATATGTACAGTATATGTAACACAAAACAGTACACAGAACAACAGCAACAGCAACAACAAGACAAACTATATGTCATAATTTTAGTGTATCTCCACTTGAAGTGTACTACTACACTACTTTTTTCACATCCCCAGAGAACAGTAATATAAAGCAGAATGTTAGCAAAGAAACAATAATGGGGACAAATGGATAATTAATTTCTCAATGAGCTGAAACCAGGGAAGCCAGGGAAGTCGTAACATAGCAGTTTAGAATGCTATCCCCTAGAGCAGGGTAGCTAAATAACGCTGCATAACCCTCCCTCTCTATCTCTGTTTAGGATCTGAAAAGCAAGCGCAATCCTCGTCTTGTGCCATATGCATTGCTTGATGAGCGCACCAAGAAGTCAAACCGAGACAGCCTGCGTGAAGCCATCCGTACACTAATTGGATATGGTTATAACATCGAGCCTCCTGACCAGGAGGGGGGTGAGTGCCTTAGGGAAGTTTAATCAGCAATGTGTTATTTAAAAATAGCAAGAATTTCATGTGCACTTTTATGCTTATTGGTATTTTCCACTTCTTAAATATTTATTAGTAATTAATGCTTGCCAATGATGATGTATTTTAAAGCAAGGTATTCTCCACCCAATATTGACTATGACTTATGTGAAGATTCACACCTGTTGCTTTTCTGTAAAAATAGCACTGCATAGAGGAGCAGGGTGTGTGGCTTAACTTTGGCTTTAGAGGCTGAAAATCAAGAAATGGCGAGTGCAGTGTGTTTTATTTGCACCATGAGTTGCAGCCTGATTGATCAGGTGATAAAAAAGCAGTTGATGTTACTCAGCGTTTTTCTAGCTACTAGCATAGTCTAGTAAATAAAAGCATGCATTACTAATTCAGCTATTTGTTTTCCATGACCAGGAATAGTTTTGGTTTGTTAATATCTTGTAGGCAGCAAGGTGGTACACAGTTCACAGTTCCAGGGTCCCTGGTTCAATCCTGAGCTTTGGTTATTGTCTGTGTGCAGTTTTGCTCTTTCCACCTCCCAAAAGGCATTTCAGTAGGTGGATTGGCTATGGTAAATTGCCCCTAGGTGCATGTGTGTACATAGTGCCCTGTGATGTATTTTTTTCCCACCGAGGGTGTATTCTCACATTGCACCCAATGTGCCCGGGATAGGCTCCTGTTGCTCAAAGAGGCTAGATTCTTAGCTAGTATTATTTAGACTTAATTGGAGAGAAATTAGGTATATTCTGACATAGTTAACATGAATTTTGCTATTAAAGAGGAAATTGTACTGGAATCCTTTTCAGCCAGCTCTAAGGACCCCCCCCCAAAAAAATCAAATACCGAACATATTCTTGATCAAATGAGTGAAGATGCACCAAATGGAATTACTCCAAGCAATTCAACTATCTAGTTTGCTAACATATCTAGTTCAACATGGAATGTTAAATGAAAAAAAAAAAGTCTATGGACCAGTTTTGAAAATCTGTACTTGACTGAATTGTTGCATTCAAAATGTAAAAAAAAATTTTTTTTTGCACTGTTCAAGCAGAGAAACAGGCAGTTAATCTATAACATGGCCACCATAACTAAGCTAACTAGCTAGCTAGCAGCTTACCTAAACACTTCTTCATATGTCAGTACTATGGCAGCTAATGCTGTTTTATTTGTGGGACATGACAATTAAGCATTTCCTAATTTCTATTGCCCTCTATCCCTGCTTGCAGGTCATGTGATGGAGAGACTAAGCATCGATAAGGTTCGCTTTTTCCGTTTGGAGAGGACGTATGCAGTGAAAACAGGGAAGTGGTATTTTGAGTTTGAGGTGGTGACTGGAGGAGATATGAGGGTCGGTTGGGCTCGGCCAGGTGTGCGGCCTGATGTGGAACTGGGAACAGATGATCAGGCCTACGTCTTTGATGGTTATAAAGTGAGTTTTTGATCCATTTCTTACTAAAGACACAGCCCATGATTTGGCATATGGGTGGCTGACTTCTGCTAAACACAGATTAGTGTTAATACAAACAATTCATTTATTAATTACTATTAAATGATTACCTCAGGTCTTACATAAATGGAAAATCTATAAAGTACACTCACACTCTAGTACTGGAGTTACAGTACTTGAAAGGTTAAGGGGACTGGCTCTAGCGGCACCCAAAATAAATCTGAAAAACACCTGAAGATATTACAGAATGTTGAGATATAAAGAAAGGTATTATACTGCAACTATATGACATGAGAACATAGTATTGAGAGTCCATTACAAGGCTTGGCAAATTTCAGCTTGTTGTTGCTAAGTTAAACGTTGTCAATTTGGAAAATCAGAAAATGATTAATTTATTACAATCCAAGTACAAAACACATATTGCACTGTATGAAAAGGAGAATTTAATGTAGTCTATGACTAGTCTATGGCTACTGTTTTTATAGACTAGCTAACACTTTTCACCTAATCTATAAACACCTATACCAATGTCTCTTATCCTAGATACTAGCTGCTTCATCAGTAACTTTTAAATTTGAATTCTATCAAGCTTAATAGACAATTTGAGATCTTGGTTTTACCACTCACAGCACTCTCTAAAGGTGTTTGGGACATCTGGTGTATAAAGATCTGTGTCCCTAAAACTGACAATTTTCAAAAGATCTGTGTCCCTAAAACAGAAAATTTTCAAAAGTGGTACAATGAATTTTCAGTTTTTAAAATGTCACTGGTATATATGAACACATAGAAGGTGGAAAACACTTAACGAATTTAGCCTTGTGGGATTGGAAGCCCAAAAAATGAAAGACTTAGAACTTGGCTTTGGCTTAATTTAGAATTCACTTGCAACTTGTAATATAAATGAGACTTTCTTGAAACCAAAAGACTTAGAGGGCTCTATTTTCATGCTGATGCAAGCTTAATTTGCTGATTAATGCTGGCGTGTTGCTACTTTTTGGTTGGGCTGAAGCCAAATATATTGTGTTTATGCAGTTTTTGGTCATAAATTAATGCACAGCTCTGAATTGGGTGGTACAGAAATCTGCTAGTGCAGTGAGATTTTCAAATCCATTTTGGACCAAAATTGTGTTTGTTTCCACCCTCATAGTGCAGACTGGGCGATAAGATACTTTGATGACCTCAGCTACATCATTATACAGTTATGTCCCATGTCCTAAAATCTGGATTTGTGGATCACCCCACTTTAACATAAATAAGCCACTTCATCCAAATACTAACTAAATACAACAGACTTAATTTATCTGTAACAAGAACAAACAACTCAGCTTCTAAAGGCAAATTTACACTGAAAACTTTTATGAAGCCTTTTTTAGGGTTAGGGTTAGCTTCTATTTTAACTAGTGTTTAAATTCACACCAGTTGAGATGGACCATAAAAAAACATTTGTTTTTATACACACATACCCTCCATAGAAATTAGGACTGCAAAAGAACCTTAAATATTTTAATAATTGATTATTCATGTTAATTAATCAACAAATAATAGATAAATGTGATTAAATATCATTGGGCATTTTTTAAATAATTTAATGTAAAACAAAACTGTGATTAACAAAACATTCTGTTATGCTGTTATGAACTTCTCCTCTAGGACTAATCTAATCATTTTTCCCTGTATCCAGTACCAATTACCATTTTAAATTACAAATAAGGAAATTAATCTGATAAGGAATTTGTTATAAACAAACAGACAAGAAACTTGAAATATGTGGATTTAAATGGATCTTTCTCTCTTACTCTGAACTGTGTAGACATCACATAGATGTTTAGCATCATTAATCAAAATAAACAGGCTAAAAATTTCAAGTTAAATTTGTCTTCAGTAAACTATGAAATGGCAACGCATATTTTACTAATTTTATGCATAATTTACTAATATCCATAAGTCCACTGAATGAAATGTGATATGAGGCTGTAATGTCATCCATTTTGTATATTTGCATAGTATTGTAACATTTAACGTTAACATCATATTGTTTACTTTTTTATTGAAACTATCAGTGTTTTAGCTTTAGCTTTTTTATTCCTCTCTCACTAAACACCATCATTACAAGTTTCTCTGTGAGAGAGAGCGGCTCACCCTCATGAACATGGCATGAAGTAAGGAATAACCCACAATGGGCTGTGCCATTTCAAGAAAATAAAACGCACACCGGGGTGGTGTGATGTGGCTCGACGTGAAGCAAATACCCCACAGTGTATTATTAAGTGTATTATTTAGGAAATGGAGGCACTGCTGGGCTTTCTGGCCAGGGACTAGGTGTGGTGAGACCAGGTTAGGTCATTAGACATGTGCACTCCAAGAAACTTACAGGTCAACACTGTCTCTACAGGAGATCCATGGATGAGCAGTGGTGAGTGGTGCACACTGGTCTTCCTAAAGTCCACAGTCATCTTTTTTGTCTTGTCAACATTAAGAGACAGATTGTTGAGCTGACATCAGTCCACTAGCTGCTCTACCTCTGCTTTGTATGCTGTCTTGTTGTTGTTGCTGATGAATTTATGGTCATTCAGTCGGAACGTCCAGCATCCAATTGCAGAGAGAGGGAGTGAAGCCGAGCAGGTTGAGTTCTGTGACTAGTTTCTGTGGAATTAATGTATTGATCACTGAGCTGAAGTCAATGAACAACATTCTGACATATGTGCCCTTCTTGTCAAGGTGGGACAGACTAAGGTGTAGGGCTGTGGATATAGTGTAATCAGTGGACCAATTTGGGTGATATGCAAACTGGTATGGGTCGAATGAGGCTGGAAGTGAGGTCTTAATATCTCTCTTTACCATCTTCTCAAAGTACTTCATAATGACAGAGGTGAGTGCTATGGTGCGGTAGTTCAAGCATGGACCTCTTTGGCATGGGTATGATGGTTGTTGACTTGAAATAACTGGGCACAACCACCTGCCGCAATGAGGTGTTGAAGATGTCCTTGAGGACATCAATCAGCTGTTCAGAGCATTCTCTGAGTACTTGACCCGGTATGTTGTCATGTCCCGTGGCTTTGTGTGGGTGAGCCCTAGATAGAGGTTTTCTTACACCTGCTGTGGACAGACAAAGTGTCACCTGCCGATTTCATGGTATCCTGAGGTGAGACTGACCATAAGTCCTAATTTTTCCATGAAACTGGACCAAACTGTGGATGTGAATTGTGTGCCTCTGTCGCCAAATATGTCCTCTGGCATACAAATGAACCTGAACATGTGCTGGAAAAGTTTTTCTGCAGCTGTGAAGGCTGAAGGCAGTTTGGGTAGTGGAATGAGGCACAGGGATTTGGAGAAGCAGTCAATGATGACCATTATAACTGTCTTTCCTTGGGAAATAATAAGGTCATTGGCAATGTCAATGGCCAGGTGAGACCATGGACATTGGGGAACAGGCAGAGGCATTAATTTCTCGGTCAGCAGGATCTGGGCATACTGGTAACATAACGAGATGAACCTGTATATGTCTTTGTGCATGCTCGGCCACCACTACTTACTTTTGGAGGAGCTGACAGGTTTCATGAAATCCGGGATTTCTGGTGACAGGGGATGTGTGAGCCCATGTGATCATTTTGTCTCTCAACATGTTGGGAATATATGATCTCCCCATGGGACAGGATGCTCTTGTTTCTGGATTATCTCTCTGTCAATATCCCAAGAAATTGCACCCAGAATGCATGACTGAGGGAGAATGCATTCATCATACAGGGGTTTGGGGAGCACAGGGGTGTGACAGAGAGTTGGCTTTGGTGTTCTTGGATTATACTCCAGTTTCTGAGTCGTCTAGCTCTACGATTAACTGTCTGGAGGGGTCTGGGTGTTTAAAGATGGGTGCAGTGGTAAACACCTCCTTGAGGTGAGAGAGGGATTGATCAGCAGCTGAAGTCCACTTTAATTTCTTAGTCCCCCTGCAGCGATGTGGCTGAAGTTGCAAGTGAACCTTACATAGAAGTTGGCAATTCCAGAAATTTTTGGAGGTCCTTTACGGTGAAAATTTTGGGCTAATCTCGACTGCAGTTACCCTATTCATCTCCTTGAGAACCCCCTTGGCACTGATGACATAACCCAGGAAGGAGATTTCTGATTTGTGGAACTTACATTTTTTTCCTTTTATGTTGGTCTGGTTCTGTAGCAGATGTGTTAGCACTTGCTTGACATGGTTAACGTGAGATACTAAGGAGTGCACCCCCTTTTTTTCTCAACAAAAAAGAATCATGCTGATGCGGGTGATGTTGAGGGTAGAATGTATACCTATTTAAGCGCTTCCTCTGTGTATTCCTCCATGGCTTGTTCCTCAGAGGCTGTTAGTGGGTAGATGCAGTTGCGTGGTGGTGTGGTGCCTGCTATAAGCTCTATGGCGCAGTCATAAGGATGATAAGGATGTAAGCCGCTGTCCTAGACTTTACTAAACATGTCTGGAATTCTTGGTAACAGGCAGTAATCTCCACCTTCATGGATGTGTGGGGGCTGTCTATGGAGGTGGGTGTGGCCAGAAGCTGTGGGGATCTGAGACATTCTACATGGCAGTTGGAGGACCAGCAAATGATTTCCTTCTCTGACCAGGAGATCTGGGGGTTGTGAACATGCATCCAAGGTAAGCCGAGGATGGGGAACTTGGTGATTGTGGTGTCGAAGAGTGAAATGTGTTACTGGTATAGGGTGCAAGATTATAGGCGAATGGGTTTAGTGTAATGTGTGATGGAGCCCCTTCCAGTTGGTCCTCCATGGAGGGCTTGGACTTGGAGTGGAGACTGGAGAGGTTGGTGTCAAGGTGCAGTTACTCTACCATAAACAGATAAAAATTTCCCTCTGCCATGGATTCAATCAGTGCTGAAATGAAGGAAAAACCTTCTGAGTGTTTTATCTGTATATTAATGGAGAAGACTGGGTAGGAGATAAATTGAATGGGACTCACTGTGGCTGAGAGATGGGAAGAGTTAGGTTGCTTGCGGGGTGGTAGTGGAGGATGTTCAGGGCAATGGGTGACACGGTGCTCAGGGCTACTGCAGTAAAAGCACAGTCCTTCTCTTTTTTGCAGGTGCAGGCGTTCAAAAAGGCTGAGTTTTGTTTGCCTGAACTGCATGGGCACTGTGATTCTTGGATTAGGAAAGAGTATTTCTTCAGTGGGGGATTTTTCTCGCTATTTCAGAAGCCGACCGAGGCAGATGGACAGGTCGATGAGTGTGTCTAAGGTGTCTTGGTCAAAATGGCAGGCAAGCAGTTAGAATGTCTGGGTATAACCCCTGCCTTTATGCCGTATTCAACGCTGAACAGGAGGGCAAACTCAGAGGCATTCGGTTGCCCTGTTTGATGTCTAGAAGCTTCTCCACTATTTTCTTTCCCTCTGGGGAGTAATCAAACACAGTTTGAAAGCACACTATGTAGCATTCATTTGAAGAAATGGATTCTTCACGTTGAGACCAAATGACTGTAGCCTAGGTGAGTGCTTTGTCCGTGAGGAGGTTTATGAAACGAGTAATTTTACACTACTCAGGGACTCCCTCTTACTCTGAGAAATACAGGAATCATTATAGTAAAAAAACCCTTATGTAGGGCTGGATCATTGGCATGGCTCTTAGGGAACAGTCACAATCAGTGTGTGTGCACAATCAGTGTGTGGGAGCTGGAGTCCAAGGCGGTCATGTTTGTGATGTGCGTTGGGAAATGGAGTTCAAGGGAGCCAAGTTTGTAGGCAGTGGAGCCACCTGGGAGTCCCTCGCTGATTCTGGCATAGACATGACACAGAGTACCTGGTTGTCTCATGAAGGGGTGGACTTCCTCATAGGAAAGTCATGCTGTCCATCAAACCATGCATAGAAGCCATAGAAGTGTTTTGAAAATGGCCATGGATCTTCTGAGCATAAGACAGGATCTATGATGGCACAAGACAGCTTAGGTCTTGCTGTCCTGAGTGCAACCGGAACAACCAGAACACCACGGGGTGTTGGCCAGGCTGTGCAGCATTGCAAGATATACATACATGTCCATGGAGAGGTTAGTGTTCCACTCATCTCCCTCTGGGATATGTATAAATTTGTATGAACTCCTCAAGTCAAGTTTGGTAAAATAACTCTGGGTCCACACTCCTGTTCCACTGCAGCCAGCATCAAAGGCAGGGGTTAATGGAATTTCTTGGTCATCTGGTTCAGTCCTCTGTAATCAATGCACAGTCCTACATCTTTTTTCCACATAGAAGAAACTGACAGATGCTGGGTAACTGACAGCTGGAATGAACCCCTGACCTAGGGCTTGCTGAATGTAGTCCTCCATAACAGCAGTTTCCTTGATGGTCAAGGAATAGATTTTGGAGCAGTGTCCCTTGCAACAGGTCTATAGTACAGTCTTGGGGTCAGTATAGAAGGAGTTTGTGGTATCTTGTTGGCTAAAGACTTCTGCCAGATAGGCAGTATTCAGTAGGCATACTATCCAGCCCTTTAGCTGAAACTGCACTGAATCTTGCAGCAATAATATGGGCAGTTTGGCAACCATTTTTTTTATCATCTCTCCTCGTGACCAGTTTATCACGGGAATGTGAGAAGCTGCTTTAATTGGACATTGTAGCAACTTGCCTAACAGCTTAGTAGTGGATTCATTCAAACACAACCCTTTTACATTTGTGCCGCCATCTGCACTAATGGTCACAGATACACCAAAATAAACAATGTCTATAAAATTGTAATTACAATAAAATTGTCTCAATTTTATGCCTTGCTTTTACATGCGCACTATGATAACGAACATTGAATGAATGTATTTGCTTATACTTGCTAATTGATGTCTTGTTGACACCTCTGATTATAATCTAATGCAAAGATCATGTCAGCCACCAATATAAAGTAAGTGATTAATTACATTTTTCTTTCATTCATCGAGAGAATGAAGAACAATGTATTTTGCAAATGAAATGCCCCAGTCTGATGCATCAATGTACTACGCTTTGAGAATGTTAGATCTGAAATATAAAATCTGGAAAAAGCAATGGGGCAGAATAAGTTTTCTCAGTACTCTTTTATTTGTAAGTTTACAAATGTAAATTGACCAGTGAACTGATGAATAAATTCTGAAGAAATCTAATAAGGTTGTTAAATGTTAAAATGGGGTACTATTTACATACAGTATTTACACATATTATGGACACTGGTAAAACTGTAAGATTTGACATGCTTAAATATTAACTTGGTTATTGAAAAATAGTGAGCTACAACTACAAGTTACTACAAGAAATCTTCCAGATAAAGTTTAATAAAGTGTAGTGAAACGTGTAACCTAATATGTGTTGGGTTTGAGTATGAACGCTATTTATTGTTATACTCCTAGGGTCATCGTCTCCACCAGGGCAGCCGCTTGTTTGGTCGTTGCTGGCATGCTGGGGATGTGGTGGGCTGCTTGATTAACATGGAGGACAAGTCCATGATCTTTACGCTTAATGGAGAAATCCTCATTACAAACAAGGGCTCAGAACTTTGTTTTGCCGACTTTGAGACTGAGGATGGTGAGAGAGAATGTCTTATTCTTTCATCATGTTTTATCACACAGGCACTAATTTATAGAAATTACTGATGTGAGTCTAATATCTGCAAGTTTTTCTAATTACATTTGGTGTGGATATTTAAGATTAACCCTGAGTAAACTTGGGATTACTGGTTTTCTAATAAACATGAACAAAATATTTGTCAGAAATGAAGGCTAAAAAAAGCACAAATTTTTAAACAAAAAAATCTTTTTACTTTTTTAAACTCTTTTTAGTTAAACTCTTGTCTTATTCAATTATTCTCCTGTCTCTTCATTACTGACAAAAATCATTTTAGAAATCATATTTATATTACAGATTGTGCTCAGTTACTTTTGAGGTGCAATTAAACATGAAATAAATGTTATTTTAGTCTCTCTAACAGTCCCTCCATCCTTTATTTACACTCATACCTATACAGACACTAGCTTTCAAGAGAATTTCTAAGTTTGTGGAGTACATTCAATGCTAAGTAGTACATAAAAATGGGTAAAGGTGCATTTTCCGTGCAGTTCACATTGTGCTACTGTAATATTTTTATACATAAAAAACAATCCTTGTTCTATTCTGTAATCTCTAGGCTTTATTCCAGTCTGTAGTCTGGGCCTTTCCCAAGTTGGACGTATGAACCTGGGCAAGGATGCCAGTACCTTCAAATATTACACCATGTGTGGCCTGCAAGAGGGGTTTGAGCCCTTTGCTGTCAACATGAACCGGGAGGTCACCATGTGGTTTAGCAAGCGCCTCCCTACTTTTGTCAATGTTCCCAAAGATCATAGTCATATTGCGGTAAGACCCAAGCTTCCCCTATGCAAAATGCAAAATTGATTACTGAAGTACATTAAAGTTAGTCCCTGGGTTTTACTTTCCTGTATTTTCAAAAGCAAAATCCATGCCAAGTCATATATACTCTACTGTGCACATCTTAGTGATTCTACGGCCAGAAATCTCATTTACACAATTTTTTTCTGACCCTAATATAGTTGATCAATCTAAAATGGTTAAGTAATCTAAAGTACACCTGCTTATGTGGTTTCTGACATACTGTTACTAGATTTAAAAATGGATTAAAATAGATCAAAACATTAGTAGCAGACATCTTGAGGTTAGAAACACTTTCTTGGTTTCCCAAGTGGCACAACAAGTGCCCTGTTTTCAGTAGATTGCATTTCCCAATGCTGCCACTGCCATCCATGGCTGGGAGTCTAAGATGGCATACCTGGTCCTGCTCTCTGAGTGGGAAAGATGGCATTACTGTCTCTTCTGTTGATTAGAGCAACATTGGTATCTGTGAGCTCATGTATACAGAACAGGATAGTTGGCATCTCCTCCAAGTGTATTGGGCTGCCTCCTATGTTGTTACATGATCAGCAGTTTGAAAATCTGCACATGTCTCTGAGATACCATGTGTTATCCCTCCCCCTCTCTGGCTAGTAGCTGTTGTGCAATGGGAGGAACTAGCTAGTAGGTGGAAACTGGCAATGATGAAATTGGAAGAAAATGGGGGGAAATAGTCCACCTTCTATCCAAAGTTGAAATGCAAAAAAGGCTGATTAGGGTAAAAAGGAAATTGTGTAAAGTGTTTAGCCAGCCTGTTCTTTTAATAGGTTTGTGCTAATATACAGTACACAGTGTATATATAAAGCATGGATTTATCTCTTTTTTTTCCTTTTGGGCCATTTTAAGCTAAGTGAACTCCATGAAGGACTTTACACAATAAGCAGTATATGGTGAGAGGTTAAAGCCTAGATGTTTGCAGGTCACAAGGATCGATGGCACTATTGACAGCCCCCCATGTCTGAAAGTGACTCACAAGACATTTGGCACACAGAACAGCAACGCTGACATGGTGTTCTGTCGTCTGAGCATGCCTGTCGAGTTCCACTCCACCTACAAGAGTGTCCTTGCCATGGAAATGAATGGAGTGCATGAAGAAGAGCCACTCAAACTCAAATATAGGTGAAACTATACTACCTCACTTCAAGCAGCATTTAATTAAGATGTATTCTGTAAGACCTAGGGTCTGATCAATATGAAAATTTTGCCACTGATGCCAATTTTAAGGAGCTAAAAATTCTGACAAAGACACTATTGGCCAATATACATATGGCTAACTAATTAAAGGAAAAAAAACATCATAAAGTGTCTTAGTATGTTATTGGGACACCACCACTCACCAGAACAGCTTTAAAACACCTTGGCCAATAGATCGAACTCTCTGGAACTGTACAAGAGGGATGAACACTATTTTTCAAAAGAGATTTCCTCAATTGCTGTTTTGATGATGCTGATGGAGAGTGCTGTGTAACACATCAGTCCAAAATCTCTCTTAGGTGTTCAACTGGGTTGAGACCTGATGAGAGAGAAAGCCATAACACATGATACTCATCAAACTATTCAATGAGCCCTCATGTCCTTTGAATGGGACACTGTCAATGTGGAAGAGACCACCTCCATCAGGATAGAAATAGTTTATCATAGGATAAAGGCAATCAGTCACAATAGCTTTGCATTGATTTGCAGTGACTTATCCCTCTAAAGGGACAAGTGGACCCAAACCAGCAAAACCATACCCGCAAAATTCCTCCACAGTATACAGTATATGGCCACAGGTTTGTGGACACCTGACCTTCACACCCATATGTGGGCCTTCCCCAGATTGATGCTACAAAGTTGGAAGCACACAATCGTATAGGATGTTGAACCTACTAGCGTCACTACCTAGTGTCACAGATGCCTTTGTGTCCTGTAGCATTACAATTTCCCTTCAATGGATCTAAAGGACCTAGTTCCAGCATGACAATGCCCCTGCACACAAATGGAGGTCCACTGAAGACATTGTTTACCAGAGTTGGCGTGGAAGAACTCGAGTGCCTGCACAGAGCCCTGACCTCAACCCTGCTGAACACGTTTGCAGTGAGCTGGAATGCCAACTGCATTGCCAGGCCTCCTTGCCCGACATTGGTGCTTAACCTCACTAATACTCTTGTGGCTGAATGGGCAAAGTCCCACAACCATGTTCCAAATGTAGTGGAACATGTGGAGAAAGAGTTGAGGTTATTATAACAGCAAATGGGGGACTAAATCTGGAATGGGATGTTCAAAAAGCACATATGTGTGTGATGGTCAGATATCCACCAACCCGTCCTGTGTAGTGTATCAGAGCCATAACTGTGGTAACTACTACAACAAAGTTTGAGAATCTCCAAAAATGTGACTATTCTTATATGTTTCATGTTTAATTAAAACACATCATGAAAATAAATTATTTGTAAATCATTTTTAGACATAATTTATTTCATCTGATAACAAAGCAACCAAGAGTAGGGGTCCCAGTGAACCCTTTCCCCACTTTTTCCACTAAGGTCGAGAGACCTAGAATTTCTTTCCTCACATCTGTATAATAAAATACTGATTTGTGTATGTTTAATTTTTAACTGTAATATATAATGCAATATATAAACCAAGTATAGAATGTCAAGTTGAATGTAATATGAGTCTGTTTACCAAGGATGATATGCTGATATGGTATGCTTTCAACTGTTTCACAGGTATCCTGTCAAATCTATGAAACACGTAGATGAGGGAAGGAGAACAGACTATAGTAGCATAACAACTGTAAGTCACTTGGAGTTATGGCATATTTTATTCATTCATGTCTTATTGATTATAAGAGTACATATAGTACAGTTAAAAAAAATCCACTAAATCCACTAGTAAGAAGTAAGATTTTATTGAAAAAAGACATATATATATATATATATATATATATATATATATATATATATATATATATATATATATCTCACCTTACTCTTACAAGCAAGATTCCATCATCATTCACTAATATTAGTGAGATAATACTGAAAGAGGTTACTAGTTTCCTTTGACATTATCAGATACAGAGAAATAACCTTAAAATTGTTGTCTAGCTGTGATTATACAGTCAGCTTAGAGCATGGCACCTTTGGTGGCAGACCATGCTATTTTTAGTTGAGGAAATATATTGGAACAGATAGTATTACAGTAAATAACACCTAATATTTGTTTTGTATATCCCTTGCTTGCAATAACTGCATCAAGCCGGCGACTCACCGACATCACCAAACTGTTGCATTGTTCTTTTGTCATGCTTTTCCAGGCTTGTTTGTTTGTTTTGGAGGGTTCTCTTTCAGTCTCCTCTTCAGGAGGTGAAATACATGCTCAACTAGGTTAAGGTCTGGTGATTGACTTGGCCAGTCTAAAACCTTCCACTCGTTTCTTCTGATGAAGTCCTTTGTTGTGTTGGCAGTGTATGTTGGGTCATTGTCTTACTGCATGACGAAGTATCTCCCAATTTGATTGGATGCAGTTCTCTGTAAATTTCTGAATTCATTCTGCTGCTATCATCAGTGAGGATAAGTGAGCCCATTCCAGAAACAGCCATGCAGGCCCAAAATGGCTTGATTTTCTCCCATAGACAGCTCTCTGATCTTTCCTTTCCTCTGGTTTATCCTTTTTAACAGCAAATGCAGTCTTCACAGGTGAATCCCAGGGCTTAACCCAAGAGTAGATATTCAAAGCTATTAGTTGTTTAAACAATCAATCTAAGAGGGCATACCTGGGTAACAAGAAACACCTGTCAGTCGCATGTTCCAGTATTTTTGATCACTCAAAAAATGGATGGGTTCAAACAAAAGGTGCCATGTTATAAATTGTTTAACACATCTATGTGCATGTAAATATCAGGAAATTAAATCTGAAATTCTTATCTATCATATCATATTCATCTTTTAGACCCAAATGTCTTCAGTGTATAGCAAAAACAAAAGAATTGGCCTTGCTGTTCCAATACGTCCAGAGGGGACTGTATATTCATAGATCATTAACTACTGTAGTCAGCTAAATCTTTGGTATAATTATAATAAAGCAATGTTTAAATTGGGTTTAGCTACTAGCAACAAAAATAGATAGCTGGCATTAGGCTTCACTATCAACTGTTAGCTCTTATGAATAAGATGTATTTAAAGATGTATTTTAAAAATGTAGTCAACATGAGCTGATCACATATGTATGTTCTGTTAATAAATATGTAAGGACATTACTTGTGTTCTATTACAACTTAACCCAAAAGGAAATGCCAGAGCATAGACTGTTGGTGAATGGAAATGATTATTACATTCAGCTTAATGAAGAGACTATGGTGCTGTCCAAAACAATAATATGAGACTGAATCTTAGGCCAAGATTTAGACTGCAGAGACCAGCCTGTGATTCTCAACAGTAAGGCCCAGACCAAGATCAAGACTGTTTAGGTGGTTTTGTATATACATATACTATATCAGGTCTTAGTGAGAGACAGTCAAAATCAAGTATTTCACAAACATTTCACCTAATAAATTTCATTTTATTGAAACTGTTCATGGACTCAATCCTGGTCCCTGCTACTTGTTGTAGGAGTGTAATGATGAGTTCATTGTTTTCCACAGTACTACCATTCAGTACGAGTGTTTGCTGGTCAGGATCCCTCATGTGTGTGGGTTGGTTGGGTCACACCTGACTACCATTACTACAGCAACTACTTTAACCTCAGCAAGAACCGAACTGTGACAGTTACACTAGGGGACGAGCGAGGTCGGGTCCATGAAAGGTATATCCTTGAACTGCTTTCTTGAATTGGGTCCATGAGACCTACATCCTTGATCTGTTTTGTTGTGATTGGTCGTGATATATGCTAGTCAGACTAACCCAGCCCTGTTTTTCAGTGTTAGAAGGAGCAACTGCTACATGGTGTGGGGAGGTGATGCCATTAGTTCCAGCCACTCCTCCAGCAGAAGTAATGTGGATTTGGAGATTGGTTGCCTCATTGATTTAGCTACTGGCTTGGTGGCCTTTACTGTCAGTGGCAGAGAGCTTCCAACCTCATATCAGGTACTGTTCTCTAATGGCGTTATGGCATAAACTAACATCGTTAGTTTTTCTCATTGCACTTTTAAAGTGTATGTAACAGATGTTAACTAAAGATGCAGCATTTTAGTGCTGCCACCTCTATGTGACATGGAACTATGTTATCTTCTGATTTTCACATAGCAATACATAAGGCAGTATACTCTATGTTCAATTGTATTACTGGTCTTATAACTTTTTGGTGCTCCTGGTTGTACTTTGGTCTCAGACAGTAGGAACTTACATATTTAAGATTGGTGAAGACCAAATAAAAAAATTAAAAGACCAGTCAAACAGTATCTGTTCAGTCTGGTCATGTTATGGTGAATAGAAATAATGTCCTTTTTTGCTGTAGATGGACATGAGCAATAATTGAACAAGAATATTTAGCAGATTCATTATGGTTGTTTTACATACCAGTACAAGCCATTTTAGAGAGCTATTGTGTTGGAATGGTCCCACAGAATTTGCCTTGTTCAGCATCCCCAGTCATCATGTCTTCATCTCAGTCTTGATACTCTTTATATTCTAAACTAAGCAGAATAATTTTGTCTTAGCAGTGTATTTTACCAAGCCTCAAAATCATTTCAGAAATGGCAGTTGTGTGAAAATTGACACGAGTGACAGGCAGATGTTAAATTAGAGTAAGCCCATTTCTATTTGAGGATGAAATAAAACCATTATTTTGCTACAGTTTTTTTTTTTTAATATGTCTCTGTACCTCAAAGTAATTAGAAGGTTTCTCAAACTTATCTCTTGGTTTTATGTTCGATTTTTTGCCACATGTGCACACCTCTGCTGGCAACATTCCATAAGAGCCAGTTAAAATGTTTTCAGGTGGTCATCTGGCTGGCTTCTCTCTTATTCATGCACAATTTCTCTTTTCTGCATCTGTCTTTTCCTCGTTGTCTCTATCTTCCTCATTTCCTAATTTCTCTTGGCCTCATACTTGGCCTGACATAGTTACTCAGCTTCTCATTTCTCTCTCACCATTTTTTTAAACATCAATTCCCCATTTATTACCTAACCTCCCTCACTCACTGTTACTACAAAGGTTTTCATTGTCATGCCTACCCCACAATATTGTTTACTTCTCTCCTTTTCTTACATCCTTCAAACACAGACAGTCTACTCATTTTACAAGGATGGATACCTTTAAAAATGAGTTGCTAATTCAGAGCCACTTTACATCACTGACTTCTATGGCCACCATTGCAATTGCAAAAGCTCACAGGAGCTACTTGTTCTATAATAGTAACTTAGAGTGTATTACTGCGGTTTATCAAATAAATTGATGTCAGGCTGGGTTGTGTTGTTGTGCAGGTGGAGCCAAATACGAAGCTTTTCCCTGCTGTGTTTGTACGACCCACCAGTCCAAATCTGTTCCAGTTTGAATTGACAAAGATCAAGGTTAGTGTGTTTCTCTAATAGTTTAACGCGCCACTTCATTTAAATGACAGAGCTGGAACCAAAGACATTTGCATTAGATCTTAATATCATGGTTGTTTCATTGAATGCTTATTAGAAAATGCACTTTGTCATTCATTCATCTTCAATAACAGCTTTATCCTTGTTGGGGTCATAGTGGAAAAGTGCCTTTAAAAATACATATTAGTAATAGGTACTGTTTATTATTTTTAATAACTTGAATAGTTACATTATTATTTTAATATGTTCAAATTGTATATTTGAACTCTAACCTTGATAAATAATCTTAGATTAATACCCACTGAATGGTAACAGCCTCTTAGATGATAGGATGACATGTTAAAAGAGAAAGGACCAGTTTCAGCGTTTTGGATCTGAATGTGTCGTGCTATATTTGTTCTTGTAGCCTTGTTACATTGTATGCATTGTGAGTTACTATGATTCAGCTGTACAAGTATGAGTACATGCAGTGCAAAATGTGACTTAATGTGGCCATAATAAGCAAAGTGTCTCATATTATTGTTCAGTTTACTAAGGCTCTAACTCATGCAAACTGCACTCAAAAAAAGGGCATTAAATACAGATCACATGCTATTAGATCCATAATTGTGTCACCCTGATGAAAAGACTGCTGTGTACAAAATAAGCTACGTCCTATAAAAGTATGTAGTCCGAATTAAGCTGTATTCCATTTTTCTTGTGGTTGATTGTGACTCCTACAATAATTTGAAAATTATAAAAAAAAAATATTGAAACTATATTTCTTATTTTGGCATCAGAACATTATATGCATCTTTATAAGCCAAAACCAATCATCGGAAACATTGGACAAATTATGTTCTAGAACAGTTACTTGTAGACTTTTAAAAAAATATATATGTACATTTTTTACATGTGCATGCTTTCTCATGACTGTATCTGTCCTAAGTTTCAGCAACAAGCCAAGAAAATGTTTTTCATGATCTCTTCACTACAGAATGCTATGCCCCTTTCATCAGCAATTTTTAAGAGTGAACACAAGAACCCAATCCCTCAATGTCCTCCTCGTCTGGATATCCAGACTATTAAATCAGTTCTGTGGAGCCGGATGCCCAACACCTTTCTGAAGGTGGACACAGCTCGAGTGAGTGAGAGACATGGCTGGCAGGTGCAATGTCTGGAGCCTCTGCAGATGTTGGCAGTACACATTCCAGAGGAAAACCGGTTCGTATACACATACACTTACCTAGCCTAGACTTACCCTATGTTAGTTGGGAACATAAATGGCCTAGGTTAGTAATTCATGCCAAGTTACATTAATAATTATTCTCCAGTGGATACAACGCCATATATTTTAAAAGGGTACCATTTCTGCATCACTTTTTCATATAAATGGTTATTACATACATAATTTTAAGGAACTCTGTCTTTGTGCTATCTGTGGTGCAAAAAATTTGCAATTCTCTATAATTCGTATACTTTCCTCTATACTATACTCTGCATATGAATACATGCTGTCCATGAGAAAGGCATGATCAACCCCCATGATGAACCCCTAATGCTAACTCAGTTTCCAAGTTCATGATCACATTCAACTGTTCCCAAGTACAAGATCTCAGTAGATCTTTCACAACTCATAGGTAAAATGGTGGCCTGGACAAGTAGTTCTTCCATTGTCAGACATATATATTTGCAATTTGAATGGCTTTTCTGTGAGAGTTTGCTGTCCCTCAAATAATGGGAATGATACCCATGTAGACTATGAACTTCCTTTTCACGTTAGCCACTGAATACGTGTGGAATGAACAAGCAATCAGAAACCATATGCTTCCTTGTTTATATCATAAGCTCACAATTAACTTTTTTCTCATGGATCCACAATACTGTGCTTAGTCTGTCTTATTGCACATGCTTTCTGTTGCCAGTATACTCACTGTATGGAGACATGCTAAAAGTAACTACTGGTTAGTTAAACCCAACTCAAGTTAATTTGTATAGTGTTTTTTAACAATAGACATGGTCATAATACAGCCCTATAGAAATCTGGGTCTGCATCCCTAATGAGCAAGCCAGAGGAGACAGTGGCAAAACTCCCTGAGATAAAATAGAAAGAATCCTTGACATTCAGCCAGACTCCACAGGGAGCCCAATCTTCTTCTGGGTGACACTTGATAGTGGTATTACAGTGAACAGTCATATAGTAAAAAGACAAAAAATTATGAATATACAGCAAGTTATATATAAGCATATTGTGAATAGGAGCCTTGCAGCACTGCAATGATAGTCAAGGTGACTGGACTTGTCATATAATCTTTAAGACATTACCTGTCACTTCACAGGCATAAAATTCATTTAATTAAATGCTATTTGTATTGTCAGAAAGTACAGTATACAGTACAATATACAGGTGTAGAAGAGTAAAGATAAACAGTACTAAGTGTGTTAAAAGGATGTTAAGTATGAGCAGATTATGAAGACTCTTGGGATATGTACAAGACAGTCTTTATAATTACAGCAACAGTTCTTTGAAAGTACAAGTCTACACTATCCAGGAAAGATTCACAATTTTTCCACTTGCCTTGACCTAAAGAAAGATGGTACCCAATGTAATATGCTAATATAGATAGTTAGCATGTTTAGACTTACATAAACTTCACTTGCTGCCCACTGAATTGTTATTGTTCAGTACCAACATAAGCATGGTGAATATGGGTAACTTCTCATTTTTCTTACACAGGTGTGTGGATATCATGGAACTCTCTGAGCAGGAAGACCTGCGGACATTCCATTATCACACTTTAAAACTTTACTGTGCTCTCTGTGCCCTTGGTAACACCCGTGTAGCCCATGCTCTCTGCAGCCACCTTGACCAGTCACAGCTCCTTTACATTATTGACAACCAATACCTGTCTGGCATGCTGCGCCAAGGCTTCTATGACGTCCTCATCAGTATCCATCTAGAGACGGCCAAAGCTGCCCAGCTTATGATGAACAATGAGTTCATCATCCCCATTACAGCAGAGACTCGCAGCATCCGACTCTTTCCAGATACCTCCAAGCGACACCAACCACCAGGTGTAGGACTCAGTACATCTCTAAAACCCAGACTTAGCTTTGCTCCACCATGCTTCATCACTCCGAAACGTGACCAGTATCTCTACAGCCCAGAAATTCCTCTAGATGTTCTAAGGGAGAAGGCAATTAGCATGCTAACAGAGGCTGTTCAGGGTGGAGGAGACCACATTCGAGATCCTGTGGGGGGCAGCGTGGAATATCAGTTTGTGCCAGTTCTCCGACTGATTAGCACGCTGCTAACCATGGGTGTGTTAGCGAGCCAGGATGTTCATAAGATCTTGCTCCTCATCGAACCGCATGTCTTTGGGGAGCAGAAAGCAGATGAAATGGGGGAAGCTACAGAGAAAGAGGGGATGACCGGAGCAGAAGAGAAGGCAGTGGAGGCTGGAGAGGAGGAAGCCAAAGATACAAAGCAGCCAATAAAGGGATTGTTGGAGAAGAAATTGCCAGAGTCAGTAAAACTGCAGGTATAACAATACTCTTGATTTCTAAGTAAGCAAATTAGTTGTAATTACACATAGTACAAATTATGCATTGATTGTGTTCTGAAGACCCACGCAGTGCAGGATTTCATCTTAAACATATAAGGAAACTTGAAGGATTCAATTAAACTTATATGTACAAAAAACTTTTATCCCATTTCTGTAATTCGTTTCAGATGTGCAAACTTCTTCAGTACTTCTGTGACTGTGAACTGAGGCACCGTATTGAGGCCATTGTGTCATTCTCTGATAGCTTTGTGTCAAAGCTGCAGTATAACCAGAAGTTTCGTTACAATGAGTTAATGCTTGCTCTCAACATGTCTGCTGCTGTTACTGCCAAGAAGACTAAAGAGTTCCGCTCACCACCACAAGAACAGGTATGCTGTTAAAGATTGTCAACGTTCTTTAATTCTACAGTTCTTGGTGTAATGCCAGTGCCTAAAAGCAGTGTTTCCTAATCCTGATCCTAAAGTCATCCTGTATTGATAGTGTTTTTCCTGCACAGAGTCATAGCACACCCACAAAGGCACTGTTGATTATATAACAAATTAATTTAGGTCTTCTATGACCAGGAAAAATACCAAAATGTCCAATTAGCCTATTATGGTTATAACATCTCTGCTTGGTTATGTAAACAGTCTTTCAGTAATATGGTGGTAGCTCAGTGGTTAAGACAGTGAACTACTGATTGGAAGGTTGTGAGTTCAAATCCCAGCCCCACCAAGCTGCTACTGCTATAGTCTCAACATCTCTGCTGTAAAAATGAGATAAATGTAAGTTGCTCTGGATAAGGGCATCTCTAAAATTCAATAAATGTAAGTGAAAATGTTATAGCAACTTTGTTTTCCAGTGTACCAACATGAACAGTCTTACAGCAAAAACAGGAAATTTGTTACCTTTTTTGCTGTTTTCATTGGAACAACTGCTCCAATCTGCAGTTACTGACCCCTTTCTGACTTAGCTGATCGAAACCTTGGTCCTCACAGTGGAACACCTAGGCCAGGATGCAGGCAGGATGAGACTCAAGTCCTCAGGACAGAGGAGTTTGCACTTTCCAATTTGTCAGTGACATAAGAAGCTACAATTTTTAGTCTTATTAACTTCAAGAGAGAGAGAAAAAATGAAAGCTTGGTGAGAGAACAACTGTATATAGCTACTGTAAAGTAATCAATAATAGGAACTAACGTCAGTTTTGGAAAATTTAAGCACCTACACTCCAGACTCCTTCCATAAATGTTAAATAAATGTCTTCTTACAGAAAACTTCACCAGTTCAACAATTATACCTTTTCTTTGTTAAATAGTAATACATCCTGTAATCATTTATTATTGGCTTAGATTATGTGAAGAAGCTGTCACTATAGGAACGACAACATTAAGGAGTACATTAATATAAAACTATCATTTATGTTACAATTGTAACTATTCTCAGAGCTGTGCATTTATAATCAATTATATATATATATATATATATATATATATATATATATATATATATATATATATATATGTGTGTGTATATGTATAAAATAAATTAATCAGCATCTTCTGATTTGATATTTTTTCTGCACTGTGGTATATACAGTTCTCTCTGAAAGTATTGGAACAGCCAAGAACAGGCAAAGCCAATTCTTTTGTTTTTGTTATACACTAAACATTTGGGTTTCAGATCAAAAGATGAATATGAGTTGATAGATCAGAATTTCAGCTGTCATTTTCTGATATTTACAAATAGAGTGATAAACAACTCAGAACATGGCCACTTTTGTTTGAACCCATCCAATTTTCAAGTGATTAGAAATATTGGAACACGTGACTGACAGATATTTCTTGTTGCCAAGGTGTGCCATATTAGATTGATTGTTTAAGAAATTGATAGCTCTGAATATCTACTCTTGGGTTGAGCCCTGGGTTGAGCCCTGGGTTTCACCTTTGAAGACTGCATTTGATTTAAAAAGCATAAACCAACATGAAGACCAGAGAGCTGTCTATGGGAGAGAATCAAGCCATTTTGGGCTTGCATGGCTGCTTCTGGAATGGGCTCACTTATCTTTATTGATGATATAACTCATGATGGTAACAGCAGAATGTCTGCTCTTGGTTTGAGCCATTTGAGCTATCTATGGGAGAAAGCAAGCCATTTTGAAGCTGAGAAAAGAGGGAAAATCGATCAGTGCCATTGCACAGCAATTGAGCATAACCAATATAGCAATTTGGAATGTCTTGAAAAAAAGAAACCACTGGTGTACTAACAACCAGGTATCGAACAGGTCGGCCAAGGAAAACAGCATCTTTTGATGATAATCATTGTGAGAACTGTGAAGAAAAACCCCAAAGCAACAGTTATTGACATCATCAACAACCTCCCCAGGACAGGGGTGAAGGTATCACAATCCACCAAACGAAGAAGACTTCGAGGGCAGAAATATAGAGGCAAGATACACGCCACTTTTTAGAAGTAACAATTGGAAGGCCAGAGTGGAATTCGCAAAGAAACAGAGATGAGCCACAGGAGTTCTGGAACCAAGATTAACCTCTTCCTAAGTAATGGAAAGGCCAAAGTGTGGAGAAACAAAGGATCTGCTCATGATCCAAAACATACGAGCTCATTGGTCAAGCATGGTGGAGGTATTGTTATGGCTTGGGCTTGCATGGCTGCTTCTGGATTGGGCTCACTGATCTTTATTAATGATGTAACTCATGATGGTAGCAGCAGAATGAATTGAGAAGTCTACAGAAACATTCTGTCTGCCAATATACAGAGAAGTGCATCAAATCTAATTGGGAGGAACTTCATCTTGCAGCAAGACAATGACCCAAAACACACTGCCAACACAACAAAGGGCTTTATCAGGGGAAAGGAGTGGAAGGTTTTCTAGTGATTGACTGTCCAAGTCAATCACTAGACCTTAACCCAATTGAGCATGCAATTCATGGTGGGTCACGCTCCCTGACTGGGGCTGTCAACAGGTTGTCAATTGCTGAAAACATTGCTTATTGGGCAGTGAATACATCAGATCAGAGGGTCCTGAGGACAGTGTCACAGGTGTATAAACTTCAGTTCCACCACTGGCCCTGCAACCTTGTTGGGGCTAAGGGCCTCATCAATTTCAGACCCAATTAAGTTTGCCACTTGCGTGGAATAAATTAGGTCCTAAAAGCCCTCTCATTCCATATGTTAAAGCTATCAGATGTTATTCATGTTATGCAGTGACCAGACTGGTTCACACCACTGGATCAGTGCATGTTTTCAGGTTTCCAATGCTTCAGAGCACAGATGCTTTTTGAGGTCTGCCTTCCAATAACAGATACTTCAATTCAAAGTCTTATCCATTGGCCTTTGTCATAGATGTTTTTGAGAAACATGCAGGCAGTCCTGTCACCACTGATGGTCAGAGGCATAAGGGTACTGCCGTATTTGAATTCATGCCTCCTATCTGCCCCTCTCAAGTAGTAGGCCTTCCAAGGCACATCCACCCACCCTCTCATGTTATGGCACTCAGTCTCATGGCAAACTCATGAAATTATTCAGAATTGTTGAAGAGGAAAGTGGATGGAATGAACCAGCATTAAAAGCTGTTTTTCACAAAGCTCCATGTCATGCGTGTCATGGCGAATCGGTTACCCTTCACCAATTTATCTAGCTAGACATCCACACTAGTAACCTCATTCGAGCCTACAGACAGCCCGATCTCACAGAAACCGATGGAGACCAAGAAAGAATCAGAGCCCATGGAAATCATTTATGTCAATCTGCCCACTGGGGAGAAAGAGGGCCAAAGACGAATAGGCCTCTGCTTGTATTGTGGCGAAAGGTACACTGTGTTCTGAGACCAGAGAATAAACCATGGTTTCAGGTGAGAGAAAATGTTACTCCTGTGATTGAGAACAAGAGAATTTCCCTCCAGTTATCAATTTCCAGCACTTGTTGACTTCGGGGCAGCATTTCAAGGCACTAGACAGCACCCAACTGGGATGAGGAAGCATCACAGAGCATACCATTCCCTTCCAAATGTGTACTGGTGCCTTGCATACAGAAACTCTATCATTTCTGATCATCAGATCACCTCAGAATTAAGTACTGTTGGGCTCACCCTGGCTAACAACCTATGATCTAGTGGTATCCTGGAAAGAAGCTGAGATCACTTCCTGAAGTCCACACTGTTTTAAAACCTACATCAAAGAGGCACTTGAACATGGGTACATCCATCCATCCACATCTTCTGCTACAACTGGGTTTTTCATGGAGGAAAAAAGATGCTGACCTTTGGCCTTGCATTGATTACTGAGAATTGATCTCTGTCACCTTCAAGTACCAGTATCTGCCATAGAACAGGTGAGAGGAGCCAAGGTTCAAGAAATTGGACCTCAGAAGTGCAGACAGCTGGATTGATACCTGAGAGAGTGATGAGTGGAAGACCACCTTCATCACCAATTCATCACTCAAAGGCCAATTCAGAGCACTATGAATATTTGGTGGTGCCATATGGGCTTATTAATGCTTTCTTAGTCTTCCAAGCCATCATCAACACGATCCTGAGAGAATTCCTGAACATTTCTACCGCTGTTTCATCAGAGGGTTCAGCTGGATGGCAGGACCCCTAACATCACTTCCAAAGGGAAAACCAAAGATCCTTATGTGGTCTGAGGAGACCAACCTTTTTTTCCAATTCCTCAAAACCAACTTTACCACCACTCTCATTTTGTGGTGGAGGTTGATGCATCTGAGAATGGGGTAGGAGCTGTCTTGAGTCAATGCATTGGTAACCCAGACAAAATACACCCATGTGCCTTCTTTTCTAGGAAGCTATCACTGGCTAATAGAAGTTATGATGTGGGGAATCGGGACTTGGTTGCCATGAAAGCTGCCCTGGAAGAATAGTGACACTAGCTAGTTGGAGCTCAAAGATCATTGCACTTTGGAATATGTCAAGTCAACAAATAGATTCCACCCCCTCACCAGGCCAGATGGGCATTTTTCTTTACCCTGTTTCACTTCACCATGACATATAGAGTGGGATTAAAGAACACCAAAGCTGATGCCCTATTATGTATTCATTAGAGCCCACAAACACTGAGTTCCTCCAAAACCATTATACCTGAGTCATGTACTGCAGCACCTGTCTGCTCAGAAATCATTAAAGACATCTACAGAGCCCAACAAGAAGTTCCAACCCCACCAGAGTGCCCTTGATCTAAAAAGGTATGTGCCGCAGACCATGAGGGAAAATGTCCTACAATGGGTCCACACCTTGCTGATCTCCGGACATCCTGGTTACTGGGAAACAAAATCCAGTGGCTGTCTCTGGCTCAAGATGATTTTGAACTTTTCTTCAGTGGTTTCACTCATTTCACCATATAAAAGACTTATGACTTGTGTCTATGTATGACCCTGCCTTGCTTTTCTGGTTTTCCTGCCTTAGAGTTCCCTTTGTACTGTTTTTTTTCTGATATCCTGTGTACCTAACTTGGCCTGTGTTCCTTGACTATGAATTTAGATTTGTCATTGGATTGTTGATTTTGTTTTGATTGTTGACCATAATCCACCCCATCCAATTGCAATGTAACACTTCAAGGCTGGTGCTGTACTAATCACTGTACACTTTAACTGAGCTAGACTTGACTTTTTTTCTCTTCATCTCTCAGATTCAGAAAAATAGTAAATCTTCCTGATTTACTGATTTTCAAATCCTCCTGTTTGGAATTTGTCTTTGGAAGTTAATCTTTTATATTACTTGAGAGACTGTTTGTTGACTTCATATTTTTAGCCAAAGAGTATAATTTTATGTACCTAAAACCATCACAATTATGTTGACTTTTTAAAACATTGGTTTCTATTGGTTATTGTCTCTGCTGTTCTATTTAGACAGTTTTATAGCACAAATATGTCTCTGGGCTGTGCAATATTTGTTTTT
The DNA here is from genome assembly GCA_022758105.1 of Pangasianodon gigas. Classification (NCBI taxonomy): domain Eukaryota; kingdom Metazoa; phylum Chordata; class Actinopteri; order Siluriformes; family Pangasiidae; genus Pangasianodon; species Pangasianodon gigas. Next base: position 20,709,251 of record CM040463.1, on the reverse strand, counting down.
CTTTCAGATCAACATGCTGTTAAATTTCAGTATGGGTGAGGACTGTCCATGCCCTGAGGACATTCAAGAAGAACTCTATGACTTCCACAGTGAACTTCGTCTACACTGCGGTAAGAGCAACATATCAAGTAGGTAAAATATTGGTATTTTTTGTAAACTGGCCAGTCTGTAGACCCTTTATGTGCAAGTTATATAAGCCAAAGTTATGCTAGTACAGAGAGCAAAGTGTCAATGTTGCCAGTGTGTGAATCTGGTCAGCATGTTCAGCTTTTTAATCTCGGTGCTTGTGTTGTAAAGCATTTTGCTCGGCATTTCACATTTGCCTGAAATTCAAGAACAATAGCCCTCTTATTATTGAAAACAACCTGAAATGCATACATTATTCATCGTTATAATTCCTGTACAGATCTTTTACAAATGAAGGCAATTGTATATAAATAACTGCACAAGAAATAAGTCGCTGAATGCCAAACAAAAGTCAAATGCTGTGCCAACCTTACAAAGGTCAGTTAATTTGTATCTTTTGTATGAATTTGTATGAATGAATGAAATTCATTTGATGCTCATCCTACTGCCCAACCAACTTCACAATTATTTTAAACAAATTCCGATCTGTAACATCAACCCTGGCTAATACTGTTCTAATTAATCAATTATTGAAGATTACTACTCAGCTCATTCAATCGGATATAAATTTAATTTGGATTGCCCTCAGGTGGTTTACTCTATTCCTGTTGAGGTGTATACAGGAAAGTTTTTTTTTTTTTGATTGAGCTAACGGTCTGATTATTAATAGATTAATAATCACTGTCAGAGTGTTTCAAATTCCATTTTAACCCCTGTCTGTTACTTATGTTTGTCTTTTCTTGCTCATAGAGGATTCTGGACAATTGTGTCAGTGATGAGAATTGTCTCTGTTTGCTGCCACTAAACAAAGTTTTAGAAGATGAACTTTACAAGCTAAAGCTAAGATTAGCCATTCTGAATCTAAAGGAATGTTTTTTTCTTTCTACAAATATATGCAGCAGAATTCCTTTGTACATAAATCATAGTCCATTGCCTTCCCTTATGGCTCTGACATCTAGCGGCCCTGGCACCTTTGATGGGAGATACAATGCAACAACAACAAAGCCTTCACATATAATTTACATTTACATCACTTATAAAGTTTAAGAGAAAAAAGAAAGAGAAAAGTTTAAAAAAGGTTTTGGTCACAGACAACAGCAAAAATTCTTTTTGAGTACCACTGGTATTACTAAAAGAATATTATATGTCTGTTTTCAGGTATTCCAATCGAGGAGGAGGAAGAGGATCAGGACACATCCATTAAAGGCCGCCTAGTGGCTCTAGTTAACAAGATCAAGGGGCAGCCACACAAAGCAACAGAGAAGCCAACAGAGAAAGAGCAAGCCATCCCGTGTAAGAATCATTTGCAACAAAATGCCATTTATTCATCATACGTGTTTGTACACAGAACTGTTCAGCTACAGGCTCCTTAATGATGCCCACTGCAGCAAAAAGTGAAACCTGGGGTATTTATATAAAAACAAAACATGCATATTTACAGTGGATATAAAAAGTCTACACACCCCTGTTAAAATGGTAAGTTTTTGTGATTAAAAAAAAATTTAACCAAGATAAATCATGTCAGAACTCTTCTCACCCTCAATGTGAAATTACAACATATACAAATTAAGTGAAAAACAATCAGAAACATTTTATGGAGAATAGGACAGATAAAAAAGTTACAATAACCTTGTTGCAAAAAGTGTGCACACCCTTTTATAATTGGGGATGTGGCTATGTTCAGAAGGAACAAAAACATCCTAGCCCAACTAAATCACCCCAAACCATGTGGCAAAATGTGTTATGGTCTGATGAGACCAATTCCTAAAGTTGTAATAATTCTATAATTCCAAAAGGTATGTTTGGTGCAAAAAAAGCACATCAACAAAAGAACACCATACCCATGGTGAAACATGGTGGTGGCAGCATTATGCTTTAGGGCTGCTTTTCTTCAGCCAGAACTGCAGGTTTTACCATAGTGAAGGGAATCATGAATAGCTACAAATACCAGCTGATTTTAGTGCAAAACATTCAGGTGTCTGCTAGTAAGCTGAAGATGAAAAGGAATTTCACCTTTCAGTATGACTATGACCAAAGCAACAATGGAATGGCTTAACCAAAAGAAGATCAATGCCTTTTGAATGCCTTAGCCAGAGCCCAGACCTGAATCCAACTAAAAATCTGTAGAGTGACCTGAAGCGAGCTGTGCACAGGAGATGCCCTTACAATTTTATGGATCTAAATCAAAAGGTGCTTCAACAAAGTATTAGTTTAGGGGTGCACTACCTTGTGCACAATTATACAAATAGGATATTCAAAGTTTTTTATTTTTCTTTTTTTTCCCTGAAGAGTTTCTGATTGTTTTTCACTTTATTTGTATACTTTGCAATTGTACATTAAAGGTGGGAAAGATCTGACATGATTTATCTTAGTGTCATTCTTTTACTTCACAAAAACCTGCCATTTTAACAGGGGTGTGTAGACTTTCTATATCCATTGTAATCCTAAATGAGCTCTTAGATGTCTCGTGAAATGACTCACTACTAATATTTACAATTATTTATTGGAACCCACTGCCTGGAATTCATTGCAAGTTTAGGGCAGAGCACAATAAAAGCTTAATTTATTAAAACCAGTGGAGGCATGCTGAACATGAAGTGAAAATCAGGCCTGAGAGTTTTTTAAAGATTTGCATTCCTGAAAATCATAAATTGATTTTGGAAAATCTCTGCAGTATAATAAAGCAGATGAATAGCATACATTTCTTTTTTTATTTGAGCAATGTCAGGTACAGCAGGATAAATAATATCATTTAATCTTGCAGGTGCAATGTGGTAGAAGCAGCAGTTTACTTTGAAATAAAAAGAAGGGCAAGCTTGTTTCAATGACCAATCAGCCTGTTCCATAACTCCGTGAAAAATACTTCTCCTTGTTCTGTACTTTACTTGAAACTATGGATGCATTGATATCATTTTTTTCAGACTGAGTATGAATACAAGTACATTTTTTCTGTTACTCACTGACACTGATATGGATAGTAATAACAAAATAAGTCACTGCCTAAATATTAATTAATCAGGGACATCATGGAGCATTTTATTTAGTTCTGTTTACGTTTCCGCAGTTTAAGTAGTGGCCATGAAATGCTCATACATGCATGTCCACGCACTTGCGCTCGTTCTTTACAACATTAGCTAGTTGCTTTTAAATGAAGTACATTAGCTAGCTACACTAGTTACCTTGGATTGAGCAGAGTTTCAGTGGAGAGCTGGTTTTGTTTCCCTTTGGAAAAATGTTTCTGTACAGTTGTGCAATGGAATCCCATGTTGTCAATGACCACTGATAGTAGTTAATAATTCTCTCTCACCCTAGTGTTGTCTTTAGACATTTTTCTCTTGTCTAACAAGTGTTTGCTGCAGTGCTGGTTTCTGCTGTGTGTTGCTAGCAATGAACACCTCATGCTGAGTTTTAAGATATTTTATCAGTATATTTGTATTGTAGGAAGAAGCTATAGTAGCTCTTCTTTTTGCAGAGTACAGTTTGCAGTCTGCTTTGCTTTGATTGCCATCATTAATTGGGAAATCTATATTGTTGATATCCAGACTGCGGTCATTTTTTGTTGTCTGTTCATTAGTACTCTAGAGTACACTAGGCCTATGTCACAGAGTATCACCTGGTATTGAATGTTTGTATCTGAGAGGTTTTTTTTAATGAGTATGAGTAACTAAGCACAGTATCAGACTCATACTCGATACTGGTATCGATGTATCCCTGGTTGAAAATTAGTTATTAATTTATTTAGCTGCTTTGCTTATTCATAATCTAACTTTAAAAGCCAACACTAAGCCAAATTATGCAAAGATGTTCCAGATGGCAATGGTCTGGAAAAAAATTTCAAAGTAGGTGAAGTTAACATTAGCCTGCAGTGCAGAGATATCAAAATCCAATGACCTCTAGACCTTTAATGCCAGTTTTCATGGGTGGTGCAATAGTGATATTAGGGAAATGTCTGGCTGTATGTTGCCAGGAGTGAGGGTTTTCTTTTGGGTAATAATGTTCCTGTTCTCTGGCATTTGATCTCTGGCATGATTGATTGCATCGACTCATGGGTCAGCAGGTTCTTGGACATTTCTGTGTTTCTTGGGTATTTCTGTAGTTGCCTGGGATTAGAAAAGACAGAGTCTTCACATGATAAATGTTACTGTTATACCCATGTCTGTAGCACAAAAATTAATTGTCATGGACAGCCAAGATCTAGATAATCTTGGTGATTGCCTTACTTTAACATACCTTCTAAACATGGTTATTAACTAATGAGTTGAATCACTAAATGGTCCTGCACTGCTAAATGGACTAAATGAACCTCAAGGACTGCATATCTTATCTAAAGAAAAGAGAAGAATCAAGTAATACTACATTAGAGTGAAGCCTTCCTGAATGGTACATGTGTTTGACTGTCTTTGAGCATAATTTCTAGGTCTTGGTATAGTTTGTTTTGGTAGCATTTTTAGGTGATTCATCATCATGTTGATGTGGTTGCTTAACTCTCTTTTGTGGTTTGGATTCTGTTTTTCTAGCCTTGCTAATTTAATGGAGATACAGTATACCTTCTTCACATGCATGCATCCAAACTCATTTCCCTGCCCACTGATGTTTAGCTTAGTTTTATTGTCCTGTGGTATCCTGAGCTCAGCATTCTTCTACCACCTGGTATCCCTCAGGTCTTCCTGCATAATGCCTGCCATTAATTGTTTGCCCCATAAAAAGCTCATTAACCATTAAAAAAAACTGTTGCTGTATAATAACGGCAATGAAACAATGATGGGATCATCTATCCCATCAGTGAATATCAGAGTCTTTTTAGAGCCCCTGCAAGATTGGAAAGCAGCTTATTAGAAGCTACCTGGAGCAAATTATTGATTATACATATGTCTTTATATGAAGGATTTCATATAAAGAACTGACTATCCAAATAAATCTTTGACTCTTTCTTTGCTGTAGGAACATTGCATTAGCCTTTTAGATTGATTTAGTTTGATTGATTAGATTCACTGCAGGTCAGTGTGTATCAGTTTGTCAGCAACTCTACAGAAATTACTAAATTATTTCTCACGGTATAAAATAATTGCTTCCCATAATTGTCACTCTGGAGCAGCCTGCAGTCAGCCTAGTTTTAACTGGTGCTGGTTTAATGAAGCCCTAATAGACACCAGCCACCCACAACCAAAACCAACCACACACACGTTTCACCCACCCACACACATAATACACTCACAGACCACTTTATTACTGACACTTGTACACCTGCTCATTCATGCAATTATCCCATCAGCCAGTCATGTAGCAGCAGCACAGTACATAAAATCATGCTGATTACAGGGCAAGAGCTTCAGTTAATGTTTACATCAAACATCAGAATGGGGAAAACTGTGATGACAGTGACTTTGACCATGGTATGGTTGTTGTTGCCAGAAACTGGTGATCCTCTGGGATTTTCACACATAACACTCACTAGAGAATGGTGTGAAAAAAGCAAAAAATATCCAGTGAGTTGAGGCAGAAACTCCTTGTTGCTGATGGAGGTTAGAGGAGAATGGCCAGATGCACAACACTTTGAACCTTGTGGTGGAAGGACTACAACAGCAGAAATCCACATTGTGTTCCACTCCTGTCAGACTGTTGACAGCTCAACCAACTATGTATTACCCGTGTTTCTTACTATCATTATTTTCTAACTACAACTGGAAATCAGCTTGGTTGGAGGTCTTATTGCTTATTCATTAGCCCCTAAGGTCAGGGTTGGTCAGAGTGTTTAGAATCTTAATTAAACACATGGATCTTCAGACTTGTAAATCAAGTGTTTGGTTTTATTCATGAATATATTTACATCATGCAGGCAGATGTGACATTGAGTCCTACAGAATGGTGAGTGGTTCAGCAGCTAATCTTAAGGGCTAACAGTAAGGCAAGGCATAATTAAACAGCGCACATTTGCAATCACCTATTCTCCTCTCAGATATGTGAAGAGGAGCTTAAGATAATTTGTTAAGTGCTTTTAAGGCCCTTAACAAGGAGATTCTCAAACAATTGAAGGATTAAGTGCAAAAACTTTCATAGAGAACATAATAGACACTCTCTAACCATATCTATTGCTAGTACAGTTTTTACAATATCACATCATTTTGCATATGTTTTGTATGTTAGGGAGAGTGTGTTAATAGTTATAATTACATGTGTGTTAATAGTTATAATTACATGTAAAGATTATGCTGAAAACTAATTATTGATTGCAGCCTAAATCTTTCTAAATGTCTAGTAATCATACCTAGTTTGTTTGCTAACTGACTAATTACTACATGCACCTTCTATATTTGCACTGAGCTGGTCTCTACTTTCTATACCAGACATATATACCTCATATCTCTGTGCAGTGCACTTTATATACACCTATATACCTTGTCATTTTCACTGAGTTGGTCTCTACTTTCTCTCCCTCATACCTTGCACATATATATATATATATTGCTATTTGCACTTCTGGTTAGATGCTAAACTGCATTTCGTTGACTCTGTATTCGTACTCTGCACAATGACAATAAAGTTGAGTCTAGTCTAGAAATCTAATCTAAAGTCCATATATTTGGTTTGACTCAGTGTGCCTTTACAGTATCCAGAATTTACTGGCCTTTGCGTAAGAAAAAGGTGTTTTGTATGACCCCTGTCACATGACCTCTATTTTTAATTTACACTCACACCTGTGCACACACATGTGAAGGGGTTTTGTGGATCTATTTCAAAAAATATTGTTTATACATCTAATAACAGATATGGTAATATGACATATTTGTTTATTTCAAATTATATTTGATAATTGTCTTGCAATAAAATATATTAGTAAATGTAACAATAATAGGTTAATTTTACTCAATGTGCTTGTCACTACAGCCAGCCTGAAGGAGTTGATTTCTCAGACCATGGTAAGCTGGGCTCAGGAGAGCCACATCCAAGACCCAGAGCTGGTGCGTGCCATGTTCAGCCTACTACGGCGGCAATATGACAGCATTGGCGAGCTGCTGCGTGCTATGCGCAAAAGCTACACCATCAGTGCTGCATCTGTGCACGACACCATCCACCTGCTGGCCTCACTGGGTCAGATCCGCTCACTGCTCAGTGTCCGTATGGGCAAAGAGGAAGAGCAGCTCATGATTGATGGCCTCAGGTATGATAATACTAATGACTCGTTTTAGTTATGTAGCATATTCAGAAATAATAATATTGCTAATGGTGAGTAAGATAGGTAATGAGAGGCTTTTAGACATTCTTGCTGACATATGCATTTTTGGATGAAGGTACATGTATATGAATTTATCTTGCGTGTATATGAATCTAAAAAAGCAGACAGTCTGCCACAGTCACAATTATCTGAGCATAAAAAAAATGTTAATTGCAATTAGGTGTATGACTATTAATTGTCAACAAAAAAAAATCAGTTAAGCATATATAGTGGCAGTTAAGCAGTTATCATATAGAGAATAAGTAAAGTGTACAGTGTAAACCCATATGAGGATGGGTTCTCTGTTGAGTCTGGTTCCTCTCAAGGTTTCTTTCTATCACCATCTCAGGGAGTTTTTCCTTGCCACCGTCGCCCTGCTTGCTCATCAGAGACGTCACACACACACACTTCATTTTACTTTGTTTGTGTAAAGCTGCTTTGAGACAATGACCTTTGTAAAAAAGCGCTATACAAATAAAAATTAATTGAATTGAGTTGAATTAAAGATTTGTCCTGTAGTGCTGCATGATCTGTTGAGTAACAGCAGTGGGGAGAATTTCTTGGGGAGAATTGTGAGTTTCTGGGTACGAGCAATCTGAATTGTACACTTATTTTAGCTGCTGCTATCAGGTTGCTCCTTTTTACATTGCTCCATATCTCTTTTCTGTTTATATCCCACACACATTTTATTCATTATTCATAGGACACTGGTGCATATGTGAATAGGAGAACAGCAACTATGATAGATGGTTTAGCTTGGAGGCAGATGCATTACATGTGCATTCATTTTCAAGTCTGACATGATTTATGACACTGAATAGAATAATTCTAATCAGGTAAATAAGAGGAAAATGGGAAGCGTTTCATAGATAATGCAATTATAGTAATTATAGGATGCAATAAACTCAAAGGATAGTGTGAGATCAGTTCCATTCTATTAGCCTAATGTCTTCTTTTGTCTTGTGTGTGTTTTAGTGACATAATGAACAATAAGGTGTTCTACCAGCACCCGAACCTGATGAGAGTACTGGGAATGCATGAGACCGTCATGGAGGTTATGGTGAATGTACTGGGGGGAGGCAAGTCTCAGGTACTACACAGCTGTTCTGGGACATTGCGTGCATGTACATGTGTGTGTGTGTGTGCAACTGCAGTGCAAATGCATGCAGTGCAACTGATTGTATACTTGTCAAATAACATTTTCTTTGCAGTGGTTGCATTATAATGTTTATAAAAGGTCAATGTCAACCCAATACTTCCCTTACTTTGGACAATCATATTTTATTGGCCACCTGTGGTGAGAAACATTGAGAAAGCATTTTTTCCAGGTTTCGTAAAATAAGATATAATGTCCACCATATTACTAGCTTGTTATTTTAATCATTTTCAGTGGAACTGTCATAAATGTATTTTATTTCTATATTTATTGCTATGGTAATATTGGTTGATGGTAAATCCTAAGGAATGTTGACAAAGTAGCCAAAGTAACGCATGCATTAACTGAAGGTTGTTTAAATGTTAAATAAAATGTTAAATAAATCTGCTTTAATTAATGTTTATTCAGATCAGGACTAACAGCCCACATTAATTAGCATAAATTAAATTACAGCTTGTTACTGTGGTGGCACAGTGGTCCAGAGGGATACGTTTCCACCTCACAACTCTAGGGTCCCAGGTTTGATTCTGAGCTTGGGTTAGTGTCTATGTGGAGTTTCTGTGCATGTTCTCACCATGTTTGTCTGGGTTTCCTCACTGAAACATTGCAGTATGTGGATTGGCTAAGATAAATTTCCCCTAGGCGTGAATGAGTGTATGAATTTATATGGTGTGCATGGCGCCCTGCGATGGACAGGCATCCTATCCAGGGTGTATTCCCAGTTTTCTCTGGATCCATCGCAGCACAGACTTTGATTAAACAGGTACTGAAAGTGAGAGAGTGAGTGAGCATATTACTAAATGTTAAATAATCAGGTCAATGAGTGTAGGGGCACCCATTATTCAGTCTCAGTAATGAATTTTTCCAGTTAAATACTATTTGACAATTAATCACTAAACTATTAGTTTACTAGAATTTATTACTAAAATTTTTTGTTTAGTTGTAATTTTTCTCAAAACAAAAAAACAGGTGTTTGTTATAGTTTATATTATTATTTATTTATTATATATTATTATTATATTATAGGTGCATATTATTATTAGCATTTATTAGCATTAGCATTATAATTATAAGCATTTATAATTTTGTTAACATTGCTTATCATGTGTTACTACTGACATCAATACTTTAATGTTAACTAACAAAGTAATGTGTCTTAATGCATTACTGTCTCTTCTAACAGTCAACTCTTTTTCAGTGCAGACACCACCACACACAAATTATATTACATTGGTTATATTATATTATAATTTCTCATTATTGGAAATTGTCATTAATTCCAGAATAAAATGAGAATGTGCCACTGGTAGAAGCTTTTATGTGAGATTGTCTTTCTGGCATTCTGAAGACACCCAAGCACAGACATGTTAAATGTGCATAAGTTTCACTATAGACATTATGTGGCCTTGTATCTGGCCTTAATTTAAATGCTGATTGGTTCCTGTGGGACGTAGTGCGGTGAGACTATTTGTCTTTACGTGGATTAATGAGGCCTGGACATTTGCCACAGCAGATGGAAAGTACCTTCATATATCGTGTATCTTATTATTTATCGGAAAAAGGTCTAGCTCATTAGGACTTTTAAGATTAATTAAAGTTGGTTTGTGATTTAATAAGTCTGTGGACTCTTGAGTCCTCTTTTACTTATATGGAGGTTAAAAATAATGTACTTTTTTACTACAGGGCTGGAGATCAAATCAAGTGGCACACACAGATGTGCACCCACATACAACATATTCAGTCATGCATGCAAATAATGAGAACCCTACATCCAATTTCAGTCTTTTTTATTATTGTTATAATTATTATTAATACGCACTTACAGAATCAGTGCTTACTTTATGAATGAACAGCTAAGAATGAGCCAGTACAGGGGAGATGTAGCAATTGTACTCTGAGGATAAACTATCTGATTTTTTTGTAACTTAACACATGATATAATATGAGAACCAGCAAACACTTCAAAAGCCTACTGTGATTTGAGGAAGTCAAATAAAATTTGAGTTCTATGCATTCAATTCAGTCCGTCAATGATTGAATAACAAGTGTTGTTATTGTTTTGTTTAAGTGTTGAGCATGTTTTGCTTACCTGGTACTTTCTTAACTGGCAAGTTTAATTTACTTATCCACCCTCTTTCACAGGAAATTGCTTTTCCCAAAATGGTGGCTAGTTGCTGCCGCTTCCTGTGCTATTTCTGCCGAATCAGCCGACAGAACCAGAAAGCCATGTTTGATCATTTGAGTTACCTGCTAGAGAACAGCAGTGTGGGCTTGGGTGAGTTCCTGAACACAAGGCTCCATACACATCAGTACTGCTGTATCTGAAATGTTTTGTGCCTACCAGAGTTATTATAACGTGTGATAGATTCACATTTATCAAGGCAGTCAAAGGTTGACCAGTCTACACATAAATGTAATATAAATATACCTCAGTTGTCATAAAGCTTAATAAAGTTCAGAGTTCAACTTGTACGTCATCATCCATATTTTTAGAAGTTATATGTAGAAGCTATATAATCACTGGTACTTTTACATGTATTGAGCTTAATGGTGCAGCTCTTATTTATAAAATGTATATTAAACCTATGTAACATGAGGTGATCAGAGACAGTGAGTGAGTGCGTAATCTCAATGTGAGTTTTATTAGGGTGATCCATAATCAGTAAACATGGGACTCAGGCGAGAGCCAATACCAGGTAATACTCAGAAAAACAAGGCTCAGAATTAATGATGAGGAAAGCGTGATATTACTGTTGCTTTTGTTTGTAAGTTATTTTAGGCTTCACTGTTTTATAGTAATACTAACCTATTTTGGGTTTCCTATAACAAGCAGTAGAAACACTGCCGTCTACTGGATGTTATGAGTTGCTACACCAGTGTCACACATTAATAATGAAAGTTACAGAATTAAATACTTTTGATAAAACATGAGCATGTTTGTGTGTGTATCCCCATAGCTTCTCCATCAATGAGAGGTTCCACTCCTTTAGATGTAGCTGCTTCCTCTGTAATGGACAACAACAGCCTTGCACTCGCTCTTGAGGAGCCTGACCTCGACAAGGTGTGTGCTTGTGTGTTTATGTGTTTGTGTGTGTGTGTGTGAGAGAGAGAGAGAGAGATAGGCACCACTTGATGGAAATTTAAAAATGATTCAAAGATGAATTCCAAAATGAATATATTTCCAGGAAGACATTTATCATTGTTACAGTGCAAGAGTAAGGAAACATAATTTGTGTGTGTGTGTGTGTGTGTGTAGGTGGTAACGTATCTGGCTGGCTGTGGACTGCAGAGTTGTCCCATGCTCCTTGCCAAAGGCTATCCAGATATAGGCTGGAACCCAATTGAGGGAGAGCGCTACCTCTCTTTTCTCCGCTTTGCTGTCTTTGTCAATGGTAAAACAAACACAAACAAACTAACAAGAGTATTTAATTTAACATGACAAAGGTACACCTCATGGCTTCATTAATGATTAGAGTAGATAAGGAACATTTCTTTAACACACAACTGTTAAGTCATTGTTGATATTGTACATTTGGTTGAATGTATAATTTATGACTGATGACATCGATTGATGATTATTGATTGTTTGTTTTGGGAATATATTAGATTTAATTCTCATACAAACATATACACAGACCAGTGGAGCAGTGATTGTAATTCTCTTTGCTGTTCTGTAGGTGAGAGTGTAGAAGAGAACTCCAGTGTTGTGGTGAAGTTGCTGATTCGTCGGCCTGAGTGCTTTGGCCCTGCGCTGCGTGGAGAGGGCGGTAATGGACTGCTAGCCGCCATGAAGGAAGCCATTAAAATATCAGAAACACCAGCGCTCGACCTGTCCAGTACCACCCAGGGCCTAATGTCTGATGCGTAAGATAAACACACACAACCCACACCATTGTATTACTGTCATCATGGGAGTTTTTAATTGAAATGAATATTACTGTAGCCCAGAATTGCCATGTATACGGCTAAGCATAACCCCTTAGCCTCAGCAACCAAATATTTTTTGCCTGTATTGGTTTTGAAATAAAACCTGGTTTTTGTCTAAAAAACATATTTTCTGTACAATCTAGCAATATGTGGTCCGCATTAGGGGTGTAGTGCAATGCCATTATCTGTATCTGTATTGTAGCTGTTATCTGTATCGACATTGTAGCTGTTATCTGTATCTGTATTGTAGTTGTAAAGTATATCTGTATTGTAGCTGTTATCTGTATCTGTATTGTAGCTGTAATCTGTATCTGTATTGTAGCTGTTATCTATATCTGTATTGTAGTTGTTATCTATATCTGTATTGTAGCTGTAACTGTAGCAATTTGCAGAACATAACTTTATTCAACTTCTGAGCCAGACACCATTGGTAATGTGACTGAGTGAGCAAGGTTACTGTGTTTCAAAACAACAATGTGCTTCATAAATCGAGAAACTGTTATTAACAGTTGACAGCAATAGAATCTACTATGAAACTCGGACATCCTCGCAGTGTCAAACTGGCATCCTTTAAGCAGCATTTCATTATGTATGAAATTTCAGAGAATGATTTCTTTTAATAACAATGGAGAACAATCATTTAAGAATGACTAAAAAGATGGGCAATGTATATACAAGTTAATATTTTAAAATTAATTAAATGACCCAGACCCAGCAGAGATATGCTGTCCTGTGCAGTCTGCATGAGCTGTATGGAGCAGCAGGTCAATATATGAAAGAAATTTATTTTATTTGTACAGAAAATGGTAAAATTAGTATCATGTTAATGAATTTGGTCTTTGTCCCAGGAGCAGAGTTGCCAGGTTCGCATATAATGTCTGCATGTTGCAGATACTGCTAATCAGAAATGCACACCACTATTAATTTGTTTACCATGAAAAGACTGAGAAAAAGAAGAAAAATGTGCCTACCTTTTCATTTGTTTGAACATTTTGTGCTAGTTTGAAGCCTTTTTGTGATTTTTGAGTTGTAGTTTGGATGGGAATTTTGCTGAAACTTGGCAACCCTCCCCTTGAACTTAGGCAAGCTGTCCTTTAAAGCTCCACATTAAAATAAAAGCCTGGTGCTCACATGACTTTTTTGTTTTGTTCTGTATTTCACATATTGTTTGCATCTGTATTCATATTTGTTCAGAACACACGATCTGTTCAATCCAAATAATGTAGTCTGCTATCCCTAGTCCACAAGTCCTATTATCTTTCTCATTCTCTTAGGTCTACAGAGGATGATGAGGAGGAAGAGGTGGTTCACATGGGCAATGCCATCATGTCCTTCTACTCAGCTCTCATCGATCTGCTGGGACGCTGTGCTCCTGAAATGCATGTGTGTTACCCTTATTTTCATTCTAAAGCACATGGACAGTATGTTAGGTTATGATTGCTTTATGCAGGATGCTGTGTTGTATTGTGTTAGAGCATTGTGTTAGTATAAAACTGCAATGCCCCCATATGTTTAACCTCAAACTTGTGTACATTTTATGTATTAGTTTTTGCTTATTTTTATGAAGGGTACTAGTACTTCTGGAGTTTACTTTATATAATCATTGGCCCTCATTCACACAGCTAATCAATAAGGGCAAGGGAGAGGCTCTGAGAATCCGTGCCATCTTGCGTTCCTTGGTGCCCATTGAAGACCTTGTTGGCATCATCAGCATCCCACTCAGAATGTCTGTTGTCAATAAAGGTAGGAGTGTGATAATTAGCTTATGAGCTGAATCAGTGGCAAAAGTGCCAAATAAAAGGTTTCCATGACTCCTCAGTAAAATGACAGAACAGATAAATAGGTGATAAAAATAACACTATCAAAGAAGGGGGTTCTCTAATGCTCTGTCTTTGTCTCAGATGGTAGTGTGACAGAGCCCGACATGTCAGCCTGTTTCTGCCCGGACCACAAGGCACCCATGGTTCTGTTTCTGGACCGGGTCTATGGCATAGAAGACCAAAGCTTCCTCCTTCATCTTCTGGAAGTTGGCTTCCTACCTGACCTAAGAGCGGCTGCCTCTCTGGACACAGTGAGCACACGCACCTTTACAACAGTCTCAATCTAACTGATCATATATAGCATGATAATAAATATCCATGTTTACATTAATACATAATTCATTCTTACCGATCAAACACAGTGTTATAATAATGACCTAAATATCTGGAGTGACCTCTTTTTTTATATTGACTCACTTGCTGCAGATAACAATAGTTGGTCCACCTACTAATTATTTAATTTTCATAAAACAGTTTGCTCTAAGTGTATAACTTCTGTGGTTAATTGTTGCAGCTTGTCTACGTTCTCCTCTAGTAAAGACAAGTTAGCACATAGCTTCTTCCAGTGAAATTGAATTGTAAAAGAATGCTGGTCATTTATGTCTATGGATTTTACTTTGTCTGTATGAAAAGTAGTTTGTTATGCATATAGAAAATTAAAGAGCCAATCCAGCTGCCTTTTTCCTGTTGTCCTGCCCCAGCATTCAGATGTAATATGGGTCACCAGCTGCTTCCCACCTTGATGTAATCACTGGGCAGGGGAGATCATACACAGAAAGATGCTCCATGTTATTTGTTTGCTGTTAGAAGCTAGACAGTGGTGTGTATTTTGATTAGTTTCATAGGTCAAATACAAGACAAAATGGATGAATCCCTTAATTCCCTGGGGCTGATCCCAGATTTACATGAGAGACAGTACTTGTCTTTTCTGTATAGCATAGCCTGTGCTGTATGTCTCACATATTTGCTTTCACTCTGTATGTGTTTAAATGTGAGGTGATTGTACACTGTTCTCTTGCTCCTGTGCTCCTTTTAAACCTGATGGACGGAAAGTGGCTTCATGACACTACACTTGCTTTGCTGAGCTGATATGCTTTTTTGATTGTATACAGTGGTATTGTACGTTCATAATAATCTTATGGCCAAATTACACAATTTATGACCTACTTAAAGTGAGAAAGGCCCAAGTGAAGCTTCAGTGTATGAATGACGCCAGTGTGAACTGAATGAATGAGTCATGGGCAGTATGAATTGAAACCTCTGGCCTGCACAATACATAAAGATTACTACTTTGTTTCTGAATTGTTTTGGTTGCTATTAAATGTATATGAAGGAGATTTATTTGACACTCAATTGTGAAGCAAAATTGTGCAAAACAAATAAGCAAATTAAAAAAAACTTAAGGCTTTGGAAACCATGGCTGCCTGTTCAGCAATTTTGCAAGTTATGGTTTCTGAAAAAAATATCATCAGTTGCCTAGTGGTTTTTCTGTCTCAGGGTATAAATGAGATTGAAATGAAAAATGAGCCTGCCAGTAGCCTAAGCCTCACAGCTTTAGCTGGACTCTGAAAATATACATATACTGTACAAGGCCAGATTTTTACTGTTTTCTTAATAGTGTGGGATTGAAAAATGTGTCTGTCAGCTCAAAAATACATGAAAAATTGAATACATAAAAAAAAAATACATAAAAAAAAATTGGAATGAAGGAAGCCCAGCCTCCAGGCTAGGTTGACATCATGATCCTCATCTCAAATCCAAAGCCAACCCAATACTAGTGTATAGCAAAAAAGTAAATGCTAGTAATAGAAAATTAATTTTATAAGCATTATCCATTATGCATTGCTATAGCTAGCTCCGTTGAATGTTTATGTATTTGAAAATCTCATTCCAGTGCCGGATTGTTTTAGACCAAAATTTCGTAGACATTCTCTTTTATTGGCAACTTGACAGTGGTCCATCTCTGTTCAGATGTTGCAGTGGACAAGTTTTCATCCAGCTCTATCATATTTTTCACATCTCTTATGCAAACATTTAGTCCAAAACAGTTAGCGTTAACATGATACTGACTAAGTATTGCTGCAGATTCTGCAGGTTCCACACTCTTCAGTGTTTTGATGATTTTTAAAAATCATCAAAATTAAATGTGATATGTAGTTAAATGATCTGCAATCCATGTCCAATCCAAAAGTGGGCATCTTTTTAAATTTCCTAGGCTCTCTTATGTAGAACCACACCGTTTTGGTAGCAACAGTATCCAAAATGGATATTGCTTACATTTCTGCAAAGAAACCTCCAAACCATCTCAGTTCATCTCTATTCAGAATTTGTTCCTCCACTCCTCTCCATAACATCTTATACTTGTATACATAATAATTTAAAAAATTCTTGCTCTGGGAAATATCGTCTTCTTTAACTCCTCTGTAGGAAGCGCTAAGGACCACAGAAACAGCACTGGCCATGAACCGTTATATTGGCTCTGCAATGCTGCCCTTACTGACTCGCTGTGCCCCTCATTTTGCTGGTACAGAACACCACGTCACACTCATTGACTCCACACTTCATACTATCTACCAGCTGAGCAAGGGCTCTTCACTCACTAAAGCCCAGAGAGACGCTATCGAGGAGTGCCTGCTGGCCGTATGCAAGTAAGTCTTTTGGGGTTTTACACCATGGAGGCAGCTGTTTTTTGACTGATCTTTAGTTCTGTCATAATTTAATGATGAGGCTAATGATATGCTTATAGTATTGTTTATTATAGCATCCGCTCATGGTGTTCCTGTCATGGTATCCCTATAACCAAAGTGAAACCCAAAAGCACAATTATACTATCACGTGTCACTCACAGTTGGAGCATGGCAAAAGGATAAAACAGTGTATTACCCTTTTTTTTCAACACTGTTTTATTTTTTGCTAGTTGGAGAGCCTATAGAAAACTAGAAACCTTTTGATGTCTATGGTACATAGTGATGTTGGGTTATTTGGTGTTGTTTTCGTAGGTATTTGAGGCCCTCTATGCTTCAACAGCTGTTGCGTCGCTTGGTGTTTGACGTGCCTTTGCTGTCTGAGTACTGTAAGATGCCTCTTAAGGTAAATACTGGTCATTATTTATGCATGCTTTTAGTTACTGTAATACAATGTTGTCTCCTTTGCTATGCTACTGTTTCTCCATCCAGCATCTTTTCATACACATTTTTTTACCTATGTCGTTATGTCCTAGGCATGTCATAGTTACATTGAAGACGTTGATTATTGACTTTCTTTGGCGCATACGTAAACACAAAAGGGAGCATCTTTCAATCATCTTTCAAATTAAAATTGGTTACTGAATGAGAATTTTTTTCATTGTACTTCATTGATGCTTTACACTGTGACCTTAAAACAAAGACAAAAGGGAGAAAGTGATAGTGAGAGATGATTAAACTGCATGTAGCTAAGTTGCCGTGATGAGAAATTGTGGAATAAGTAAATCATTTTTTTAAACCACAAGTAATTATTTTTAGTGTGCTAAATATCCAAATATTCCAACCAAAGTATCTAGCACCCATTTGGATGTTTATCGTCTATTGTCCTGCTGCACAAAAAGACACAGTATCTTGGTAGAGCACTTTGTTCTTAATGGTTTTTTGATCTGTCCACAGCTTTTGACCAACCATTATGAGCAGAACTGGAAGTATTACTGCCTGCCTTCTGGTTGGGGCAGCTATGGCATGGCTTCTGAGGAGGAATTACTCCTCACCAAAAAGATCTTCTGGGGCATCTTTGATTCACTCTCTCAAAAAGTAAGACTCCAGTATTCATCTGATTTCAGTATGTTTGACTCATTTCCTAGGAGTCATAGTTTATATTTTGTAGCTGAATAGTCAAATCTCATCACATGCTACATACTTTCACAAGTAAAGTTTTTTGTTTTACAAAGTCCTAATATAGAGGTGGCTCATCTTAAATACAATTTCAGCTGAAAGAGTGTATCTCTGTGTGACATAGTGGTGTGTTGCTGCCTCACCAGGGTCCCAGGTTTGAGCCTGAGCTCAGGTTACACAGGTTTAGTTTTTGTGCATGTTCTCCCCATGTCCATTTGGGTTCCTCAGGGTTCCCTGGTTTCCTCCCACCTCCCAAAAACATGAGGGGAGGTGGATTGGCTACTTTAAATTTCCCTTTGGTGTGAATGAGTGTGTGACTGTGTGTGTGGATGGTGCCCTGCGATGGACTGGAACCCCTTTCAGGGTGTATTCCTGCTTCACACCCGGTGTTCCAGCAATACGTTCTGGATCGACTGTGATCATGACAAATAAAAGAATGAATAAGTGTATCTCTTTATACAAAGAAAATTCAAAACATTCAGAATACATCTGTGTGTGTGTGTGTTTTAGAAGTATGAGCAGGAGCTGTTTAAGATGGCCATGCCATGTCTGAGTGCTATAGCTGGAGCTTTGCCTCCAGATTATGTTGACTCTTCTCTCAGCACCACATTGGAGAAGCCGGTCTTTGTGGATGCACAGGGCAACTTTGACCCCAGACCCATCAGCACAGCAAAGTAAGTAAGAGAGAGGAAGTGTGTGTGTGTGTGTGTGTGTGTGTGTGTGTGTGTGTGCGTGTGTGCAGGGGTGTGGGTGTTTATGGGTTATTATTGCATGTGAGTGATTGAAAGGCATGTGTGCAACTGACAACAGTGATAATGATGATTTCATTTAAATCAGTTTTATTGGACTCTTAGTGCTGGATGAGGAAAATACATGTGTGTAACTGAGATAGATTACATTCTCTACTCGGAAAATGCTTGAATAAACTTGAATAAATGCTTGATTATTAATGAGAATACACTGTTGGAAACAAGGCACATAAATTACATATGTATCCAGTGATCCACATTCATCTGTTCCCCAGCTTTAGCATTTGCAACAATAAAGATTGACATTGTTTCAATGTTCATATCAGCAACAATATATTAGTATTATTAATCTATTAATAAAGATTTTGTTCAATCATTTTTTCCCATAGCATCTCTCTCCCAGAGAAGCTGGAATACATCACTAACAAATACGCTGAACATTCTCATGATAAATGGTCCGCTGAGAAGGTAGGATTATGGTCTCCTTCTGTTGAATCCACAGGGCCTCGATTGCTCTGAAATCAGGCATGAAATACACCATCTTGATTTATCTTCTTCAGTGATGAAAGTTCAGTGACAAGTGTGAGGCTGTAATCAGTGTTTAATTCGTAAAACATGAGGTCCTGGGACACCGAAGGAGAGCTAATTCAGAGAGTGGAGAGGGAGGGAAAATGGTCCTGGAATGTATAGACACAGCAGTGCTCCAAGCCTGTCATATAATACAGTAATGTTCACTGACATCATATAGACCTAGTGTTAGTATGATAGGTGTGATACAATGAAGGATGCAACCGTAATGTTACAGCGATGCAATGGAAGGACTGGACATGTCAACTGCACATTTATGGGATGTTAAGCTTCACAGTATGATCTCACTGCTCAGAACAGTGGGTCTTGTGAAAGTACATTATGCCTTTCTTCTAATCTTTCTCCTAAAAAAGACTTTCTTAGCTTGTGTAGTTATTGTGCAGCCCACATTTGAACTGGCCAGGACAGTTGTTATTATGATGATGATGATGATTATTATTATTAGTAGTAGTAGTAGTAGTAGTATTATCTTTTATTTTTTATTTTAAAAAATATCTGCGGTGGAGCCATGTAAATAAGTTCCTGAAAGCAGGTGTCATCATATTTATTTTTTAGAACATATTTAGTACTAGCTTTATATTTTAGATCCAATAAATGTTAAGGAAGAGCTCTCACAGCACTTCTTATGACAGATTTGTAATTGCATAAATTCTTTGCATAAATTAGCTTGCTTTTTTTTTTCAAATGAAGTTCTATTATTTTAGCACTTTGCCTTGTATATATTGTTTGGTTGTTTGTAGCCAGAAGCCTTTTGGTCATCCTTAACAGTTCATATCCATTCAGGTTGTTTTGGGCTGGAAGTATGGAGATAGCATCGACGAGAAAGCAAAAACACACCCCATGCTGAGATCCTACAAATCACTCACAGAGAAGGTAGAGTGTTAAAGTGCATTGCCATGGAAGCTGTGGCGCTGAGTATTTGCATTGATTTGTGTGTATGTGTTACCAATATCCCAGGAAAAGGAGGTGTACCGCTTCCCAGTGAAGGAGTCTTTGAAGAGTATGCTAGCCATGGGCTGGAACATTGAGAGGACCAAAGAGGGAGAGGCCATGTTTCAGCAAAGAGAGAATGAGAAGATGCGTAAAATTTCCCAGGCCTCTCAGGTAAATGTTTCATCTTCATGATTAGCATGCATATTAGCATATAACGTAGTGATTGTCCTTGTGAGTACTGTGAGTATGGACCACAGTCCAGATGTGACTTATTTGCAGCACCTTCTTTGTGTTGAATAACAACACTCTGGCACAAGCATATATAGCAATCTATGAAACTTTTACTCACATATTCAGTACCTCATGTTCTGTGTCAACGTAATTTAACCAACCTCAATTTAACCTCTACCACTACGCTATTTTAATAAGATCAATGTATAATAAATAATTTACCTCTTTTTAAACATATTGAGCATAACCCACTTCATGCGTAAAGTTTGTGCTTTTTACAACATATGATAAGACTCATGAAACTTCTCCTCTTCTCTGTAAACACAGTGGTCTTGCAAGTCACGGGGGAATTTCAAAACGTGGAATGTCTCAGTATTCTTAGTAACCTACAGAATCTACAGCCTAAAAACTATCCCCATTTTGAAAATACCATCATTACTGCACAGCGGTACCATGTGACTTGCAAACCCGATTCTTTTTGCAGAGAGGGGGAGAAGTTTCAAGAGCCTGGTAAGTTTAATCATATGTTGTGAAATGCACAATCCTTATGTGTGAAGTGGGCTATGCTCAATATGTTTTAAAAGTCATGAGCCCAGGTAAAATTACACATTGATCTTTTTCAAATAGCGTAGTAGTAGACGTGGGCTTGGTTAAATTGCGTTGATGCAGAACATGACTTACAAAGCATTCGAGTGAAAGTTTGATAGGTTGCTATGCAATGTACTGCATGCTTGTGCTAGAGTGTTGATATTCAACGTATAGTAGGTGCTGCAAATAAGTTGCATGTGAACGTTTCTTTGTGTGAGACTCGGATGGGAGCATTTCATTGGACTGAAATAAGAGCTTCAAAAAATACCATAGCTTGTAATTCCTCCAGACTTTGTGTGATATTTTGTTCTAGTTTGTGTGTTGTATGTTCACAGGGTAGTGGTTTTAACCCAAGTCCAGTAGACATGAGCAACGTACTGCTGTCTCGAGAACTGCAGGTACTGTGACTACTTGAACTGTATATATGGGCTCTATGTACAACTTACATTTATCTTATTTATACAACTGAACAGTTGTGGGTTAAGGGTCTTGCTCAAGGGCTCAGTAGTGGCAGCTTGGCAGTGCTGGGATTTGAACTCACAACCTCCCACTTAGCTGTCCAATCTCTTACCCACTAAGCAACCACTGCCCATTTAATAGATAGATATTGTGATATGAAATCCACAACAGACATTCTTTCTAGTGTTTTGTTTTCTCTTAAACTAGGAGTTAAATTGTTAGATACTTTGCTTTGTGATGTTTTTTTTTTTTTCTCATTGATTTCCCAGGCTATGGTAGAGGTGTTGGCTGAAAACTACCACAACATTTGGGCTAAAAAGAAGAAGAGTGACCTAGCAGTGAAAGGTGATGACATATTCCTGCACACCAAAATACATTTTTAAAGCTGCAGTGTATTCATCTAATGTAGGACTTAATCAAAAATCAAACAAATCATTTAATCACCTTTAAGGATATTTATTTATGTAGTTATGTTTATGTATGTTCCTGTTAATTTAGGTGGAACACATCCCTTGTTGGTGCCATATGATACACTTACGGCCAAAGAGAAAGCCAGAGACCGTGAGAAAGCTCAGGACCTGTTCCGCTTCCTGCAGATAAATGGCTATGCCATTACTAGGTGTGTGTGCCTGAAGATAATGAGGATATCTGGCTCTTTCTAACAAAATGAACCACTTTCATACAAAAGAAATGTCGATTTTATTTGAAAAAAAAAAAAAAAAAAACAAGATATAACAAGTTATAATCATTGCTCATTTTTTTCATTCCTAGGGGTTTGAAAGACATGGAGCAGGACTCATCCTCCATGGAAAAAAGGTTTGCCTATAAATTCCTGAAAAAGCTGCTGAAATATGTGGACTGTGCACAGGAATACATTGCTCACCTGGGTAAATAGCCTAGCTTCCTACATTTTTTATGTAATACCTCTGTTATAATACTGTAGTTCTCTCTGAGACAGTCTAACAATAAACTTAGATTAAATAATAAGTATATTATTAAAAATAATCTATATTAACATTTTTTTTATTCCAGAGGTTATGGCTAGCAGTGGAAAGAATGACAGGTCACCTCATGAGCAAGAAATCAAGTTCTTTGCCAAGGTTAGAAGCATAGCAGTGTAAAAACACACAACACACATTTAACACAACACGAAACACAGTTAAGCTGACTGAACCTTAGAAACAATTTTCTAACCTAAACTTTTAATCAAAATGAATAATATAGTTTGCATTTTTAATTTACTTTGTTGACATTTAAGACATTTAAGTATCATAGTTTAACTGCTAATGGTTCAGCTGTAGTTTTCTCTGTTCTTCCTATACTCATCATGTACTTGTTTCTGGACAGTTTTGGAAGCACTTAAATTAGTAAAATACATACTGATTGTTTTATTGCTAATTTTAACCATGTTGTTGTCTATACCTTTTCTTTCTGTAGGTGCTTCTACCACTAATAGATCAATACTTCAAGAACCACTCTCTCTACTTCCTCTCCTCCCCCAGTAAGAATCTCAGCAGCAGTGGGTATGCTTCAAACAAAGAGAAAGAGATGGTTACCAGGTACATTAACACTGTTACTACACTGTTATAAATGCCCTATTGATTGATTGGTAGAATTGGTGTGTTAGATACGGGCAAAAAATTATATGATAAAATGGAAAGGATGGAAATGGAAAATTTACTTACCATAACTTTTCTTTACAGCACTTTGTCTCTGAAATATTAATCCTAATCCTAAATATTAATCCTAATTCCTAATCCTACTTGTCGCTATCTATCTATTCTTTTCTCAGCCTAATTACTTGCCATTAATTTTTCTTATTAACTCCACTGTTTTTTCTCACCCATCGCTCACTTTATTCTTCAGTCTTTTCTGTAAGCTGGCAGCTCTTGTTAGACACAGGATCTCTCTCTTTGGTAAGAGATTGCTTACTCTCTGCCTCACCTGTGTGTTGTGATACTTGATATCATGTGGTGAATCCTGAAAATTGAGATTTTGATTGTGTATTTTTGTTTTCAGGAAGTGACTCTGCCACTATGGTTAGCTGTCTTCATATCCTGGCCCACACACTTGACACTAGGTATATTGACCATACATTGAAATGATGCAAGCATAATTCAAGTTCACTTTTATTTGCATTTAAATGCCAGACCAGTTTAAAATAAGTGTCGATGCAGATACTGGGGCGAAACTTAAAGTAAAATAAAGCATGTTAATGATGACCACATGAGTTAGTTGTAAAGTAGGTATGTCATTTAATTAGCTCTTTGTGATGGGTGCCTTTGACCACTGTTAAAACTAACGATTTTGTGCTAATTCTTTGGCTTCTACTAAGTTTCACCACCATGGGTGATAGTCACAGTGGGGTTATTCTGCTTCTCAAAGTGCCCATGTATTATGTTTTGGACCTTATTTAGGAATGTGTTATTTAGGCATTCAAACATTTTCATAAAGGTTTCATAAAGTCAAAAACAAAAATGCATATTTCAATCAGTTACTGTTATGTCAATTTTCTGAAAAGGGTTTAACAAAATTACATAAAGCACTGCCAGCTAAACACTAACAATAACAACATGAGTAGACCTTACACTTGATTGTTTACACAGAAAAAAAAATTACAGTTCATCTTTATAGGCATACCAGCCTCAGCCAAGCATGAAAAGTCTTTTGGCCATATTTTCCATTTTATATGTTGTTTAAATTCGCATTTACACTGGAACTTCCACTGTAGTCAATTTATCAATCCAGGATACACATCTGTGCTACTCTTATGCAGGCGGGTCATGCAATTGGATTATTGATGTAAATTGCAACATAGTAATGGATTACAGCAACCCAGTCTCACAGAAAACAAAAACGTTCACATGCAACCTATTTGCAGCACCTTCTATACACTGAATTTCAAAGTTCTGTCACAAGCATATCTTGCATATATCTTGCAGTGCAGGTATTTTCAAAAAGTGGAATGACTCTGTTAGTCTCTGTAACCCAAAAATACTCCTAGAAAATAAGAAAAATAGGCAACAGAGACTACAGAGACTTTCTATGTTTTGAAAAAAATAAAAATTAGTTATTACATATCGATCTTATTCAAATAGCACAGTGGCAAAGGTGAGCTTGGTTAAATTACGATGGTCCATAACACGCCATTGTCATACGGGACTATGATTCCCATCAGCCACTGCACCTCACCTGATCACAACACTCACATCACATTACTGTTTGCACCAGATTCACGTTTTGGTTTAATGAGCACTAGTATTTAAGTCTCGTCTGTATAGCACTCTTTGTCTAGTGTCTGTAGTGAGTAGCGTCTTTGTATGTTGTTATATCCATGCCATGCTCATGTATGTTTCATGCCTGTCTAGTTTCTGTGTGTGTTTATATTAAGTAGCCTTAATCCTTGTTCATGTGTGTTGCACTTTAAATAAAAGACTCCACACTTGTATCCGTCTCCAACCAATCCGTGACAGCCATATAGAGCATGCAAGTAAAAGTTTGATACATTTGATATGCAACATACAGTATGCTTGTGACAGAATATTTATATAAACTGTGTACATATAGTGTGGTGCAAGTAAGTTGCGTACATTTTTTTTTGAGTCTGGGTTGGAATATAGAGAAATAACAGTGTGTCACACTTTCCATGGCAACATGTCTCAGTGTGCATTTCCATGCCTTAATACGCATCATATGCAATAACACAAGTTATGCTTACATGCAGCCTAATAATCCATTAATAATCCAAATGAATAAAATGTTCACATATTAAAATTGCATTGCTGTTCATTGGGTTACATGCGACAATTGTCACAAAAATACCAAGCATATATAATATGACAATCTTATTGCTTATTATTTTTGTGCTTATACCATGATCATGAAAAATTCCTCCAGAACAGTGATGAAGTCTGGCTCTGAGTTGGTGAAGGCTGCCTTGAGAACATTCTTTGAGAATGCAGCAGATGACCTGGAGAAAACCCTGGAGAACTTGAAGCTAGGGAAGTTCACACACTCACGCAGCCAGATGAAGGGTGTATCACAGAACATCAACTACACCACAGTTGCCCTGTTGCCCATCCTCACTGCCCTGTTTGAGCACATCACTGAGCATCAGTTCGGAGTGGACCTTCTGTGTGAGTAAAGCTCTATACATGTAGTCCAGCATTATGGAAAAGCTGATTGTCTTAGCTTTAAGTCTATATAGTATATATTTCTGTTGCTGTATCAGTATAGAATTATTTTTAAAAAATAATACACTTGCTGATTGCATCTCTCTAATGGGTCTGTGTTTATGATTCACATCTTTCTGCCTGTTTTTAGTGGATGATGTCCAGGTGTCATGCTATCGGATCCTTAGCAGCCTCTACTTATTGGGAACTGGGAAGAACATCTATGTTGAAAGGTAGAAATGGGGAGGTTTTACATACTTTTAAGATAGGAGCAGATTTACTAAAATAAGCCTAAGAGCCTTACAGACATTTTAGTGACTGTTTGCACCGGTGGTCATGGCATGCAACTGAAAACAAGCACACCTTGACTTGGGAATATATGACCAGCTCAATATACAAAACCACATGGCACAAGTGAGGGGTCAGATATGAAGCACGTGGGATAGATATGAAACAGTGTCAGGGTCACAGTGATTTGAATTAGGCTACTACTTTTTTTATATATATTTTGAGAAATAGAACCAACTAAATTCATTTTAAAATATCACCAGATGTTACAAACAAAGGTTTATATTTAACATTAAAAACTTCCAAACTTACAGTTGCTGCATTTAAAGTGTGCACCCAGCATGGTTACCATTTATAAGCTGCTATATAATAAGCTAAGTGTACGTAAGCTAAGTATGTCTATTACATTTGGAACTTTTCAGTTTTTAATTGTTTACATTTTATTGAGTGCAACCTGGTCATTTGGGAATTTTGCATACTTCTGAACACATCACAGAAATTTTATTAAGACTTATAGTATTATAGTAGTAGTATTATAATTATATAATATATAGTAGTATTGTGATTAAGTAAGTATAGTTAGTGCAGCTAAGAATTTGTGTTATTCAATAACAACCAGAAATATACTCACAGGATATAAAGACTCTGTATGTATATGATCGGTTTTACTGTAGACAGCTTCCAGCTCTAGGTGAGTGCTTGGCCACCCTGGCAGGAGCGATGCCCGTGGCATTTTTGGAGCCTCACCTCAATGTACACAACCCGTTCTCTGTCTTCAACACCAAATCAGCACGGGAACGGGCCAGTAAGTGTTACATTTTTGGGCAGTAAACCTCTTCATTAGCTGCTGACGACAAGATTAAGAGTTATATTTGTGCAGTACTGTTAATTCTGTTTCAATATTTCACTACTGAAGCCGTTGACAGCATGTTTTAATCTTTAAATTGTATATTTTCTGCATGAATGCCTTTGTTACCTGCCTCTTGTTTACTACTTATTAATTACCTATTAAGTACTTATTACTTACCAGGCCATCTCTTGATTTGATAGTAATAACAATTTTAGCTGTAAAATGTATTACTCAACTACCACATTGTCATCTCAGTTGTTTGCAATATAAACAATATTCACATTCTTGGGAAACCTGCTGATGGTGGTGTGTGTACACAACTGTGACTGTATATTGTGGCATTACTATTATAAGGTTCTATCTGGGTTAAGAATAAATGGGAGATAGAACCTTGTAATACCTTATAATACTAAGCTCATGTTATATGTTTGTGTGAAAATATTTTAACCCACTAGTTTTCCTCTCTCCTCAGTATTAGGCATGCCTGATACTGTAGAACAGATGTGCCCAGAAGTGCCGCATCTGGACTGCCTGATGAAAGACATCAATGACATGTCTGAGTCAGGAGCTCGCTACACTGAAATGCCCCATGTCATTGAGGTAGTGCTGCCCATGCTGTGTAACTACTTATCCTACTGGTGGGAGAGAGGCACAGAGAACCAGGCCAAGGGCACAGCAACGGCATGTAGCACCACTGTCACCTCTGAGCACCTGAGCGTCATCCTGGGCAACATCCTCAAGATCCTGAATAGCAATCTGGGCATTGATGAGGCCTCCTGGATGAAGAGGATTGCAGGTAAGGAAGATGTCTAATAGTGGTAAGTAGACTAAGGCACATGAACTAGATTTTTAGTCAGACAAGTGCCAAACAGCAAAAAGTTTAGTCATCTTGACCTACTACTGTTTTTCAGAATAGCCCATATGACCAAAAATCTTCATAGACATGGCTTGTAAGCTTGAGAGCAGCAATTAACAGATTTAGGAGACCTGGAACTCTAGATCCTTCATCATAGCGCACACACAAATACAAGGCGTAATATTGTGGCATTGTGTATTTTTGGTATCTCCATGAGCACCGGCACATGTGGAACATGGCCCAGAGAGGCCAAATGTAAAAATGTAAAAAGGAGTTGGGTTTCAGTGAATCCATTATCACATGTTGTTAAGTACGTTGCAATATCAAATTAAATTGTTTTTACATTTTCTGTTTTAATTGTCACTAGATTTTATGTTGATGTTTTAGTAGAAGTGTAATACACGCAGAGACTTGGATACAAATACATATGGCTACACTCTGCAGTCTAGACTTGCAGTCATGAGATTATATAAATTCTATTTAATATTTTAAGATATATTTAATAGTTTCTGTTCCAAAATACAGTAAACGCCAAATTCTCACATTGTGTTTTTAATCAGTGGAACTGAGAGAAAAAAACATTGCCCTGAAGACAGGGACAAAGGAAGGGCTAGACTACAAGTTCATGCTAGACAATAATTAGCAAACTCGACACCATCTACTTCAAGACTACAGCAGCTTTGAAAAGGTTAGAAAAACTTCCAAAAAAAAAATTAGCTGAATCGAAAGTTTTTCAGTATTGTGACATTTTACTAGTGAGGACTAGCTAGAATATTAGAATACCTTGGACAGCATTTGTTTATAGTTAGACTTAAATTGTGAGAATTCACCAAAAAAATGGCACAGCAAAAAAAAAAAAAAAGAAAGAAAGAAACAAAAAGTGTTTTGTTGTGTATAATAATGTAGTTAAATTCATGTTAAGCAAACCAACACTAGTATTTTGTTTCTTATGATTGACATTTGCACCATCTTGCAGTGTATGCTCAGCCTATCATCAGCAAGGCGAGGGCAGATCTTTTAAAGACACACTTCCTGCCAACACTGGAGAAATTAAAGAAGAAGACAGTGAAGGTGGTGGCAGAGGAGGAGCTTCTCAAAGCTGACAACAAAGGCGATACCCAGGAGGCAGAGCTACTGATCCTGGATGAGTTTGCAGTGCTGTGCAGGGATCTGTATGCATTCTATCCCATGCTCATTCGCTACGTGGACAACAACAGGTAATACCGTCATATTACCGTAAACATTAGGGTCGTAAATTTGCTCAGTAGCTCATTCGACTACAACAGGTCATGTTTCAGTGCGCCTTAAAAATGACCAGTATTTTTTTTTATTTGTATTGTCAGCAATTTGATAGTGTTTACTGAAATGAATCAACATCAAAACTTAGAAATGCATATGTAAAACTACAGCAGTACAATACTGATGATTTTATGTTGAAAAACGCCAGCTCAGTGTAGATTTCCTATTCAAGTTTCAAGTTCAAGTTTATATATTTATATAGCACCTTAAAAGCAACGAGTGCTGACCAAGGTGCTGCATAGCCAAAACGTCAGAAATATCAACTAACAAAAGCATTAAAACATATCAAATTTAAAATCATTAAATAATACAATAAGTAATGCAAAACATCACCAAACAAAAAACAAACAGAAACAAAACAAAAAAGTGTTTTCAAGTTAAGCAAAAGCTTGAGAAAAAAAGATATGTTTTAAGAGATGATTTAAAAGAAGATAATGTAGGGGATGATCTGATGGATAAAGGCAAAGAGTTCCAGAGCATAGGACCAAGAACTGAAAAGACCCTGTTCCCTTTAGATTTTAAACGAGATTTTGGGGACAATCAATAACTTCTGAGAAGATGATCTAAGCGTTCTCACAGGAGAATAAAAATGGAGAAGATCGGAAATGTAAATAGGGGCAAGACCGTGAAGTGCTTTAAATACAAAAACTAGAACCTTAAAATCAACTCTGAATTTAACAGGTAACCAGTGAAGTGAAACTAACACAGGGGTAATATGCTCCCTCTTTTTTGTCCCTGTCAAAAAGCGAGCAGCAGCATTCTGTACTAATTGTAAACGCGATAGTGAAGACTGGTTAATTCCAGCGTAAAGAGCGTTCCAGTAATCCAGCCTGGTTGAAATGAATGCATGAATAACAACCTCTAAATCATTAAAACTGAGAAAACTTTTCAGCTTGCGAAGCTCCTTAAGCTGTAAAAAACTGGCTCTGACTACAGAGTTAATTTGTTTGTCAAATTTTAATTCAGGATCAAAAATAACTCCCAGATTTTTAACCTTTTCACGGATGTTTTCTTCAAAAGGGCCCAGAGTAGGTCTTAAATTATGTAAAAGGTGAGAAGGGCCAAACAAAATAACTTCAGTCTTTTTTTGATTCAACTGTAGGAAATTATTTTCCATCCAATTCTTGATGTCCTCTAAACAAACCAGCAAGGAGGACACTGAATCAGAGCCTGATTTTAGAGGGAAATAAAGCTGAGCATCATCTGGATAAATGTGGTATGAAACTTTATGAGACTCAAATATAAAACGAAGAGGGAGCAAATACAGGGAGAATAAAATTGGACTCAAAATAGAGCCCTGAGGTACCCCACAAGTGATGGGAACTGAGCTTGATGAAAATTCACCAATTTCCACCGAAAAACTCCTATTTGTGAGATACGATGCAAACCAATCTAATGCAGTACCACAAATGCCAACCTCAAGATTTAATCTTTTTAACAGGATGCGGTGATCTACTGTATCGAAAGCAGCGCTCAGGTCCAAATATTATTAAAGTATGGATGTAAGGAGCCAAAGCAGAAGGTGTAGTAAGCAGATCTGATATTCTCCTGGGTTTATTATGACTCCTCTCCAGGTCACGATGGCTGAAAGAGCCTGATGCTGACTCCAATGAGCTTTTCAGGATGGTAGCAGAAATTTTCATCCTGTGGTGCAAGTCACACGTAAGCTTTTCTGAATTCTGTTTTTTTCCTGTCAACATGACAAAAATAGTAGATCAAATTAAAGAACCTCCAGTGCACCACTTTAGAACTCCCACACTTCTTAGCTCATACTTACACACCTAAAACCTTTAGACTTCCAGAAAATCATTTAACTAGGGTATTAGTACATCCTGAAGCAACTTTTTCAAACAAGTTTTGTTATATCTTCTGTCAGATTCACCTCAGTGTCATTTTTCTCATGCAGAATTTTAAGAGAGAGGAACAGAACTTTGTTGTGCAGAATGAGATCAATAATCTCTCCTTCCTCACTGGGGACAGCAAGACAAAGATGTCGAAGGTAGGAGTGATGAGTGACGGGTTTACAAAATTCTTTACAGGAAAAACAAATCAAACATTATATGATGGCTGGCTGAGACAGTACGTCATACAAGGGCTTAAATGGAAATGTTAAAAATAATCAATTTGGAGCAACAACTTCTCTTGCTGAATATTGAAATGAAGACACAAAGGTTTTTTTTTATTTCTCTCTGCACTGTAAGATTGCATTTAAACATGTTTAGCTGTTAGCTTGTAAACTATTGCTATAAGAATGATAAGAAAATCATGAGAAATGCTGATGCTGACTGAGGCAAATGATGTTTTATTCATGGATCATGCCTATAATAGCACTCATCCCATTTTACAAATTTTACACAAATAACTAATCATACTGCTTCACTAACACTGGCATTAAGATCTCCAGTCAGCTTGCCATTTTAACATTACAGCATACTGCAGTTTTTCACAAACAACCCAACAGTGCGTGTAAAAATGAGAATTGTCTAAGCCTTTGTAGCCTTTCAAATATTATGGAAACTTTCACATCCTGTATACTGTATATTGTATATAAATACGGTCAACACTAGAATTATTGCCATCTTTCAATAATAATAATAATAATTATTATTATTATTATTATTGTTATTATTATTATTATTATTATTATATGTGTTATATGTGTTACTGAGTCAAATTTCCAGTTCATAAATTTTTCTGCTTTGTGTAACATAAAAAAACAGGTGAAAAAATTACATTTCCAGCATCACTTTTATCATTGTTGTTGTTGTTGTTGTTATAAATTACGCCACATTTTTTTTCCCGGAAGGGTAAAAAATACATCAATCAGCCATAACATAAAAACCACTGACAGGTGAAGTGAATAACACTGATTATCTCATTATAATGTCAAGCTGGCGGAGGCAGTGTGATGCTCTGGGCAATGTTCTGCTGGGAAGACTTGGGTTCTGGCATTCATGTGGATGTTACTTTGACATGTACCACCTACCTAAACAGACTAAGTACACCCCAGCGGTATTCCCTAATGGCAGTGGCCTCTTTCTGCAGGATAATATGGCCTGCCACACTGCAAAAATTGTTCAGGAATGGTTTAAAGAATATGATAAAGAGTTCAAGGTGTTGACTTGGCCTCCAAATTCCCCAGATCTCAATCCGATCAAGCATCTGTAGGATGTGCTGGACAGACAAATCTGATGGAGGCCCCACCTCGCAACTTACAGGACTTAAAGGATCTGCTGCTAACATCTTGGTGCCAGATACCACAGCACACCTTCAGAGGTCTTGTAGAGTCCATGCCTCGAAGGGTGAGAGCTGTTCTGGTGGCACAAGGGGACCTACACAATATTAGGCAGGTGGTTTTAATGTTAGGGCTGATCAGTGTACTCTGGCAATAATTGATTAAATGTTAATGATGTTATGCCAGTTTCCACCACAAGGGGCAGCTGATTAATTTCTTCTTACCCTTAAGACCAAGGTTGTTACATGTTAACAATTAGCCAGATTGCTACAATTTACAAGATTGCTACAGCAAATATGCATTGTAATTCTTGATGTATGTGCAGGCTCCAAGCACTGTAAGTACTCTGTTTAGCCTTGTTTACCCCGATTTTGCATGGGTTGCTATCTGGCTGAATGCAGCTGAGCTGGTATTGAGTTGACAATGCAGACCAGTATCGGCCTGTATCTGTATAAATATGCATAAATATACAATTTTTTGATTGTGGGATTATTAAACTGTAATAATTAATATACATACAATTAAAATCTTTATCTATTTATCTGGCTGTATTTATTCCAGTTTGGCACAAACGAATGAAGTTTAGTGCTGTTCATTGCTAGTAATACGAAGCCATTAATAAATCACTATTCTTCATACAGAGACAGTTGTTCAGCTTTATAATTTGAGTATAGAAAGCAGTTATTAAAATTGGTGCTGTAATGTTTTGTTATACAAGGCAGAAAAAAATAAATGAAGTGGAAATTTGAATTGGGAACACTATTTATTTGTTTGTTTGTTTAATTACATTTTTTACCTTACACTTCAGGGATTTCAAAGGAACAATTTTTAAATTCTAAAGTGTCTTCTTAAGTGGTATGACACAATTAAGCAATTAAGCAAAACAAAAATCAGCACCCCATAATTAATATTTGTTATAGCCTCTGCTACAGAATATAACAGACCTCTTTCTGTCTAACAATGTTGGAGGAATTGTGGGATCTTGTGTCACTCCTCCATGCCATTATATTGTTAAGTTTGCCCAAGTAAAACTCTGCTTTCAATGCAGACTACAGATTTTAGTTTAAAGTAAAGTTTAGACTAAGATGGTTATCACAAAATATTGATTTTGTCTACCGCAGCCACTTGTGTGTTGTTTTGGATGTACAGTGAGGGGAAATAATATTTGGGCCCTATTGTATTTGTTATTTAATAAATTTAAACAAACAATCAAACAAATAAAAAAAAAATTTCCATGCATATATCCACTTCAATTTTACAAACACAACATCTTCTGACTCTGTACTTATAAATATAAACAAAAAAGTACCCATTCTGTATTGGTTGGGAATATTTCATGCAACAAATAGCAGTCATTATGAATTTGAAGGAGGTAAAGTTCTCAGGGACAAGATTATTAAAAAACACTTGAATGGGAAAGGCTACAGAGCAATAACAAAGAACAGAGACCTTAAACATCCCTGTCAGTACAAGTTGTTTGATAATATTCAGGTGGAAAATTCATGGAACCACAACTAATTATACCCAGACAGGTACACCATGCAAGATGTCACACCACGTTCTCAGATTATTGATTGATCATTGAAAGAAGGTAAGACATAAGCCAGTAGTCACTCAGTAAGGGTTACAGGATGACCTGAAGGCAGCAGGAACAACAGTTACACATGGTTCAATAAGCAGTAAATTGCACAGCGAACATCTCCATTCCTACATCCCACACAAAACTCCTCTGCTAATAAAGAAGCACAGAGATGCATGTCGTAAAGCAGTACGGAGGAAGTACGGATCATGCATCATATTTTGACCGTATTTTGCATCATAATATAGGGCTGCTTCTCTGCAAAAGGTACTGGGGCATGTCATTGAAGGAAATGAACAGAGCAATGTAATGAGGCATATTAGAGAAGAATTTAATCTCATTGGCCAGAAAACGGAATCTGGGAAAAAGATAGACCTTTCAACAAAGTAACTCAAGAAGGCCTTGCATGGCCTGACTTGAATCCCATAGAAAATTTATGGAGGAGTTTTAAATTGTTAGTTCATCAGAGGTCATCCCTCATCAAGGCTCATCAAGGTTACCCTCATAACCTTGGGCAATTGATGACAATTTGCCAAGAAGAATGGGCCATAATTAAACATACAGTTTCTTTATGCTTATGAATACATACTTTATGTTCATATTCATGAGTACAAAGTCAAAAGACATTATGTGTATATAAATCTGCAGTGGATATATGCACTGGAAGTATATTAATAACTAAAACAAAAGTGTTCGAATACTTATTTCCCCTCACTGTATGTTTAGAGTCCTGTTGAAAGCCCAACAGCCAAATCTCAACCTCCTGGCAGAGGCAGTCAGTTTTGGGGATATCTTCTCAAGTCTGGGGATATTTTTAAATATCTTTTCAAAGAATTCCCAAATAGCTTATTGACCACTACTCATGAAACAACCCCAAAGCATCAGTGATCCACCATGCACAAGGCCAGCTGTAGTTGTAATGATGCTTGCACTGTATTTATACTTAAGGCACTGTATTTTCTAGGCTAGGGCCCCTTTCCTGAAGGGTGACAGTAATTTACAAGTTGACCGTATGTGCTACATGTAATACTTAGGACATATTTAACCTGTGTTTTCGCCATCTCGGTATGACACGTAAATAACGTCAACACATCTTTTAACTCTGACAGGAAATTATTTGCGCACAATGCAATATTGGAATTAATTATATCTCTAGAGTTCATTTAATGGATCACTATGTTTTAATTCAGCCTGTTGAAGATTTAATCTAGTGATGATTTTTCTAATAATAACCTGGCTGTTGGAGTTAAAATAAAAGGAAGTCAATCAGATCACATTGTTCATACTTTTTCCTGTGCAAAGATACTAACTATGCCTTTTTTTGTGATATTCTTTTTCTTTCCTTCTTTCTTTCTTTCCTTCCATCCTTCCGTCCTCATACTCTCTCTCTCTCTCTCTCTCTTTCTGACTCACCCAGTTGTTTCTGCCAAAGGTACAGTGAGGCTGCATGTAAGGTTTTATGTTCTCTGTGTCTGAGAGTGGGGGCAGGATAGGTTTGCTCACTGCATCCATTTTCAGCCATGCATCACTAATCACCTTCAACTTGCTCGGCTTTATTTCTGTCTGCCCACATCATGGGCATCTTATGAGGCATCAGAGCTAAATAGCAACTATCTACACACTTTGTACATTTGTTAACCTTTGTTTCTTTTAATCTGAACCCAAGTACACATATAACTACAGAGATGAGTTCCACTTTTACCCTAATCTTGTGACTTTAGGTACAGTTTCACTGTGGATCTACTCTACTCATCAACAGTATGGTTGAAGTGTATTATGTGTTTAGCTGTGAGCTCTGACTGATGCAAATTGCATTTATATGCAGTTATCCAAACACATAAGACAGACATAATTCTTATAGATACAATGCAGCACAATATCATTTAAAAATCCAAGAACAAAGCTATTGTACAATATGTTATACAGTTATTTTATTTGGCTGCATTGATTTAAGGCAGTTTGTTTAGGCTAAGGCTCCCTGTTCCTGAAGTCAGATTATAACTTTTTTGTAATCAAATACAGTTAAAAAATTTAAGAAATTGAGAATATTTGTTACTTTATGCAAATGAAGCATTGGTCAAATTAACCTACTCTCTATGGCCAAATTTTTGTGGGCACCTGGCCAGCACACCCATATGTGCCTTTTGAACATCCCATTCCAGATTTTTGCTGTTATAATAACCTCCACACTTCTGGGAAGGCTTTTTCACTAGATTTTGGAGCGTAGCTGTGGAGATTTGAGTTCTTCTACTCCAACCTCAGTGAACCATGTCTTCATGGACCTCACAGGGGCATTGTCATGCTGGAACGGGTTTGGGCTAAAGCTCTTAGTTTCAGTGAAAGGAAATTGTAATGCTATAGCATACAAAGACCTCCTATATATAATTGTGTTCTTCCAACTTCATGACAACAGTTCGGGGAAGGTCCACATATGGGTGTAATGGTCAGGTGTCCACAAACTTTGGCTATACAGCATGCTTTAATTTAACTAGACAGAAATCGACAAGAATGTAAAATGTAAGGAAAACTTATTATGCCAATCAAAAAATCACATTACGATTATTTGTCTTCTTGGGTGTAACGGGATCATGCAAGCGTGTTTTGTTGTCCTGTGTGTGGTTTTGGATCATTTTCTGTGAATCTAAATTGTCTTTTATGTCTTGTGGATTATGTGTTATGCTGTAGCATGGTGTCTGCTCCCTTTCTTCTCTTTTTCTCGGTGCTGTGCCTTTATTCATGTGTAGTAGTATCTGTGTTTGGTGCATTGGAGTGACTTTTGAATTTAGTGAGCCTTGAAAGCAGTCTGTGGTGAGGAAGTGTTTAATTTTTGTCTTTCTGGAAACAGCTAGAGAGTTTATAAGTATGTATCAAAACACATTATTATGCTTTACATTATTAGAAAGCAATCGTCACACCTGAAACCTGAATGAAAGTAATTGTACATAGAGCTTCATTGGAGCTTTAAGAAGCATTAGGAATAAAATTCTTACAAAGGATTATTACCAGATTACAAAGGATAATAAGCATAAATATTTATGTATTCAGGGGATATTATTACCTTGTGTCTCATTGTATTAATAAATGAATAAATAATTGGCCTCTATCAGCAACATCATGTCTATTCTGACAGAATTTAATGAAGATTCCTGTAAATCACCTGAAGTCTAATTCATGCATATCTTTTTCAGATTTTATTATCATAGAATATAATTTTTCCATAACAGCGGATACAGGCAGATGAGAAATTCTTCGGTGGATTGTTCTTGCTGACAAGCTGATCTTGTCCTGCACTGACATTCTCAGTCACCTGAAAGCTCCTGTGTTTATCTTTGTAGAACCCGGTCTGTGAGGGTGTAGAGGAATCCTATTTTGCACTAATACAAAAGCATCATAGTCATTGAGTGTGCAGTCATTGCCTGTGCAGTTCACAGTTTCCTGTTGAAACTCTAGCTAGCTTGAACTTTTGCTCAAAAAAAAAAAATATATATATATATATATATATATATATATATATATATATATATAATAAAAGAATATAAAAAAATAAAATAAAAAATATAATAAGTGAACTGGGCCTACTCAGCAATTTTATACATCCCACAAAGCTTGGTAAAATGTTTAAATACTGTATATCATAGGGCACAACAGTGTAAACTTTGTATCAGTTGTTACATAAATGCAATACTACTGTATATGCAAAGGCCAAGATCTAATGAAACAGTTAATGATCAGAAACTGTCTGTGGTGTTATATTTAATAGTAAACTATTCTGCCTATTTCTTCAACCAGATGCACAGGTTCATTATACTTCTAGATTTTTTTTCTATATATTTATTAGTTAGTTGCTCCAACCTTGAGATAAATTCCAAATGAAAATATTAACTTCTTTGACCAGCTCAATAAAGTGTATTTGTCTTCTGTATATTTTTTGTTGTAGCTTGTTTTCATTGTCACCATAATTGCAGTGTGTGCATGTAAGTCCTGGCTTAGCAAGAGTGTGTATGTTGAGTGGTTTCTCTGCTCAGGCAGGAGGACAGGATCAGGAGAGAAAGCACAAGAAGAGACGTGGTGAGGTTTACTCCATCCAGACCTCGTTGATTGTGGCAGCTCTGAAAAAAATGCTACCTATTGGCCTGAACATGTGCACGCCTGGAGACCAGGAGCTCATCTCATTGGCTAAGACTCGCTATGGCCTGGTAAGGCTGTGTGGCTTGTAAGGGTCATAGAAAAAAAAACAGCAATCATCTACAGGCTTTAGAGGAACTAATAGGCTGCTTCCATTCTGCTTATTTTAGAAAGATACAGATGAAGAGGTGAAGGAGCATTTGAGGCGGAACATGCACCTGCAAGAGAAGGTGGGCCATGATATCCTTTCAGTTTAATTTTTAAAAGCTCTACCCCAGTACTAAGTATATCCTAAATGCCATAAACAAAGCGTTCTCAAACTTAGATTTACAGTAAATGTGTACAATAATGTTAGCTTGTTTATTGGAGAGTTTTTTTATTTTTTTTTATTTTTAATTTCTGAACTTCCCACCAACAGAATCCATTTATTAAATAAAATTGTCACTAAATTCCAGTTTATATTTTTTATATGCATAATAACTTTCATAATGCTGGGTTGTGTTTTTCAGCACTCTAACAAAATTATAAAATTGTGGGACCCCTGACTCTTTTTCATGGACCTCTTAAACCCCAAGCCCAAAATAAAACACATACCATTTTTGTTGTTTGTTGAGGAAAGCTCCTCATTGCCTCTATGTTTAGGGGACTTCAGGAGGTGATCCAGTACCCTTAGATACAGAGCCCCCATGATGCTTACCAAAAGTGGACAATGACAGTGTCCTGATGGAGTGACTGAGTCTTAGGGCAAAGACCATCAAAAGTTAGAAGGTTGCTGGAGCCCCATGGACACTAAAATGAAAAACATAGCATTGCAGTAGTCTTCTAAGCATACTGAACATGGTCTTTTGGGGTGAGGGGAGTCCTGTCTGGTGTGGGCTCCAGATCCACTTTTTTGTTGGCTGTTTGGACATTCTGCTCATTGGCAGCACAACGTGGGCTCAATTGTCACGTAAGATTTCCTTTCAGAAGCCATATAATGTGCTTGCTTGGCCTCGTGCTCTCTCACTTCCTATGTTTCTGCATCAATTGCTCATGCTAGGTGGCATTCAGATATTATCTACATTAGAGAAACCCAGTGAAGACCTGTGGCAGTTCCCAAATGGCAAAAAGATCTTATCTTATTTTGCCTCTGGTGTGTAGTCCTTTTATTTCCATGTTTTGGTGGTTGTCCGGGGTGGTTTTGTGGTTTCCAGACTTTGGGGGAAACTCCCGGCTCAGTGGTACCCTAAAGACCCATTAAGTGACGTTGCCAAGTTCTTAAACCAACAAAATAACAGTATTATTAGAGCTTTATATTGACACAGCTGTATGTAGTCTGTATTACGTCCAGTGCTGTGTAACACAAATGTCATACCGTTTATTTTCAGTTGATATCTTTAACATTTTCAGTTTAATAGAACAATAACTGTATAAATGACCTTGTGCTCTCTCTCATAGTCAGAGGACCCTGCTGTGAGGTGGCAGCTTCATCTTTATAAAGATGTGATTGTGAAGAATGAGGGCCCACCTGATCCAGACCGCGCGATTGATCGCCTTCAGACCATCTCAGCTGCAGTGTTTCACCTTGAGCAGGTCTACACATACATTTTGGATTTTTTTGCCATTAAAAAAGACTCCTTTGCATGAAATTAAAATGTGTTTTTTGCTGGCTAAGAAATTTAAATGGCAACATTTGGTATTAGTTTGGTATTGTTTTGTATTAAAATGATATCTTACTTTTTATCCTTTCTTGTCACCCTATCACACATGTACTGTAGGTGGAGCAGCCACTAAGGTCCAAGAAGTGTGTGTGGCAAAAACTACTGTCCAAACAGCGTAAGCGTGCAGTAGTGGCCTGTTTCCGTATGGCACCATTATACAACCTACCCAGGTATGCCACTTGTTGCACATCCTGATATTGACATTCCATACCATGGCCAACAAGAAGTTAAATTTGATCAGCCAGTCACAAACTGAGCTATATAACATTACCCATAGCTTTATTGGATTAAAGTAGTGCTTGCAATAAAAATACTGGTTTTAATCCTGCAATATAATAGTGTACCAACATTAGCTAAGCTAGTCAGCTACATAAACACAGCACTGCACTAATATTAACCTGCTGACTAGCAAGAGTTAACATGAAATCCCTGGGAATATCTATCATTATGTAGCATGTTCACTAGCAAACAGTGTCCTTTTCTATTGTGTAATTAATTAGATAACATTTCTAACTTAATAGACCCTTTATTGGCTACCCATGTGGGGTCATGATCACAAGGTGACAGCTTTTCCATTGGTACTCGGCAAGGAAAAGAGCAAACAGGAGTAAGCCACAAGCTTAGAACCCAGTTTAACCCCTGTATGAAGATGAATCCTATACCTGTTGGATAATATACCACACTTTTGTGTCTTTCTTTTTTTGTTCTCCTCTTCTCTTTTTTTCATTTCTGTCCTTCTGTTCTTCCTCAAGCTTATCATTGCAGTATGTAATTTCATGCTCTGTTGCTGTGTAACTCAATACCACAGTAGCATCACCAGAATTGATAGGCAAGTGGAAGCAATAAATTTGAACTCTTACCTAATTAGTCCTGTCATTCATTTTTCTTGCTGATGCATTTAGCTGTTCTCTTATTAGACTACAT
Organism: Pangasianodon gigas; assembly: GCA_022758105.1. Classification (NCBI taxonomy): domain Eukaryota; kingdom Metazoa; phylum Chordata; class Actinopteri; order Siluriformes; family Pangasiidae; genus Pangasianodon; species Pangasianodon gigas. Next base: position 20,668,570 of record CM040463.1, on the reverse strand, counting down.
CCATTTCACTTTTGACCATTCAATCTTATCCAAGGCTAAAAATGATTACAGTTCAGAATCCTGTTTCTGTTTTCTTTGAAAGTTTGTTCGTTTGCTTTATTTATTTATGCTTAGGGGTCCAAACAACAAAGATGCTGTAATCTCTCTATTAATATTTTCATTCTGTATTCATGATTTTATTGAAACGATGATCATGAGTCACATGTGATTCATGATTGTGTTATATGTGTTTTCTTCTTTTGTACATTTGCTGTTCTCTTCCATTGACAACATTGCCCTTCTCTTTAGGCACAAAATTAATAATTACTTCCTGAATGCCTACCGACACTTTTGGCTGGAAAAAATGCATGAGAGAGCAGATTATGACAGTCTGCTCTCCATGCTAACGGTAATGTAGTGCTTGGGGAATGTTTATTGGTTGATCCCTCAATTAGTTCATCTCCTAGACATGGTTTGGACTGCAACAGATCTTCAGTAGGGAGTCTCACTGGTCAACTGGTTATGTGATAATACTACTGATAACTCACCTAGCTGTAAAAGCATTACAGTGTTTACAGACAATTACATACTAAGCTGTACGAACTGTTTCCACATTTTCCACATTTTCACATTACGGAATAAGCTCTGACTGTCTCTGTGAATTTATTGAGATTTATACCATCAACGGTGTGATTTACCCCGAGATTTATGGCAGTATTCAGAGTTGTCCCTAAAAAATTGAGGTATAAAAACGTGGACTGACAAAACAGACTGTTTCCTTTGCTGTCTATTGCAATATGATGTAGCATAAATGTAAGATACAATGAAAATGCAATTTAGGCTAATATGATAGTATGCAAATGAGAAGTAGGCAGAGATTCAAATAGGAGAAATAGTATAGTAATAGTAGTAATAATAGTAGTCGGCTAATATATTGTGAATATGTTAAAGATGACACGTTAGTATCCTAGTCATGCTAATCATGTTAATCATGCTATCACTGCAGATTTCTCAATTTAACAATATATTGGCTGTCAGCTTATAAAACAGCACTTGATGCAATTGATAAATTGTACTCATATTTTGGTTAATTTGAACTATTCCTAAAAGAAAACATTTATATGGTTTAATGTAGAATGGTTACAGCTCATGTTACGTAGCGTGGACTTCCAAAATTTATTGTAATAATCAGCATGCCATATAAAATTCAGGCTTCAATATAAGAATGGCCTCTGTTTACTGGCCTCAGTGTCATACCGTCATTATATTCTTTCACATATAAGCAGTATGACCAGTTAGGCTTCCTGTGTATATCACTAACCTTTTCCTCCCTAGCACTTTTTGTTTGCCAGCCATAACTTCCTGTCTCACTCTCCCTAGTAACCCTGGTAACCAAAATAATCATAGTAACCCTGCTTAATCTTTAATCCTCCCACCTCAGGCATCGCTCTATTAACCTGTTCCTCACTGGCTACCAGAGAATATGGATAGAGACAGAGACGTACTCATTTGAGGAGAAGCTAGTGCAGGATTTGGCAGTAAGTACCTTTCAGGACAATTAATTGGTAATTCTGTGTTCTGGCAACCAGCCACATGCACTATAAGCACAATTTTCAACAGAGCTGTGGTCACTTGGGATTTTTGTTTAAATATACTTTTGCTATAACTAAAGAGTACATCATAAGGGCTTTATTAAATATTATATAATACACGAATAACACGAAAAACACCTTTTGCCATTGGTATTTACAAATATATTTTAAAGTATTTTAAAGTATTTCTAGTTTCTACCCTTGAATGTCAAGCTGAAATTTTTCTGAAATTACAATTTTCATCCCACACTATGATTAAAATGAACTTTAATCATGTTCTACTACATAATCCTGATTATCAGGCTTGCTAATACTACCCTAACATTTCCTAGACAGCTGCCTCCTAAATGAAAAGCAGAATTCATACCAAAGTGACCATTATAATCATATGGTGTGTGCTTAATACAGCAATATTTTGTATAACCTGTTATAACTATCTGACTTAAAGATTATAGTAGTCTAGTCCTTATCCAGTTTACCTGGGTTAAACAGTAATTCCAAGCACAGTATGCAACTACCAGAACTAAGCTCATCTAAATGCATTAATTACAGTAAGCATTTTGATTACACAGATAGAAAGACAGATACAGTATTTAGATTCAAAATGAATGGGGCCTTCAACTAAGACATTACCTGTTTTTTTTATTTATTTATTGAATTGTTTGATTTTTGTTTTTCTTTCATTTTCTTTTCGCTTTTCTTTCTTTCTTTTTTTTTTTTTTTTTTGCAAATTCTCTGCCCACAGCTGCCTAAAGCCTGCATGACATCTCATGTATATGGATGTCAGCGCTTGTCATAATGTTGTGTCTCTGCTCTCTCCAGTCTGTGTGGTAGTTCCATCCAGTAGGTGGTAATTTGAATTAAAGGCTTAACTTTACTGGCAAAATTTCCCAAGAGTTCAAGAAGCCTTTGGAAATTTTCTGAAGGAGAATTGCAGTGTCATTGCTTGCGTTACGAGAAGTTCATTTCATGCTGAATAATAGACCAAATGAAATGTGTTAACGGAATGTGAGTATGTGGGTAACTGTCTCCTTTGTGAATTTGATTCATTCATTGCTTTGATGCATGTCATTTGCATTTGTGTTATTTTCCTGTAATGGTCCATTGTGCTAATACTGTCTGCTGAATATGTGTGTTGTGTTTGTTTGCTGTAGTATCAAATAAGCTTTCTTAATAAGATTTCCCAAGAGCTCAATATACCCTGCTACACAGTAATAATTGCATTACTGATTTTAAGTAGCTTCTATTGAGTTGCATACCCATGTAATGTGAGTAACTGGTAACATAAATGCTCAGTGGTGTGTTCATGTGTAGAGGACACAGCGGAAAGTAGAGGAGGAGGAAGAGGAAGTAGATGAAATACAACCCGACCCTCTTCATCAGCTCATTCTGCACTTTAGTCATAATGCTCTGACAGAAAGAAGGTAAGACTAATATTTACACACACACACACACATACATATATATATATATATATATATATGTATACAGTATATAGACACACACACACACACACACCTTGAGAGTGAGAGACACATTCTTTCTGTAAATATTCGTAGGGATATGTGGTCTGCAAGTCCTCTTTCATGCTCATTACTCAATATGTTTTATCTCTGCATTGAAAAATGTCTGAAGCTCCATTTTCGTATTAAAACAATGTGAGTTTAAATATAACTCTATGTTCCAAACCAAAATGTTATGCAATGTATTGAATTTGGTGCATTTTCATTATTTTACTACATTTTCCTCTTATATTTCAGTTCTCTGGAGGATGATTTGCTATATATAGCGTACACAGACATGATGGCAAAGGTATAAATGTGATGCATTTGAACACAAGCATTTTCATTATGTTACACTATAGTTACCTCAATATCTCCCTATGTAAATTCCGCTTGTGTTTCTGCTGTCCTCAGAGTTGTGCTGAAGATGAGAACGAGGATGAAGGAAAAGAAAAAACCTTTGAGGTTTGAAGTGTCAAAGATATTCCTTATTTTATAGTTATGTGTGAATGAGAAATATATACATAGATGTGTGACAAACTAAAAGAAAAAACAGAGGCCCTGTTATGCTGTGGGTTAAATTTGTTGACATGCTTTGGGTCCACTTGTCCTCTTAAAGGGATGGGCAACTCCAAATCAACACAAAGTTATTCGGACTAATCACCTTTATCCTATCCTATCTCTCCTGATGCGAGTGGCCTCTTCCAGGATCATGATGCTACCATCCACAGGGCATGGGCTCTCCATAAATGATTTATTAAGTATTAAAATTATGTAAATCATATACTATGATGCTGTCACAGTTACCAGATCTCAACCCAGTTGAACACCTACTGACATGTTAAACAGTGCTCTCCATCACCATCATCAAAACAGCAATAGAGGGAATATCTTTTGGAAGAGTAGTGTGTCGTATCTCTAGTACAGTTCCAGACACATTCATGTTTTTTCACTTTTCTTCATATATATATATATATATATTACATTTACATATGTATTTATATATACATGTGTTTGGCGTATGATAGGAAAAGGAGATGGAAAAGCAGAAAACATTGTATCAGCAGGCCAGGTTACATGACCGAGGGGCTGCTGAGATGGTTTTGCAGATGATCAGTGCCAGCAGAGGTACAGACACACACACACACACACACACACACACACACACGCACACATGCTGAAAACACCAAGCTGCTTATTTGACTTAAAAATGGACATATCTTATAATGCTTTTATCTTTTAGGTCGACTGGGCCCCATGGTAACTTTCACCCTTAAGCTTGGTATCGCCGTTCTTAATGGGGGCAATATTTTAGTTCAGCAGGTAACACATTGTTATTGCTTGAAATGAAAGTAAGTCAACAATAGAATACTGTATGTAATCAAGATTCACTTATTAATACATTGAATGATGTAATTATTTAACTCTTGTGTTAATTTTGCATTTTTTTTCATCATGAAAGTCAGGTAATATAATTAAAAGTAAGAAAAGTATAATTAGACTATATTGTGGTTGATTAGTTCATCAAATCTTTCCACAGAAAATGCTGGATTATCTAAAGGAGAAGCGAGATGCTGGCTTCTTCAAGAGTCTGTCAGGACTCATGCAGTCATGCAGGTGATGGGCAAATAAAGCTTTAATTTTTTTAATGAAACTTGTGGGTGACAATATGAGCACTTTTATCATATAAAGCACACTTAAAATAGATTTTATTTTATTTATTTGCAATTCAGGTATAGACATTCCAATTTGGCGAAGTTAAAAATAAATAAATAAAAGACAGAAATAAAAATATAGTCAGAAATATAAACATTAAATTAAGCATAAATAAATAAAGACTAATTAATAACACAGTTTCAAGCTCAACTGAAAAATAGTCCAGTTGTATGTGAAAACAGCCTTTACCAGGTCAGAGGAAACCTGGAATGCATAGGAAATTTCCAAAATTATGTGTATCCTAATTATTATTGCATTGATTGGTCTCTTGGCTGTAGTGTATTGGACCTGAATGCATTTGAGAGGCAAAACAAAGCTGAAGGATTGGGTATGGTGACTGAGGAGGGTTCAAGTAAGTGCTATATACACACACACACACACACACACACACACACACACACTGAATTAGTCTGATCTGCTTTTATTTCTTTTTGTCACCAAAACTTTATTATACTTATTATTAGAACAATGCGATTTTAAAGGCTAACGCATTTATATAGTGGGTTGTTATCTATTTAAGGAGCATCATCCATTCATTCTCATTATCATGGATCACACATGGTTATAGAGAGATATGGAGCAGAGCTAAAATTATGATGATAGTAGTATAATGCAAACCCTTTGATTCTGTTAAACAAATACTTCACCATATGGCATGCAGGAAATGAATAATTGTAATTTTACTGCATTTTCCGAAAAAAAAATATTGATGAGAATTGGTGCCACATGGTGCAGTATTACCTCAAAATCACAAGTTTATTTGACTTCATGACCATTACCAATGGCTGTCTAATATAGACAGTGCACATTTAGGTAGCTCATTCATTTTTATTCATTCGAACTCAAAGTTTAGAGTGAATAATTGCATTCATCACAGAAGAACTATTTTTCATGACATACATATTTGCTATCATTTTTGGTCAACTTCAGTTCAGGCATAAGTGATGGTGACATAAACCCAGTGATGTGTCTTATATCTCTCCAAAACATAGTTGTTCAGGTCTTGTTAATCACATGTCAGTGTCCAGTCAGTGGATGTCAGTATCTCTCGTTCTAACTGATATTTTAATGTCTTCTCCTTTGCTTATGTCTGCCTTTTTGCCTGTTTGTTTCTTTCTTTGTTTCTTTCCTTCTTGCCATGTTTTTTAATGTCATCGGTTGCAGTCAACGTGAGGGAGCGGGGTAAATACATGGTTTAGATTCTCCTCATTTGGCATCACTGCTCTCTCTAATCCCTGTCTTTCCTACCTATTTGTCTGTGTCTGTTTGTTCAGAATTTAGTAATTGATTGCTCTGGTCTGCAGGACAACTTGCATGCATCTCATTTAACCAAGAAAATAAAACTGATAATACATAGATTTCCCAGTGATGAACTCCCTCTGTCTGTCTCTATCTGTCTCTTTCTCTACGTTCTCCTACATAACAAATGCCTTTCATCTTGTCTGGGATTTGAGTTTACTTCAGCGCATTAACATTATCTAAAATAATCACTAACTAGTAACAAGCATCAAACATTTCAGCTTTGCCTCTTTGTCTAACAGGACATATTAACAAAGATTTGTAGTGTAGTTTTCATCTATATTAGCTAATATGTTGAAGTGATATATAGCAATGTGACTCAAAACATTGCTTACTCTTACAGAGTAAAGCTAATGTAGGAGCCTGCAGGCTAGAGCTCTGTCAGAAAATGTGTGTAGTATCTTGTCTGACTGTGTTATATAAGCACCCCTTTCCTATCTCCACTCCAAAGAGATGACAACTAGTTTTTCATTTTTCCTGTCCATAAAGGTTCCAAGGTTCTTCAGAATGACGAGTTCACTAAAGATCTGTTTAGGTTCCTGCAACTTCTCTGTGAGGGTCACAACAATGGTATGTCTTCACATTTAATGGCCAACATTAGTCAATCGTTTAGCAAGGTTGTGTATAAATGTTTTCTCTTGCCAAACCAAACAAAAAATTCAATGCCAGATTTACGAAATTTTTGGTAATGCCGATTTTCTGAAGAAGTGAAGTGACTTGTGGCCAAGTATGGTGACCCATACTCGGAATTTGTGCTCTGCATTTAACCCATCCAAGTGCACACACACAGTAGTGAACACACACACACACACCGTGAACACACACCCGGAGCAGTGGGCAGCCTTTTTTGCTGCGGCGCCCGGGGAGCAGTTGTTCTTCATATACACATGCAATTAGATGCCAATCACCTGTAAATTACCAAGCACAATCACAGCCCAGCTGATTTGCATTTAGTGACGCCAACCAATCTTAATAACAGACAAAGCTCACAGAAAGCAAAATGACGACTAAATGATGAAAGAGAGCTCCTAAGAGCAGAGTGCGCTAAAACTTCCCATAACACAGCTCAGCCACTGCAGTACTTCAGCTACCATACACACAGACTTCTTTTGTCAGAATTGAATTGCCACTCTTATTTGTACAGTTACTTTGGATTGCTTTCATTCAAGTCATTAGTCTCATTTTCAAGTCAAAATCTCATTAAATCCGTGTGTGTAATTAATAAACAAGTTATTTAAACTTGACAGAGTAAGCTGTATATATAATATCACTGGAACAAGTATACGATTTAATACCAATCTGTCAAGGTTCACATTAGTTAGTCTCCTTATAGGTGAATTTACACAAAGTCAGGAGCTCTTGTATATGTTGTCTTGTTATATTTCATGAATACCACACTTCTTGTGTAAATGCGCTAGCGAAAGATTTACGAATAAATTGTTTGTATCCAGTTTGATAAATGATGCCCAGTGAGTGTGGTGTAAAGAATATTTGTAAACAAGTTATTTTCTCGGTGGGCACACTAACATCATAAGGCTTGTCAAACCAAGGTTATTGAATGTATTACCAATGCTTTGCTTCATACAGTATATCTGAGTGAATTATAAGCTGCACAACATCATGGTGGCAGTCATACCTTTGTACAACCAACCAATTTCTTTCAGACTTCCAGAACTTTTTGAGGACTCAGACTGGAAATACAACTACTGTTAATATAATAATAAGCACAGTGGACTATCTTCTTAGACTACAGGTAAAGTAGACCTTGCTGTATACAGATACACACATACAAATATACTAATGACTTAGTTACATGTTCTCTCACTGTCTTTATAGGAGTCCATCAGCGATTTTTACTGGTATTACTCGGGGAAAGATGTAATGGATGAGGCTGGTCAGCGTAATTTCTCTAAAGCATTAGCAGTGGCCAAGCAGATCTTTAACTCTCTTACTGAATATATACAGGTAACTTTTTTCTTTGCCATTTACACTTACAGAAATATGATACAGATATCACGCTGCAATTATTGCTGTTTCTACCTGGCTCTACCTATCCTGTAATCTCTTGTCCGAAATATTTTATTGCTCCTATGCCACAGCAATTTGTACAGTTACTAACTACAGTCTATCTGTTGCTATGCACACTTTGTGACCTCTCATCTGTTCCATCCATCAACAAATAGGAACCACCATAGGACCACCACTGACCAGATAGGGGAACACTTTCAGCATATTTTCAGCTGAGCATAGTCTCTAACTACACCTACAGTTAGACACCATCGAGTGTCTAAAAATGTCTAGCAAGAAAACATAGCGATTAAAAATCCCAACAACACACCTAACAACTACTACCATGTCAGTGGCAGTGTGATGAAGATTACATTTGGTCTTTTTCCTTTGAGGGAGAGAGTAGAGGGTAGCTTTATATATACAGAGCGAGCCAGTGAGCTTCATACATGAACCATAAGAATGGTTGTCATATTCATATTATTTTAATACTAATAACTTTTAACTTCCTGCTACTCTTTCTTCTCAGGGTCCATGTATTGGAAACCAACAGAGCTTGGCCCACAGCAGGTTATGGGATGCAGTTGTTGGCTTTTTGCATGTTTTCGCCAACATGCAGATGAAGCTCTCACAGGTAAGTCCATTTAAACCTAGGAATGGCAACTGTTGAAAGAAAGTCAGGGTTTGTGGCTTTAATAAAACCGTACAGAAGTGTTAGGAAAAATACACAGTCAAGTCTAGATTTTTTTAGGATGACCTTTGGGGTAATTTTATAGATTAGATTTAGGTTAGATTTCTTTTATGACTCTCATAGTAACCACCAGTAGATGTCTCTCCTGCCCCAACAATACAAACTAAATCCACAGTCCCTCTAGTACAGTATTTGCCTTAGATGTTCGTTATCTTGTAACTAAGCAAAACATGCTGATAACGAATAACCATTTACAGGTTTCTAGTTCAGTAGTTCGAAAGCAGTTATGATTTCAGATTCTGAGGTTTACCAAGATCTCAGAGTTTTATGGAACAGATAGAAAGTTAGGTCAAACAGGCCAGGTGGTTTTACCCAATCAGAGCACCTTCTCAGAAGTATAGCCCACTGTGAGCACACTAAAGTAGCAGTCCAGAATTAATTCATGCTTAAGCACCATCTGCTCATGATGCAAAACAATGACATTAGCTGCTCTGTTGATGGATAACACTATAGCAGACAGTGAGGACAGCTTTGGGAGGCTGGAAAAAATATTAATCTCCGCAACACTGTTGAAAGTCTGTCTGCAGTGTTACTCCAGGAGACGAGGAGACATTGACCAGAGAAAAAGTGGTTCTAAGTATTTTCTGTCTGTTTTCCTTCTTTCTTTAGGACTCCAGCCAGATTAAGTTGCTGAAAGAACTGATGGATCTACAGAAGGACATGATAGTCATGATGCTCTCCCTTTTAGAAGGTTCTCTTATTCAAACCAATAATAACAAACAATCTTTATTTTTTGTAATTTTATACATTTAAGTGACATTTGTAGATCAATTTCTTGTGAAATTCTTGTATGTCCTGGTAAAGAGTAAAGCAGCAACAACTCAGGTACTAATAAAGAGTAATAGATAATAGTCATTGTCTACTATGATTGTATATATTTAGCACACAAGCAAAGTATCTAGCAAGGGTAATAATGAGCATTATAGTATCAGTGTATTACACTATGTGAGTGTTATTCATTCACACCAACATAATGTTTCAAAAGAGCCATGTCCCCTAAAAAAACATTGTGGTCAAACATCGTGTAACATGATGTGATAGGGAAAATAAATTGTAATATTAGATTTATGTATATTTTCAGGTAATGTTGTAAATGGCACCATTGGCAAACAGATGGTGGACACTTTGGTGGAGTCCTCCAGCAATGTGGAGATGATCCTCAAATTTTTTGATATGTTCCTCAAGCTAAAGGACCTCACCACATCTGACAATTTCAAAGAGCATGACTCTGATGCCAAAGGAGTCATCTCCAAAAGAGAGTTCCAGAAATCAATGGAAAATCAGAAGCAGTACTCTCAGTCTGAAATCGAGTTCCTGCTTTCTTGTGTTGAGGCAGATGAAAATGACATGTTCAACTATGTGGAATTTGTGAGACGCTTCCATGAACCTGCCAAGGATATTGGTTTCAATGTCGCAGTACTGCTTACAAATCTGTCAGAACACATGCCCCATGACTCCCGTCTGGCTACCTTCCTGAACCTGGCCGAAAGTGTCCTTAATTACTTTGAGCCATTTCTGGGCCGTATTGAGATCATGGGTGGTGCCAAGAGAATCGAAAGGGTCTACTTTGAAATCAGCGAGTCCAGTAGAACCCAGTGGGAGAAACCACAAGTTAAGGAATCCAAGAGACAGTTTATCTTCGATGTAGTCAATGAGGGTGGAGAATCAGAGAAGATGGAGTTGTTTGTAAATTTCTGTGAGGACACCATTTTTGAGATGCAGCTGGCCTCACTGATCTCAGAGCCTGATGCTGTGGAAAGGGGAGAAGAAGATGAGGATGAGTTGCAGAATGTAACCAAGGACCTTGAGGTGGAAGAGGAGGAGAATACACTGGAATCCTCCTCAGCTTTCACCATGGCATGTGTCTCAATGAAGAAGAACCTGTGTAGCCTTGGTAGACTGCTTACCCTAAAGAGCCTGAGGAAACAATATAAGAAGCTCAGGAAGATGAGCCTGAGGGAGATGATTTCTGGGTTCTTCTCCTTTTTCTGGATGATCTTCATTGGCTTCCTCCGCTTCCTCTACAACCTGGTGTGGTGCTTCTTCCATATCCTGTGGTCAACTCTGTTTGGTGGTGGCTTGGTGGAAGGTGCCAAGAATATGAAGGTGACAGACATCCTTGGCAACATGCCAGACCCCACACAGTTTGGCATCCATGGCGATGTGCTGGAGACTGAAAAACTGGAGGTTAGTGAGGCTTCTTTGGTTGCTGAGATAGACCAGATGGCACAAGGAGACAAAACAGAAATGGACCTCATGTCAGAGCTGCTAAGTATACAGCCCAAGAAGGAGGGAGGAAAGCATGGAACCGAGCCTGGTCTGGGAGATGTGTCTGAAGTGGTTGGAGTCGATTCCCCATCCTTAGTTTCTGCTGTGCGGCAGAAAAAGGCCCAGGTGAAAATAAATGTAAAATAACTATATTACATTATATATAATATAACTATATTTTTACTATATTATAAAAAAAATATATATTAATTGTGTCATGTTAGTTGTACATGTTCAGATTCAATATTGTCTATATCAAAATTGTCTATATTGTCTATATTGTCTATTGTATATTAAAACATTTCTTAGGTTTTACAGTGCTCTCCAAAAGTATTGGAATGGCAAGGCCAATTCTTTTTTTTTTTTTTTTTGCTATACACTGAAGACAGTTGGTTTTGAGATGAAAAGATGAATATAAGATGATAGATCAGAATTTCTGAATTATCATTTCCTGATAATTACATCAAGATGTGTTAAACAACTTAGAACATGGCACCTTTGGTGGCAGACCACCCAATTTTTAGGTGAGCAAAAGTATAGGAACAGAGAGTCTTAAAGTAAATTAAAGTAAATAACACTTCATATTTGGTTGCATATACCTTGCTTGCAATAACTGCATCAAGCCAGCGAACCACTGGTGCATTCTTCTTTTGTGATGCTTTTCCAGGCCTGTATCACAGCTTCTTTCAGTTGTTGTTTGTTTTGGGGGGGTTTCTCCCTTCAGTCTCCTCTTCAGGAGGAGAAATGCATGCTCAGTTGGGTTAAGGTCTGGTGATTGACAGTCTAAAACATTCCACATTTTTCCCCTGATGAAGTCTTTTTTGTATTGGTAGTATGTTTTGGGTCATTGCCTTGCTGCATGATGATGTTCCTTCCAATAAGATGGGATGCATTTCTCTGTAAATTAGCAGACAAAATGTTTCTGTAGACTTTTGTTATCATCAATAAACATTAGTGAGCTCATTCCAGAAGCAGCCATGCAAGCCCATGCCATGACACTACCTCCACCGTGCTTGACCGATGAGCTTGTATGTTTTGGATCATGAGCAGATTCTTTCTTTCTCCACACTTTGGCCTTTCCATTACTTTGGTAGAGGTTAATCTTGATTCCAGAACATTTGTGGCTCCTCTCATTCTTGTGAATTAAAATCTGGCCTTCCAATTCCTACTGCTGATGAGTGGTTTGCATCTTGTGGTATGATGTCTATATTTCTGCTCTAAGTCTTCCTCGAAAGGTGGATTGTGATACCGTCACCCCTGCCCCATGGAGGTTGTTGGTGATGTCACTGACACAGATGACACTATTCTCACAATGTTTCTGTCATAAACTGCTGTTGTTTTCCTTGGACGAACTGTTCAATGGTTGTTAGTACACCATTTGTTTCTTTCTTTTTCAGGACATTCCAAATTGTTTTATTGGTTATCCCCAAAGTTTGTGCAGAGGCTCTGATTGATTGTCCCTCTTTTCTCAGCTTCAAAGTGGCTTGCTTTTCTCCCATAGACAGCTCTCTGGTCTTCATGTTGGTTAATTATTTTTAACAACGAATGCACTCTTCACAGATGAAACCCAGGTCTCAAACCAAGAGAAGACATTCAGAGGTATTAATTGTTTAAACAATCAATCTAATAGGACACACCTGGACAACAAAAAACACCTGTCAGTCACATGTTCCAATATTTTTGATCACTTGAAAAATGGGTGGGTTTAAACAAAAGGTGCCATGTTCTAAGTTGTTTAACACATCTAGATGTAAATATCAGGAAATGAAAGCTGAAATTCGGATCTATCATCTCATATTCATTTTTTGATCTCAAACCTTGCTGTTCCAATACTTTGGGAGGGGCCTATACATATATGCTATATATGCTGTATATATATATATATATAGAAACATGCATAAAAGAAGAACCATAGAAGGAAACATATAAATTACTGTACTTTCTTTCTGCAGGAAGCTGCAAGTAAGAAGTCAGTCGAGAATGAATCAAATGCAGGATCAGAAAAAGCAGAGTGAGTGGAAAAAAATACATTTGAAAGTACATTAAATTTTTGTCAGGTTTATGCAGGCATCATGTGTTTTTATGCTTGTTTTTTGTTTTTTTGGGTGTGGAGGGTTGTCTGTTTATTAAGTTTGTAAAACATTTTTTTTTACCAACATTTGTGGCTTTCTATTAAGGTAATAGTATCATCTGCGGTATCACTGTGTTTATTCTATCAATCACTAACTCCCTTAATTACTGACTTACTCTTCTACATTTGTGTAGTCTTCTTGGGACAGTGTGAAAATATTCTGTTTTTCAGAAATAAAAATCAGTTTGTGTCTGTGTTTACTTTTTTAGTAAAGTATATTTGTTTGTCCAATTTAATAGTACAGAGGATGGGGAGAAGAATGACCAAGACAAGGCTAAAGAGTTGCTCATAGAACCCCCATCAGAGGAAGAGAAGAAGCCACCCAAGAGGAGACGTGGGCAGAAGAAAGAACAACCAGAGGCCATTATGTCCAGCTTTTTTGCTGGCCTGGACATCTATCAAACCAAGATTCTAGTAAGCCACTTTAGTATTATTTCGTGAGCTGTTTATAACAAAAACCTTTACCAGATCAACATGGTCTCACTCTCGCAAATATGTAAAAATTCATTTGATTCAGTTCATAGAAAAAAGACAGATCAGTTCAGTAGCAATCAGTAGCCATACAGTATGTTGTACACTTAATAATAATTACTTTGCAAGTTCTTTTTGTGACTTGGTAAAATGGATGTGTTTAAATAACTTTATGAATCTTGAACTTGTACAATTCTTTGAAAAACTGCAATTTAACATAAAGATTGTTTACAGAATTACCTGGCTCGAAACTTTTACAATCTGCGATTCCTGGCTCTGTTTGTGGCATTTGCCATCAACTTCATCCTGCTTTTCTATAAGGTAACATGCCTGGCTTTCCTCGTTTAAACTTATTAATATGTGCTGAATATTATCATTATGTTCACTATTCCTAAAAAAAATTGTTCATTTTAACATTTTTCAACAATAACATTTTATAATATAGTAACATTCCTATCGTCATTTATAATTATTTGTGTAGCTTTGTGAAGGATAGCTCCAGTTGTGATATTATAAATTTTATGGTCTTATTATATGATATTAATGATACTGCTCATTAAATAGTCTCCCATTGCATAGCCATATATAAAGGCAAAAATCAAAAGTCAAAAATAGTCAAAAAATGTATTTACTTTAATATTCTACTCTAAATATTTACTCTAAATTTACTTACTATAACCCTCCTTTTTTGTGATTACATTGTTTTATTTATTATATTGATATAAAAATGTTTGTGTATATGTACACACATAGGTGACTGGTGAGGAGTCTGAGGAGGTGGACTCATGGACAGGGAGAAGTGAAGAGGAGGATGAAAGTGGCATTGAGCATTTTATCCTGCAGGAGAGCACTGGTTACATGGCACCTACACTCCGCTTTCTAGCTGTTATACATACTATCATCTCCTTCCTCTGCGTGGTGGGGTATTACTATCTCAAGGTACATGCAAACATCCACATCATGCATATGGGTGACATATTAAAGGAGCCCAGAAAATTCTGCAAGTTTCTGGAACGGTACTGGAGGAACGAAAAGCAATTTTCCAAAAGACATTCTTTCAGTTGTTGTTTTAATAATGATAGTGGAGAGCGCTGTCTAACACATTCGCTCCAAAATCTCCAATAGGTGTTCAAATGTGTTGAGATGTTATGTGAAGTTGTTTTTGTTGATCTTTCGGCTGCTCCGTTACGGGTCGGCACAGCGGATCCGCATGTTTTGATTTGGCACAGGTTTTACGCCAGATGCCCTTCCTGATGCAACCCTCACATTTTTTCTGGGCTTGGGACCGGCACTGAGAGTACACTCCTAGTGTACTGACTCCTTGGCAGTGAGAGCGTAGGATCCTTAGCTTATTAGATCCTTAGATCCTATTATTTATTTCACTGTCATCTTCAGCAAACCATTCAGTAACCCCTCCTGTCCTTTAGATTATGAAGAGCCTACTCCTATCAGGATAGAAATGCTTCATCAGAAGATGTAGGATATGCAAGATGATATGCAGTGACCCCTCTCTCTAAGGAGACAAATGGAACCAAACCATGCCAGCAAGAGCCACCAATTTTTCCTTTAATTTGTCACCCATCTGTATGTAAATGCAATTGTAGTCATAGGTTTGGACCTATTTAACTTGTTTCAACTGTAGCAGTAACAATAAACAATGAGAACTAAAAGGAATTTAGCAATTCCCAGTAAATGACTTTTAAGAACCTGGCAACAAACAGTACATTAGCCATAGAAAAACACTACAATTGTAAATATCTAGGGCTTAAACAGGTCCATCAAATCTCTTTTTTAACATAACCTAGTTTTCTCCTTTTTGTTTATTTTTTGCAGCAGTATAGTTTCTTCCCACTGTGCTGAAGAATAATTTAATATGACATCAGTGCCTACAAAATGTTTTTATATATAAATTTATATATGTTTTTTCAACAAGTCAAATGCATCATTTATCAATTGCTCTAAAGTATACTTGCAAAAATGAGCATGCCAAGTCAATGAATGCTTATCTCTCCTAAATAGGTGCCTTTGGTAGTTTTTAAGCGAGAGAAGGAAATTGCCAGGAAACTTGAATTTGATGGTCTTTATATCACTGAACAACCTTCTGATGATGACATTAAAGGGCAATGGGACAGACTTGTTATTAACACACCGTAAGTACAAAAAGAAATATTGAAGATCACTGCTTCACCGTTGTTCATTTATACTTTTAATGCTTATTTGAAAATCTTCACCTTATCACTAATCTACCATGTTAATGTGCTTATGTTAGCCTTTAAAACCTCCACACAGAAAATTCAAATCAATATTAATAATCTTCTAAAGGAACATACAGAAATAAGTGCCATGGTTTATGTATTTTTTTATCATAAATGCCCTTCCTTTTGTTGTGTTGTACAGATCTTTTCCTAATAACTACTGGGATAAGTTTGTCAAACGGAAGGCAAGTAGACTTTCTAAGAGTTTTTATGCCTTTTAGTTCTCTGATTATAGACAGGAAGTGATAATTGTTTGCAATCAGCAATCAGCTGCCTCAATCTTGGTTCATTGCAGTATATAAATAGAAACTGCCATGCTTTAAACCTTTAAAATGCTTTACACCCGTGTGTTTCAACAGAGCTTCAATTTTGCAGGTTTTGTATAATTTATAACCTTGTATAATTTAGACAGAGTGAGGTTTTGAAGAGGGAACGTGACCATGGTGCAATGTACCAAGGCATGAAACCTGAGACCAGCAATTTCTTGTGTAATAATGTGCTTTTTGGTATTTTACCTGTAGGTAATAAATAAATATGGGGACTTGTATGGAGCAGAGCGGATTGCTGAGTTGCTCGGTCTGGACAAAAGCGCTCTGGACTTCAACCCTACTGAAGAAACTATCGCTAAAGAGGCTTCACTGGTGTCCTGGTGAGAAAAGCATACTCTAGGATTTTAGGAATCATGAGTAAAATTACTGTAAAGTCTAGTCAGTGTAAGTGAATGTACTCTCCTCTCAGGTTAAGCTCCATCGACACAAAGTATCATATCTGGAAAATGGGTGTGGTGTTTACAGACAATGTGAGTTCACTGAGAACAGTTTTGCTTGATTAGCATATACCTCACAGGAGTCACTGTGCACTCCTATAGCATGGAGAGGGAAGATCTATCCCTTTTTTCTTTTCTTTTGCAGTCTTTCCTGTACCTGGTGTGGTATACCACAATGTCCATCCTAGGACACTACAACAATTTCTTCTTTGCTGCTCACCTGCTAGACATTGCAATGGGTTTCAAGACTTTGAGGACCATCCTGTCTTCGGTCACCCACAACGGCAAACAGGTTTCACCCTTTCTGAACCTCCAAACACCAGGGGGAAATGTTCAGTTTTGAAAGATTGTTGATATTGTTTACAATTTGTCCTCTGATTTACACGTTTCTTCTTCCATTCTCCTAGCTGGTGCTGACTGTAGGTCTGCTGGCTGTAGTTGTATATCTATACACTGTGGTGGCCTTTAACTTCTTCCGCAAATTCTACAACAAGAGTGAGAACGAGGACGAGCCAGACATGAAGTGTGATGATATGATGACTGTATGTTGCATACACTTGATTTTTTGCTTCTTATATCTCTTTTTGCTTCTGATATTTATTTTTCTTTTTCCTCTGTGCATTTGTATTTTGAAATTCAAATTTAAAACAATAGTCACATTTTTTATTAAATCTTAAAAAGAAAATGCAAGACAAGCAAATAATTTTACTGGTCTGTACATATACATACAGTACAGTAAAGATAAGCTCTTATTACTAACATTCTATTCTTTCCTATATCATAATTGAACTAAGTGGAAGATATTAGACTGGTTTTTTTTTAGCTAGTTCTGATATATTTCTTTTTCCTTTTCTTTAATTTTCTTTATCAGTGCTATCTGTTCCACATGTATGTGGGTGTGCGTGCTGGTGGGGGAATAGGAGATGAGATTGAGGATCCAGCGGGTGACCCCTATGAGCTTTACCGCATCCTCTTTGATATCACCTTTTTCTTCTTCGTCATTGTCATCCTTCTGGCTATTATCCAAGGTACAGTATGATTCAGTGGGCAAGGGTAAAGAACTAGTTCTAATAAGTAAAGCTTAAAATAACATGCCATTTGGAACAATGTAAAGAGATACTCTCACAATAAGGTCACTAGAAAAGAGACATTTATAGTAGTATTGTACTTTATTTAGTAGATATCTACTAACCTGCTGGTAAATAGACAAATTAGCAAATAATTTTAGAAAACACATTCTATTAAGAACACCAACTAGACATAAATTTTAGAGTGTGACAGAGCTAAATAAAGGATTAAAAACACTTTTAATGTATGAATTAAACTCATAGAATTTTGTCACCACCTCCTGTAGGCTACATGACTCAGGCAGCTCCAGCAGACAGGTTGACACTGTCTCAGTGGGTTAAAGTCACTCTGACTGTTTGTTGGGATCTGGGAAGGCTCAGAATGACACATGCAGAGAGGGGGATTAGAGTCATGCTGAGGGGCGTGTGAGGTATGGGGAGGGGTAAGTCTCAGTGGGGGAAAAAACAGAAATAATAGTAGGCATCTTGTGTTTATTTTTTATTCAATTAAGAATTTTTAAGACATTTAATATCATGGCAGAAACACTGGATGGCAGCAACACTGGAGCCTGTGTTAAGCCCTGGCAAGCATTAACTACCATTTGGCAAGCATTAGGGAACAGGTGAATACAATGGGTAACAGGTAAACAGGTGAAAACACAATGGATAAGAAACTACACAGGACAGGGGAAGAGACAGGACCAAAACAAACATGGAGAGCATGGAGATTGAAAGTCAAGTGAATGATCTGAATGAAAAAGCAAGCAGCACTCACTGCAATGGAAAACTGCAATTCACACTAAGAGTGAAATTTGTAGAAAAAAAACCCCACAATTTTTAAACACAAGTGTAATTTTTGTATGACTTCTTACTGAAGCATATTCAGTAGATAGACAATTAAGTCTTGCAGATGCCTGCGAACATCCTGTTTGTAAACCAGCTGCTCTTGGCATGTCAGTTTTTGTATATTTTAAGCAGAAGATCACTAGAAATACCCTCCTGTGACATTTCTTTTACTTGTGAATACTTGTGAATGATTCATATTCTAGTAAATCCAAATATTTTTTTCTAGCTAACTAAAACTAGGGGCTTTGTCTGGTAAATGATATTTAAAATATACTTTGGCTTTATATTTACTATTAGACTTCCAAAAAAGCTGAATAAAGTGCACAGAGACTTGTTTCTCCTGAAAGATCTCAAGATACAGTAACCAGTTATCAGTGGTCCTAAGAAGCATGCTTTAAAACTGTAAATGTTTTTAATTTTTGGATTTTTTTACACTATTATTTATGTACATGTGTTTATGAAATAAAGCTGCTATTGTGACATTAATCATTTAATTCCTCATGCGGAGAACTTGCTGTTACTATAAATTATTCAGTCCATGCGGAGGTCTGTAAGAATAACACAGTGCACATCGTTAGAAATATCGTATATTCTAATATCCAATAAATGATGATTAATGTCTCATCATTTATTGGATATTAGAATATACGATAAATGTGCTATTGAATAGCATGAAAAAACTGTTACCAACAAATGGCATTTTATTGTTATGTACAATAAAAATGTGCTGCAA